>OX439460.1:9268953-9721508 GCA_949320045.1 Scotopteryx bipunctaria
CTCAGACCGTTCATCATAGCATTATACAGGACCGTTTTGTCAAGCAATCTTACTGTTAACATGAGTAACGTTCGGATTCATTATTTATTTCCCTGCCCTTTACCCACTTTATGTGGGGTTGCTCTTCAATTTTCCTTTGTCAGAATTCATTTTTCTCACTCCTTTCTTACTCATGTCATCGTTAACACAGTCCATCTATCTCTTCTTTGGCCTACCTTGACCCACCTATATGTACCTCCTCCTTCCACAATTTGAAATTATAACATACAACGAAATTACTTCATTTTTCTTTTTTTACTAGCATGTGCTGTCTCACTTCTGGGCAAAGGCCTCCACCCTCTCCGTCCACTTCATGTAATTAATGAATAAAACATTCTGTTAGCATTCGATAAGTAAACCTAGTGGTATCAATTTAAAAGCAATTAGTGCAAGCCATTAACAACTAAGTTCGTAAATGACGCATCGTTCCCGATCGCCTAGGGCGAGCCAAGGATTAACATTACTGATTGTTTTGTTCTTGCAACACTGGTTCTTTTCTAGCCACCAATATGTTAGGTCAGCAAGCATATTGGTTTCAATACTCCATATCTATACCTGTGCCATAATGTTATATTACATTTTAAAAGATGGATGACATAATCTAAGCACGATTTCCAGACTTCTAAATCATAAATCTTTACTACTGTCAAATCACGTACACAAAAAGGAAAAATCAGTATTAGAAGACATTCCTTGGAAAAGTAGTCTATCAAAGAAATAATACCAAAATCTTGGGTTGTCTTATTTCTGAATTTATATTCGACACCATGTGGACCCAGTTAGTACGAGACGTTGTGTGCATAGTTAATTACATTTTGCTCTCGACGCGAAAATGGAACACTGCCTTCGAGTATTATTGGACTTTTTTGTACCTAAGCACGTTTTTGTACGACCTAAAAGATTTAGTAAAGTGATTTGGTGCTCAGAGAAGGTTGCCTGGAAAGGTTACAGGGAGTTTTAAATGCTACTTATGAAAATTTCAACGTGCTCTTTAAGAATTTCCACTTTGCCACCTCGTAACTTTTCCGCTTGTACCGTCATACTGCCAAAACCGCACCTCAGTTTTTTGGCAATAACTTTCACACGATGAAAACAATAAATCACTAAGTTCTATGAAAACGCCCAATGCCTACGTAAGGCACGTATATGACGTCACATATCAAGCGCAAAACAAATAGCAGAAAGCTTTTTCATCAACAAGCGTTAATTTCGTTTCACACTGTCTACAGTCT
This sequence comes from Scotopteryx bipunctaria, assembly GCA_949320045.1. NCBI lineage: Eukaryota > Metazoa > Arthropoda > Insecta > Lepidoptera > Geometridae > Scotopteryx > Scotopteryx bipunctaria. Next base: position 9,270,225 of record OX439460.1, read on the forward strand.
AGATAACAAACAAGGTCACAAGAGAATCGATAACAGTCCGGTTTCGTTTGGTGTGTCACTAGTTATTTCTTTGTTTTCTATTGTACCAAGTCATTGCGGTTGAGTATGATGGCCTTGCAAGTGGCAAAAAAACCCGTGTGCTAGAAGCACGGGAGCCTCTCAAATAGGTAATTATTCATACAGACGTCACAATCTTTGTTCTTTTTGCTTCTAGGTTCAGTGGTACTGGTAGTGGTAGTCTAGTGGTAGCGGCTCTACCTTCCGATCTTAAGGTCGTGGGTTTAATCCAGTCGTGCACCGATGGATTTTTTCTGTTCGAAAAAATAACGTCCGCTAGCTACATCAGTTAGAAAATATGGATTAGGTGCACGAAAGGAGCCTTTGAGGCGCACTTTAAACCCTTTCACCACTCTGGTTCAAAAGAACTAGTGACACAACTAGATTAGATTCGACGAGAGACTAGAGGTTTGGTACTAGTCCTAGATAAACCGCGATTCAAATATCTTTAACAAAATGTCTATATATAATTGGTGCACATTCTATAGTAAGTACTATTTTTTTGTGAAACATTCTTAACAGTGTATATTATGTGTTCTGTTGGCGTTGCCTAATAAATAAATAAAATGTCAATTCCATTTTGTAGGTCAGGTTTATCAAAAGATATGCCACTAATTGTATGCTCACTCATTACCATTTAAAAACCTTGTAGATTAAACTGGTTCGCGTTTAGTCAGGAGCATCTTACTTGTAACGCTAACCAACTTCTTAAAACATAATCCTTGAAGCAATTTAATGTCGCTTTCCTGTTGACAAATTACTAGGTTTGAATAATGACTGTTACCACTACAGCTAGCCAATTATTATAATACTCTTATTGTTCCATGAAATTGGTACAATTACTTTAAAGAATGGTTTTTAAATATTTTTTTAATTATAATAGGGACTATTACAGCTGGACAACACCATGTAGGTGTTATATTGACGGCCTCGATGTCGTCTGTACTCGGATTCCAGGGTTCGGGAGAAATATTTGGAATATATTTATTTCGAGTCTGGTTACTTGTTATTATTTATTGATACCACTAGCGCTAGGACTTATCTCTAGCGAAGAATTATGACAAGAAAAACAAAATGCGGCAATAATACAATAGGAATGAAAGTAACAACTGCTTTGGCGGATAGCCAGAAAAATGCATAAGTATCATACGGAGTATGAACGAACATGTTTAATTAGGCGGTGCGCGGAGGGAACATAAAACGTAGCACCACGCCGGGTACTTCAAATAAACTAAGACAGAATTGTCTTTTTTCATTACGCAACTTTATGACTTCCATAATTTATGTGACGTGTAGCAAACGACCATTGATCGACTGTCTACTCTACAATATTTTAATACAATTTGTTTACTTTTGTCGTCGTTGAGGGTAGACGGTCTGTGTTTCTACCCAGAATAGCGACTGAAGTAAATAAAATGTATGACAGCTGGTTGTACGAAATTGTAAACGGGGTGAGGTAAGACGGATCGAACTCTGAATTTAGTCTGTTATGTGGTGCTGTACATTTTTTTATTAATGAAAATGTGTTTAATACAGTCGTTATAGAAAATTCATAGTAGAACCACTGGTGCCTTGAAGACTATTATTTAAATTAAACAAAAGTCAAAATTATACAAACATATTATAGCCTTGACAATCTGACAAGGCTTGTCTATTCGTTTTAAGAGTTATAGAGCTGAAGCTAATTCTAAATATTAAATTCCACTCGACAACAAAATCGCATTATATCAATGACAATAACGTATCATATACGAGTCAGTAAATGTCTCGCGAAACCCTAAGTGGCAAGGCCAAGAACACGTCTACGTGTTAGCTCACGACACTACAGTCTATGATATCGCCAACTCCATCCCTGTCTAACACAAGGGGAAAGACACAGACAGCTGTTCCAAAGGTACATTAGACAGGTAAAAGAATCCAGAGAATTAGCGTGAACGTGAGCGCTAGAACTGCCGGTACACGTGAACTAGGGTAAAAACGTGCGCGTATTAATAGAATAGTCACGTTGTCTATGTTTCTTTCTAAAATTAGAGTAAGTGCCTTGTCGCCATGCGGTTGCCCGAACTCAGAATATCCTGGCCGCTCGGAAGTGGGCTGTTTGCCGTCATTGAAGATAATTTAGTTCCAACGAATACTGATAAAACCTATTATGTTTTGAATTTATACATACATGAATATTATCGCGCCCGTATCTCTAATGAGGTGGGTAGAGCCACAAGAAAACATAAGAAAATTTAGAATATAAATTTAAAGTTTTCTTATGTTTTCTCAGAATGCGGTGATTTCTCAGAAACATTTATGGTTCAATTACGTCGTCGTAACGTTTATATATTTAATTTGAGACATGGACGATAAATACTCATAGTTCTTGACCTGGAAGTCACAATGACTACTTTTTATCGAAGTGAGGCGACTAAAACCGCGTGCGAAAGCTATTAGCTAATGTAAAGGAGGTCAAAATCCATTAGGCGAACTATATCTTCGTCAAAATTAATGGTAAACGATCACAATACGCAAAATTATAACGAGGGCGCTCGTTTTGATTAATGAAAAAGCCTATGAATTCGCAAACGTCGTGTGACTGCGCAAGCAAAAATCGACCTTTATGTAGAATAGCCTATTTCCTATTTTAGTTTCTAGTGGCTTATTTATTTTGTTAAAATGTTTATGTATAAACCACGTCATCGGCAGACTGTGCGAGTCTGAATTAGTTTGGCTAATTTCGTTCCTCACGAAACCCCGCAACGTTGCCTTTTTAGCTACTTGCGAACATTTGTATGTTTTCCTTAGTAAGCAACGCTATTACAAATTTTACTTTTATGTTATATACCTAATACTAGTATTGATTGGATTATTTTTTCAGTTCAACTTGTTGTTTCTGGAATAAGTAACTAAGTTCTGTTATAATCTTTTGTGGTCGGTGGGATCGATATTTCAAATCCAAACGATCTAATCTCGACAAACGACCGACGGGGTCGCAACCAATCCGCAATCTTACAGCTGTAACGAATTTCCAATTAGGTGAGTTCATTTCATATTAGTGAGCTAAAGACGAAAATGGCATCTAATCTGTAAATAGCCGGCGATGATCCATCAGGTCTCTCGGCATGGGATCTTGGCACGCGATTCGGACTGCTAATTATGCGGCATTTTTTACACTATTTCCACGTGACACGCCCCACAGAAAGCTGTTAGTTTGTCAAATAGAAAAAAAAACAAACAGTGAAACACACACTTCTGACCCCATACTCTGATTTCGTGTCGTGGGTATCAGAGATTGCAAGCACCATAACCAGAGCAGGAAGATTTTTTTACGGAACTTGCGAACATTTTTCCCGTCGCGACATTCGAACCCGCATCTCTCGCATCTCAGCCGAATACTACGCAACCGAGATCGTCAAGTAGCTTATTGCTTCAACATTAAGCCATTCACTGAAGCCTACCCTGAGAAGTATTTGAAAAAATCTTGCAGACGCACTCAAGGCTAAGTTCACGCCCTTCAAATTGGAACACGGGGAAGCTGCTGAATCAGTGTAGGTAGATACGGTAAGTAGGTAGGCCTACTTTCAGTCTTTCACAAGAGGCCCTTACTGGTAGGGATTACTTATTTAATCGGGTCGGAACTTGATAATAAAAAAATGGTAATATCGCTATTGTCCAGCTTTAGTAGGCTGTTATTATAGGACTTTGTAAGGCGCCAGCCTCTAAAGGCTGGATTTTTAGGCAGACCACAGTTTAATCCACCCACGAAACGTCTCTCCTATTTAAAACCACAGTTGCAAAACCAAATACTTTGAACTGTCAAGATTTTCGAAACGACTAGCAGTCTCGGATGAAGTAGACATTCGCAATAAATGAAAACGCTGAAAGCGAAGCAATTTCCGCTCACAGCTGATTGGTCGTCTGACTCATGACTCAGTTTACTCAGAACATTGACGAGTGAAAATAAACTTTCAACTGGTTTCCCAAAATTATTATTAATAATTATAGAAAAGGACCTAATTTTCTAGGCACTCACTATGAATTCATAAATGGTAACCAGGATTGCACAAGGGGCAACACTGTGTCCGTTTATTTACATAACATCTAAGTATAAAGTCCCTCATTGATATTACTACGATACACAAGTACATAAATACATCAGTGACGTCACTAGACACAGACTATCGTCATTGGCCGTACGTTTTCGGAAGGACGCATGACAAATCGACGTGTATTGTTTCAATAGTTGATTTGCTGTTCTCAGGTTTCAATTATGCATTGTAGATTGTAGTACTTCGATTGAGTCGTTCGTGCATTCGATTCGATCGAGTGCGTTCGTCGTGTTCGTTAATTTTGCTGTTTTGATACGATCAGTACATATACGATACCAGAATATTGTAGTTCAATGACATCAGCAGGCCTAGTGAGCACCATCAGTGGGACAACGGTTTGTCATCGGAAGAGAGAACCAAAAATGACATTTGGGTATTTGGGTAGAATGTTATACATATCGAAACGATCAGAAGTATGTAGTTGTTGTAGTGTGATAAACGCACTCTCGTGTGAAGCCAGGTGTCGAAACTACCACGTTACAGAAAGGCATCAGTGCGCGATAGGACTTACGACATTGACAAACGCAACAAACTCGTATCAATGAAACGTGGCCCAAACCAACGGATCTAGACAACTCAAGATATCGCGATTTCAGCGATAAATTCGAGTACATTGAAGCTCAAATGCAAGCCTCTGATTTTTTATGAAATATTTCTCAGATTTTGAAATAAACAAACGTGTGTACCTAACTGTGGTACCTTTTATGACATGAAATATAGAACACTTTGTTTTAAACCAAAGTTCTCGGTAACGCAATAAATGAGATAAGTACTTACTAAATATTTTATGATACAAATTATAAACCCAAAATCTTAGTTCCGGTCGTAAAAGATTAAAGGGAAAACGGCTGCTTTAAATTCAAGGGAAAAGCAATGAGGATTATACCAATTGCCAGAAGAGAAAGGTGGGTCTTCTAAATCAACGGCACAGATTATGAAATATTTGGGTAAAACAAAAGAAGCGCGCAGAAAGATTAAAATGTAACAAGGTTAACTGGATTTTCGACCAAATATGCTATTGTAATATCTATGTATGTATACATATGTATTATAAATGCGAAAGCTTGTGTGAGTGAATGTTTGTTACCACGTATCTCCGTAACTACTAAACCGATTTTGATGCAATTTAGAATATAGAATAGTTTAGGTTCTGAAATAACACATAGGCTAATTTAATTTTCGAAAATGAACCCGTAAGGAGATATTTGAGATAGGCTTTTTGTCACCAAGATGTTTGTTTTGCGTAAGTACAAGAAGTACTTATTCTAAATTATTACGAAACATAATGGAAGCATTCATGACCTTGTATGGTCGTTACTAACAGATTACCTAAGCGATAAATGTTAAATTGATACTTCAGTAAGCTAAGGTGGTGCGCTAAGTTGTTTCTGCCTATTCTTTGTGGGTGTAACCCTAAGTGCTAGGCTACAAGGTCTCAGGCATTAGACAGTCATGCAAATAACAAATAGATAAAAGAATAAGATTAGATAACAGAAGTATTTTCTAGAAAATCTATAATAAAGCCTAATCCCATGTCCGGGTTTCGCGTTTGAAGGTGTGATTCTACCCACATACTATGTAGTATAATGTACAGAGTCAAAATTGAAGGCCATGAATAGATGAAAGCAGTGTTAGACCCAAACAAAACGAGGTCTTTGCAATCTGTGAATAGCAATGAGCAAAGTCAAGCTGTGAATGATGTGGATCTTACTTACATATTATAAGTAAGTAGGTATGAATTTCCGGTCATGGAGTTTTCAGGGTAGCTAGGTTCGAGTCGAGGTCGAGCGCGGAAACACTCAGCTATTTACGCAGAGATCATCCATCAAATGTCCCTGCGTCAAGCGTACACCTAAATCAGGCTAGCACGAGCAGTCTCAAAACTGAAAGCAAATCCCATCGCCAGCGTCCCAAATACAAAAGACTAAGGCCTTTTACCATCTATAGTAGATTTATACAGCGTCAGGAGGCAGCTTTTACCTTCACAAACGAGACGCTATAGTGTCCGGGATGAATTAAGATGGAGTAGGCTTGCCCAGAACCTATTCCACCCTCTCGTCAATAGGTGCGGAGCTAACTAAGCCGCGGGTTTCCTCAGAAAAATCCGTTGGTACACGAACGGATTTGAACCCACGATCTTAGGATCGGAAGGCGGGGCCACTACCGAATAGACCACCAGTGCTCAGTGCTCACCAAATACAATTACATCGTAAAAGGATACAATACGAGCAGCCGGGTTCGCCCTTCACGGTCGCTTTGTAAATATTTGCCGTTTACATTCACAGGTGCTGAGTGACGTCACTTTTAATAAATACATTCGCGCAATTCAGATAGCTTTGTATTGATCTTGGAGATAATAACATTCCTTGGAGATAATAACAGTTGACCGTCTCGTCTGTAATTAATTTATTTTTATAGGATATCGAGCGGTCTTCCTTCGGTAACATAAATTAAAAATACGTTGAGTAGGATTATGCTCCCACTAGCTGGCACAAACTTACAAGCAGGCCGCCCAAAGGCCTCCGTTATGACTTAAAGCCGGGACCGACAATTTAACGTGCCCTCCGAAGCACGGAAGCGCTCAGCTCGTAATGCCACTTGCGGTCACCCATCCCAATTGTGACCACGCACAACGTTGCTAAACTTCAACAATCAATCAAGAACGTCTAAGCAAGGTAGGTCACGAGCGCTTCCTACTTCACAATAGGATTTCAAATAGCGGTTGTCAAAATTGCAAGACATACTAATAATAAATTTAAGCAAGTGGCTATGGGTATTGAAGGTTTTCAAATTACGGCCATGGACCGGAAAATGAAGTGAAGGACGGCACTAACCGATGGGCCAAGACATTGTGTTCGCAGCGGTTGATATCTATGTTATTGATCTGTCGCCAGAACAATATAAACCAGAAAAACGTCATCAGCACGTCTCGTCTGTCCGTACAGAGGTTTAGGTGTTCGTCCTCAACGTAAAACTTTATTATCAGTCGGAAATTACAAAGCGGGACACACACTAACAGTCTTTCCTTCTGACTTGTCCTGAAATACTTTCAATCGGTACAGGAATCGAAATACGACAGGATAAAAAAAGTAAGTTCGTATGAGCTAGTGGCCAACTCTTGTGACGGAGTTTTCTGTTTAACGTGCCCTCCGAAGCACGGAAGCTCTCAGCTCGTAATACCACTTGCGGCCACGAACAGGTGTAAATGCAACGTAGATTTAAGACGTATCCAAGTGATCCCAGTGATTTTGAGGAATAAAAAATTTTGACTTTGTCTTTGGTCACCCATCTCAATTTGTGACCGCGCATATCGTTCCTTAACTTTAACGATCAATCAAGAACGCCTAAGCAAGCTATGCCGCGAGCGCTTCAATAAATAAAGATAATTTATTTTATCCTACGACAGGATAAAACAAATGAAGACCAGATGGATGCCGTCCTTCTTCTTGTTATTGTAATCTCATTCCTTGAAGATTGTAGATACCAGAAAATAATGAAAGTCTGTGGATGGGCGTCTAATATCTTCTCAGAGCCCTGTAACAGGCTTCGTAAACTCATGGAAACTTTTACCAAAATCGTTCACCACAAAAGACACCTTGGCTTCTTGAACACAGCGCAAAGAGGAAGAACTAATTAACATTAATTCGGCTAATGACTAAGAATATAATGTTCTACTTTTGTGTTTATATAAAACTAGCTTTTGCCCGCGGATTTTCTAGCTGTTGATACCAGGATAAAAAGTGGCCTGCGGTAGCGTCCAGATATTACGCCGTGATGGAGGTACAAACGCACGAACACGAAATTGAAAGGTATTTATTCAATACATTCAATAATATAATCTACTTGAAACATACAAACATCCTCACAAATTTACTTATTCATAATTTGGATGCTAAACCAAGGCTCAGGCTTATATTGCCAGCCATCAAAACAACGGTTGAGCAGAACGGCATAATCACCACGCTTACAGGCCCCTTCGTAAAACGATACTGTTATGTTGGGATTGAGGATAGACGGCCAATTTGTTATGTAAGGTTCCTGAATAACTTAGGCTTTGCTGAAGATTGCTTTTGTATTGTTTCTCGTCACATCTTTTGTTCTTTCTGGGCCACTAAAAGGGTCTGTATTGTTTCTGATGCAGTATCTCTTCGTCTTGTTTTGTCTATCTGTTTGTTAACTAGAAGAACTTAGCTGTAGGAAGCGCAGACAACAGTATATTAAGTGAACAAAATAAATTGTGTAACAAAACCTCTTCTCTCGTTCTACATAATATTTATCTGCAGTGTACATAACTTCTTATCTAGAACATATCCCTGACCTTTAATAAAAGTGAAAACAGCCAAGAAAACATCGATATCATCTGTAAAATTGTTATTTGTAGGTACCATAGCCTCCAAACGTGATTAATAAAATCCTTCAATATATGACCTACAATCTACATTATAATCCAAAACAGCGCTAAGGCACATTATATCATTATCATCAATCAAGTCTGGTAAAAGTATTAGACTTTCAAGGACATTTCCAGTTTGTGCCTTAATGATACGTAAATATCTACATAGTACCTATGTGATTAAGAGGTAGGGTGCCTTGCCTACAGACGTTACAAAATACTTTAAATTAGTGTAGATTGATAGCTCGAACGAAGGTCAATGATAAAGGAATTGGTCGATTATCTGCGGGACCATCGAACCGTCTCGGCGCGCGACCGTTTTCGCAACGCGGAGATCCAGCCTAATGAATAGCGCGGCAAGCGTTCCCCTCGCAGCTCGCAGCTCGCAGGCAAGAAATACAAGAATGTGTCGGTCGGTGTTCGACACACGGCGCTTCCGAAAGCACTTTCGCCTACGGTCGGGCGCGCTCGGCCGTCTCCGCGCCCCACAGCTGACCGCCGGCGCGCGAGCGGGACAGACATGCGCAGTGCGGCGCGCCGGACAGAGAACGCGCACGGCGCAGCTCGAAGCGCCGCCATTTACTTCACTCTAGTTGCGCGGCCTCCGTCGACGTGACAGCGTTTTCCATTTATCACAGCGCGGAGCTTTATCGTTTTTATTAGTGAAATTCTTTTATAAAATTCATACGGTCGTGTTTTGTGAAGTGCTAAATTGGTGTATCTGTTATTAAAATGTTGTTTGGGTGAACGCGAGATAGGAGAGCGACGAAGCATGAGTGCCTTCGTCGCGTCCGTTGTCAACAGAAAATAACGTGGATTATGCAAGTTGGAATAAAATGTGGATGACTCTTAGGTAAATTACGTGCGTTATCGTACTGTATACAGTGAATACGGCTGTTTGCGTTGCAGGGTCTGTGTCGGAATGTGCTGTAGGTACATAAATGAGCACTGCAGTGGCACAGTGGCAGGGACCGACGGCACGGCTCCTGCCTTCACAGTGCCTCTAAAGCGAGTGTTGTTTGAATGAGAAACGCAACGAAACACTATACCTGCAAGTAAATTATCTCTCGTTAAAGACAATGGCCCAGCTGCGTTCATGTAAACAACTCATGAATGTGAACGTTTTGTGAGACTTAACGAATGGAAATCTACATAGAGCTCATAAATAAAATAACATATTTTTTGCTGAATACAAAGGTCAACGTGATTTGCAAGTAACAGACTGTTAGTAAAGATTGGTTCGTAATGGAAAAAGTCCGTAAAGTATCACAAATTAAATAAACCGATGCGGTGCACTGTGATATAAAAGTAGGTCTAGGCTAGTTAGTTGTAGGAACTAGTTGCACTGGCACATGGCGTGTGCCACACACTGCATCACTCACACTTCGCAAAATTGGTATCAACTCGCTACAATCAGCGAAAAACCTCTTTGTTTGCAATGAAGGCATTGCCTAAATATTGCAAATCAAACCAGCGCACCCACCTAACTTCGCGTGCCAAATACTCGTAGGCTAACTAGAACAAACCGTAACGATGCAATTTGTTAATAGTTTCTCCGATATAATTTTATAAAAAGAGACAAGTCACAGTCGCAAGAACATTACAAAGATTTTCAATAACTAACCTTGACTTTTCTATTGTTACAGAAAATAAGACTATGATGGTTGTAATATAATGCAGCGGCTGCTCAAAATATTGTCGCTGGCGATAATTTGGTGTGGTGTGAGGGGGCAGGGGGTTTGCCAGCAAGGATGTACGTGCAACGCGACGCGGCTGTGGTGCGCGGAGGCCGCGCCGCCGGGGGGCAACCTCACGCGGGCCGTGCTCGCCCCGCACGGGGACAAGCTCCAGGACATCTCCTGGAGGAATTCCAACATCACCCTCATCCAGATAGACTTATTCACCGGCTTCCACGCCCTAGAATACATCGACCTGAGCGGAAACGAAATCAAACGGACCGAGCACGGCCTGTTCACAAGACTGACCCTACTCAGGCACCTCAACATATCCTGGAACGAGATCGACGACATCCCACGGTACACCTTCGCCGATCTGGACAACCTTGTGGTGCTGGATGTCTCCCACAACCGTCTGCGTGCGATACCCTTCCAGGTCTTTGGACCGATGGCCAAGCTGCAGTACCTAGACATATCGCATAACCAGATAGCGTCTTTCCTAGATTACTATTTTAATCCTAATAGGCAATTGAAACAGTTGTTCCTAAATAATAATAACCTAGTCAAGATAACATCAAACGCCCTAGTCAACCTGAAGGAACTGGAGGTTCTGGACGTATCGAGCAACAAGCTGGACTACATCCCCAAGTCGCTGTTCGACAACTTCGAGCAGCTGAAGTCGTTGAACGTCAGCTTCAACCAGTTCCAGAACCTGACGCACGAGTCCTTCCGGAACCTGAAGGAGCTGCGCCGGCTCGACCTGGGCGGGAACCGGTTGCGGGCGCTGCCACCCACGCTCTTCCAGCATAACGAATATCTGGAAACTATCTACCTCGAATACACCGAAATCGCAGTTATACAGAACACAAACTTCAAAGGCTTGGATAAACTACAGCGACTTTACATAAGAAATAACGAATTTTTACGTGAAATAGAACCGTTTGTGTTTCAAGACACGCCGTCGATAACCCATTTGGATATAAGCGCGAACGCAATGACATTCCTACCCCTGTCTCTGAAGATGCTACATCAGCTGCGGGAGCTCAAGATAGGGGGCAATCCGTGGGCGTGCGACTGCCGCATGGCGTGGTTCGCTGGCTGGGCCGAGAAGAGAAAGGAAATAATTAAGTCCGAACTGAGCTGCCGCCTCTCCTACCCGAACGACATGTTGAGGATTCTGAATCACACCTTTTGCAGGGCACCAAATTTAGTCTCGAGCAGTCCGCTGACTTTGTATAGATTGCGTACGGACGCCTTGTTGGAATGCAAATTTGCGGGAAACCCACAGCCATCGCTCACGTGGATAACGCCGACGAGAAATATCTTTCATTGGAACCCGGACCCCCAAACGCCGGACATTTTCCACAAGCACGGCATCGCGCACGACCAGTACTACCGCAACATCGACCACTCGAGGGTGAGGGTGCTGGAAGACGGATCGTTGTTGGTGGGAGACATTCATAGAGAAGACTGCGGCACTTACTTATGTTTTGCATCGAATCCTTCCGCTAACGTTACCGCTGAAGTAGTACTGAACATAGACCCTATGACAATGTTCGAGATCAAAATGTACAGTTTGCTGTGTGGGGCGATATGCGCCGCCGGGTTCCTCGGCCTAACGTTATTGGTGCAGGCGTTGCGCTACATATTCTATAGGTTGGTATTATAAAATACAGCTGAACAATTATTTTAATTCTTGAATCAAGGAAATATCTAACCATAGTTGTGTTTGTTTTCAGATTTCGTCTAATGGAAACATGCTGCAGCTGCTGCGGCTGCGTAGCGCGCAGCCAGCCGCGCTCGCGGCAGATAACCAGCATGCTGGACAACATCGAACAATACAAACGGCAACAACTCGAGAAATTGAGGGAAAACTATGCAATTCAGGTAAAACAACTTACTCTACCCTATTAACCTACATAAAATATGCCGTTCCGGATGACATTGAGCTAATTTAGGTGTTTTTTTCAGGTGCACCGGATAAAAGAGAACTGCACGCAGCAAATGGATTGGATACAGAACAGTTACTCGACGCAAGCGAGTCATCTCCGCAACATCAGAGACATCGGAACCAATCACTTAACCTCCATGAAAGATAATTACTGCGACCAGGTGCGTACCGCGACCAGAATAGAGAACTATCCCACGTCGCCCGGCGGCTCCGCGGACGGTCATCAATCAGCGTTACTTTTGCAGGTGAAACGCGTGAGGGAGTACTCGACTTGCCAACTGAACTGGGTGCGCGAGAACTACGTGTTCCAACGGAACAAGATCCGCAAGTTCAGCGCGCACCAAATCCTGCGCCTGCGCGAGTCCTACAAGTACCAGCAGCAGACGCTCAACAAGGTGCTGGAGAACCTGCCGAGCCTCTACTTCGAGAACTGTCGCAGCGGCTCCTGCGGCCGCAGCGACTCCATGGCCTTCGACCCGGACGTCGAGGTCATCGACATGTACCTCAAGACTAAGATCGAGAAGCTGTCGCGCCTGCCCGCGCTCGGCGACGACGAGTCCAAGGTGTCCGTGTACTACACGCCCACCGAGCGCTCGCTCACCTCGCGCCGCGGCTCGCCCGTCGTACCCGAGGGCGTGCACATCAACATGATCGAGCGCGACCCGCCGCGACTCTTCGCGCTCATCCGCCCCATGCAGATGGACCTCGACCTGGACCTCGAGCCGGCGTCCCGCGAGCCCGAGCCCTGCTGCTCCGGCACCAAGCCGGCGTCGCCGCGCGCCACCTACCAGGGCGAGCGCGCCGAGCAGGGCAAGCCTTCCAGCGAGCCGCTGCTGGGCCGCGAGCGCGCCGCACACGAGCGCCGCCGCCGCCAGCTGCCCGCCAGCGCCAGCTCGCCCGAGCTCAGCGCGGCGGGGGCGGGGGCGGCGGGGGCCGCGGGCGACGCGACGCACTCGCGCGCCCGGGTCCTGCTGGCGGTGGAGCTGACGAAGCCGGCGTGCCAGGCGCGGCACCGCGCGGGCCAGCTGGTGTGCGGCGCGTGCGTGGCGCTGTGCGAGACCACGCCCTTGTAGTACAGGCTCCTGACGCGCGTCTTCGACATGTACGCAGTGTCGGGGCGGAGGAGCGCGCGCAGCCCGGCCATCCGCCTGGCGGACTTCGGCGCGCCGGAGCCCGAGTACGTGTAGTGTGGACCGAGTAGCGGCCGTGAGTGAGTGTCGAGTCGAGTGCGAGCGGCCAGACAGAGGGCCGCCGGACTCGCCGAGTGAGCTGTGATAGACTAGATTTGAACGTGTTAGTGAAATTTTACTTTCTGTCTTTAGGTGTAGGATAAGGAGCGTACTGAGACGATCTGTTCTTTGTAGCGAATCGAATGATGCGTTTTGTATTTAAGTTATATTGTGGGAACTGTAGACTTGTAAATAATGTCTGTTTGGTTCAAATCATATTTTCCATTTTGATGTATTTTTAGGGTACACTTAGGCGTTTTGTATTTGTTCGACTTACTATGTGGATAAGGAAGTTGTTACAGTAATGTTGTTGTAATTGTTGCGGGGTGCAGGTTGGTGCATCCGCCTCCGCCGGTAGCGCAAGGCTCTCCTGTCTACCCTGATCTCTCCTACTACATCTGAATACTATGTCTAGTGTATTAAACATTTTATAATGTCGATAGTAGATAAATACTAAAAACAATATATTTTTGTCACTTGATCGTATGTTAAACGAGTCTTGCAGTGATATGCCAAATGTTACAAACCAGCAATGATTATTTATAACGTTTCTTAAAAATTATAAAATATACAAGATATTGTTGAAAGTTTTCTAAATATATAACGAGAGTAAACTGCTAATCATAGAAAAATAAATTATTTTTCATGCACTTCGTTGTATTATTTTAGCTATCAGTTTGCATTAGGAACAGCGCTTTACTTGAGTCTAGTTTAGAAGACATTATTCTCGATTTAAAGTGACAGAAATTTTGATTAGTAGGTAAGTGTGTATTAGGAAAGATAAATAAGATACTGTTTCAAAATACCTAGGTAACTATCTAAAATTTCATGTATGAGTATGTCTGTTGTGTTGTGTACTCTACATGGATCTAGATTTGAAAAATCTACAGATATGTTACAAATAAAACACTTAGGTGTTAGATATATCTTTATTCTTAACTGTAGCGAAATTAATACAGATTTAAAACTATATTATTATGCTTGTAAAGGGTAGTTGTTTTTCCTAATTAGGTAACTATTTGGGTAATTCGATGAGTCCTTAATTGTAGATAATAAATGAATTTAATAGTTTTAGCCGATCAAACGCTTAAAAATGTTTAAAGTTTAAAAAGAGTAGTATGAATAATAATAATAAATATTTGTGGACAACAAGTACAAAAGATAGTTACGAATGTATTTAAAGATGCCACATGTTTTTCCCTAGGCTTTGAAAGATTATTCAATATTAAAAAGTTTAAAACATTTTAAAGTTAAATTCCGATGCATTCCCTTAGCTCTAGTCCTTTGCTATTCGCAACTGCTTTGGGGACGGGGTTAGTGAGAATTAACTAGTACAGCTGATAGAAGAGCCTTTTTGAGGCGCACTTTAAACTTTTCTCACACTGGTTCGAAAGAACTAATATCAAAAGTCAAAAGAACTTTATTCCTTAAAATCGCTAGGGTCATTTTACATTCGACACGAGTAGTAGTAAAGGTAATTAGCTGTACATCACTAAACCCAAATGATCCCTAAGGTCCCTGATAATGGAACTGTACCATAAATATCGACAAAATCTGTCTCAGTTGAACTCCATTGGTCACTGCCCATGGTGACCAAGTTTATTTTATAGTCAACTAGTTTTCACTCGCGGCTTTGCGTGTGGTATCCGGATAAAAAGCCTATCACAAAACTACATCTATTCCAGATTTTATCCGAATCACTTCGGCAGTTACAGCATGACAAACAACCAAAGATTTAAGTCGAAGCTAGAAAAGTAATTCAAGGAGAATTTCACGTTTCTAGCGACTAAGCCAAATAGATTTCGGCAACAAACTAACGCGAAGGCTACGAATCATCAGCCAGGTAGTTTGATGGCATGGAGAAGGCGTATTCATGATATCGCAAAGAGAGTATCTGCATTCGGTTAGCATAGGACCGGAAAGAATGGCGTGCTTGAGGCCTATGGCCTATACCCAACAGTTGGTGGATGTGGGCTGATTATGATGATGATGATAACCATTGAAAACATAGAAGCGCTTGTGGGGTAGCTTGCTTAAACGTTCTTGATTGATCGTTGAAGTTAAGCAACGTTGTGCGCGGTCACAATTTGGATGAGTTACTGCAAGTGGCATTACGAGCTGAGCTGCTTCGGAGGGCACGTTAAATTGTCGGTCCCGGCTTTTAAGTCGTCAAGCCACGACGGAGGCCTTTAGGCGGCCTAGAAACTCCGTCACAAGAGTTGGCCACTAGCTCATACAAGCTTACTTACTTACCGTTGAAAATCTAATTTATTAGTTTACTAGCTGCCGCCCGCGGCTTCGCTCGCGTGGTACCCGGATAAAAAATAGCCTATACGTTAATCCGGTACATGTACTTGTTTTTTCACCGTTTAAACCTTCCTTCCTTCGCAAACGTGCCGATGCGATGGTAAAACTTGTACTTTCCAGCCCTCAGTACATGTAATCGTACCCCAGTTTGGCGCCGGCGACCGGACGCCTCTACGTATCGTCTTACAGCGATGTTTTTATTATTCTTTGATTTCAAAATGATGCTTCTATAGTCCTTTAATACCTATCGATTGATAGTACATTAGAATCTATAATTAAAATCAATTGCTGTTCGTTTGTCTAGCTAAAACTCGAGAACGGCTGGGCCAATTTAGCTGATTTTGGTTTTGAAATGTTTATTGTAGTCCAGGGAAGGTTTAAACTAAGGCCTTTTACCATCTATCGTAGATGATTTATACAGCGTCAGGAGGCAACTCTTACCTTCACAAACGGGACGCTGTAGTGCCCGGGACAAATTAAGATGGAGTAGGCTTGCCCAGCACCTATTCCATCCTCCCAGCTTAGTCGGCCTTGTCCACAGGAAAGACATGGTCGATACGTGCGGAGCTGATTAAGCCGCGGGTTTCTTTACGATGTTTTCCTTCATCATTTGAGAGTACTGGTATAGCGCACAGAAAAATCCATTGGTACACGACCGGGTTTGAACCCACGACCTTAGGATCAGAAAGCGGGGTCACTACCAGCTAAACCACCAGTGCTCTCACGGGCTATTTAAATATTAACAAAAACAAATAATATGATTTTGATTATTAGGTATTTTTTTTATTCTATTGACGATGCTGTAGGTCTAAAGTAACATATTTTTACAGTTCCACGAATCTTTATGCTTTTATATTGCCTTGTACAATGAGTAGTCGAGTCATCTCAGCAATGGAACGTAAGATCACGATAAGGGCCGGAAATATGCAATTTCGTGTCATTTGTGACATCAATCTTCAATTTACAAATACCACGACGGTTTGCGATTTATGAACTGAGTTGATTTATTATGTATCCATGGTACGTGACTTTAAACACTAAATAAGGAACAATATTGACGACCTCGGTGGCGTGGCGGGCGAGTGCTCGGCTAAGACGCAAGAGGTGCGGGTTCGATTCCCGCTACCGGAGAAATGTTTGTATGTTTTGCAAATATTTTTTCCAGGTCTGGGTGTAGTAGTATTATAAGTATGTATTTACAAAAAAAGTATATAAGTACTCTATCAGCCATCTGGTGCCCATAGTACAAGCTTTGCTTAGTTTGGGGCTAGATGGCGCTGTGTGAAATGTCCACAAATATTTATTTAATATTTTTGAAAATTAGGTATTTTACTAGGAAGGGAAGGGCTAACCCACTAGAATAGGATAAGAACAATATTATTTATTTGTTTTAGGAACACGCGAAGACAGAAACATTGTTGATCTCATTAGTAATCAATTTTTATACATATTTATTTCTCCTTCTAACACATACATACATATTATCACGCCCGTATCCCTAATGGGGTGGGCAGAGCCACAAGTAATCATAAGAAAACTTGCAGCCACTCCTACTTCAAAGTAAAGATGGATATGGTGAACCATGTTGACAGGTGATCAGCCCATCGCCCTTAAACAAATCCTACTAACATTATAAATCAAAATAGAATTATTTTATCCTTATCCAAAACATTGAAAATATCCTTATTCAAAATTAATATGAGAAAGGATCTTTTAAGACGCATTTCAAATCCTTTCACCACACTGGTTCGTAAGGACTAGGGGGGGGAAGGTCAGAGACTTTTTAAACTTATTCGTATAACGGAGTGAATCTTACTCCTAGGAACAACTTCCTATCAAAATCATCTAAAATCTAGATAATTAAGGCATTTCCATCGCTCCAGTCCAGACTACATAGTACCTTGATCTCGTTCACACATATCGGCTTATCTTAAGTGGTCGCGGCAAAAACATATTAATCCATGTTCTACATTTCTTCTAACAATACGAATTAACTTATCTATATTTCCTACCTGTAAACCTGGATAAGGGATGCACAGAATCAAAATCGAAACGGCTATACCAGGTATTTAAATTATGATCAAATCGAAATAAGGTGCAAAACCCAACTTCGGGCTGAAAGTCTAAACCTAAATAAAACACGCACATAACCGAGTAAGCTAAATCGAAAGGTCTTTACCCAGCCGTGGATGATACCAGGCTGATGATGATGATTGTAAAGTTAAAAGCTAAATTACAAAATCTGTATTTTTTTTTATTTCTATCTCCCGCGACACAGACTAGCCCTATTGCGGGGGACCTATATGGTAATCCACGTATTAGCTTTTATTTAAATTTGGTTAGTAAATAAATATATTTTGTATTTTTGTAGTAAGAGACGTACTTAAGAAGGCTGGAAAAATCGAAATAGTCATACAATCGAAATAAAGCCTATATCCAGCCGTTTTCAGCCAGGTTTCGAGCTAAAATTATAATCCTCAAGTTAGTCCACCAAGGCCTGATTTCAGGCTTAATTTGACCTAAAAGTCAAGAGGAGGCTGATAATTCAAAATGCTTATAACTGTAAGCGTACACGCCATTCCTTGGCAATACACCTGGACGCGGGACGTCAGGCTAGGAATGGACGATATACATCGATGTATTGTAAACACTCGATGTATTAGTAACGATGCATCGTATTAAACCGATGTATTGTTAATACTTCAACATCGAATATGTATCGATTGTATCGATTTTTTTTCGATGCATCGAATACACAACTATGAGATGAGTGTCTTGTCTATGAGTATGAGCAACACTGACTGAGGAGACGACTGCAGTGACTTCCACGACGTTGAATCGGAACGCAATAATCGATTCAGCCAACATAACATGCCTACCATGTATCGGTTTGGCTGAATGTGTTAGGTATATTCCCTACGGAATTTGTAAACAAAATAAAGCTGTATTTGCTGTGTGATTGTTAATTTTAGTAAATATTTTTCCTTACTAACTTGCCTAAGTTTTCTTTACGACCTTTTTGCAATGGACATGCATTGCGAAAAACAATCGATGTTTTAGATATATCGATAAATACTTCATATTAACATCGATGCATCACATCGGTTTTTTTTTTGACAAGTATGTAGGTTTAGAAATTATTATCACGTTATTTATTAAAAGTGCACCTCGGTCAATCTCCAACTTCTTTAAATTCCTCTCCATCCAAAGGTTGTCTGGAAGAGATCGCTTATAAGACCGCCCGTTGTACATTACCTTCATTTTGTTAACCAGTTATCTAATTTGTAAGATGTGCAATAAAGTGTTTTCATTCATCGAAAAAAAATATCGATGTATATTTTGAATGTCCATCCGTACGTCAGGCTGTTCCGCCGCCAAGAAGTGTTGGTCGTCAAGTGATTCCACGTACCTTGGCCTGCGTGCGGTTCCAGACGACCACCTTGTGTCCGGAGTTCAGCAGGTTCTTGACGATGCCGCCGCCCATGATGCCGAGCCCCAGGAAGCCGAACTTCATGCCGCTCGCCTTTATGTTCTTCTCCAGGAGGGTTTCTGACACGTTCTCGAGGTCCAGCGGTGGTGTTTCCTGGGGATCATTATCAGACATTATTATTATTATCTGACATAGTCAGACTGTCAGAGTGCATGACAGCCTCAACACCATCCTTCAAACAATTGCCGGTAGAATCACCTTTCCCAAGTGGCATTGCTTCGTGAGGAGGGTGATCTACTAAAATGTTTAGTATTAAGTATCTAGTATTAGTCAAATAACTAACCCTAATTATAAGTGCTTGTACATATTTACTAACAAATTATGGATCTTGAAGTCCGAAATAAAATCTTCTTAATTTATTTTATTTTAATACTTTTATTATGAATGAATTAAATGATTTGATTAGGTATTTAGGTATGTAGTATTTTAATTATTATTATTTTTTCTTGTGTCCTGTTTTGATTCTGTTTTGTTTTTTAATTTGATAAATAATTGTTTTTGTATTTTATATTTTCCGCGTACAATAAATGAATTGAATTGATGGGAGGGGATATTATGATTGCCGGGCACAGGCATGCAGGTTTGGAAACACCCTTGTATACGAGTTGTTGTATGCTCGTGTTTTGGACAAATGAACTCCAGCATCATTGCAATAGAGCTCAAAATAGAGTATGTACCCACTCGCCTCGAAAGATAACGTCAATCGTGTCAGCTTACTCACGGCAGAACGGTTACCGTACGGGAAACACCAGTTTATGCGGGTATGTATCCAACCAGTGTATAAACGTACAAACGGAACTGTGCCCACCCTGTTACGGTCAGTTCATGGAACGCGGTAATAAATAGAAAATTACATAACCCATCTTAAAATCTGTTCATAGTTTTTACATACATACATACATACATAATTTCACGCCTGTTTGCCATAGGGGTAGGCAGAGATCACGGATCTCCATTTGCTACGATCCTGACATACTTCTTTCGCTTCATTCACTTTCATAACATTCTTCATACATGCTCGTCGGTTTAGGTTTTCTTCATAGTTTTTGATGCAACAATTCTTTTTTTAAATAAAAAACCATTTTTTGAGTTTCGTTGAGTTCAGGCTGAAAATCATCTAGAGCGCGCTATCGATGCGTTTTGAATTCGAAATTTGTGTACAATGAACCTACTGCTCAGCACACAGCTTTGCTTCAGATTGTACTGATGATGATGATAAGCCGTCAAAAACAAGGTCTTGGGCCTTTCTTTTACACATCTTCAATGACCGCAACATACTATAACCAGCATAACAAGGTTTAGCAGATTGGGCGACAGACGAGCGAAGCGAGCTCCACCTAAGTGAGATGCGAATAAGACGCTGCTTAGGTAAACTATAAATACCGGCGAGCGAAGTGAGCCACAATATATCTATGTTTTGAGCACGAAATGCCCAATAAGATTGAATAATGGCGATATTCACTAATTCTAATACTGGGTATGCTATTTCGGCCGAGACTTGTATAGTACTTTTCTCTAATTGGTGAGGAAACAGTAAAATAATTAATTCAAGAAACAAAAGTTTCATTCCCACTGACTGCGCGCGGTCTTTGTTCTTTTTTTAATCTTTTGAATAGCAATGCGTCATGTGACGAGAAGAGTGTTAGATATGAATGTGGAAGGATATGTGGGTAGAGGTAGGCCAAAGATAAGATGGATGGAATGTGTAAAAGATGACATGAGTAAGAAAGGAGTGAGCGTTGAGATGACTTCTGACAGAGGGAAATGGAAGAGAAATACATGTTGTGCCGACCCCACATAAAGTGGGACAAGGGCAGGGAAATGATGAATAGCAATGTGGAAGGCACATTAGTATCGTGTGTACCAAATTCACCTCACTAACACTACAAAAATAAAAAAAAAACTGTTAAAATAAATAAACATTATTGACGTGTTGCAAATTGCTGGAGTATTATTTCATAGAGTACAGAAAAAAAACGATTGACGCCCTGTTTAATAATGAAGCTATCCGAGCAAGTCAGAAAAAAAACTTTATTGAGCACATTGATACTCACAGGTCTAGATATATTGGACGGTCGGTTCAGCAGGCTCGACTTCTTAGAGAAGGAGTGGTTCAGCATAGAGCTCTTCTCATGGCCGAGCTCCGAGTCGGTGTGCGAGCGAGACAGACTGCTCTTGCTCTTCTTGCGCGGCGTCCCTTTCACGCCCGCGGAGGACGCGCGCTTCACCGCCTTCACTTTGGTACTCAGGCGGATCTGTGTGGAGAAGATATGGTAAGAATGCTATTTTATCTCTATAACTTTTAGGGATGGATCGTTAAAGCTTTTTTGTTTATTATAATATAACTTTACTAGAGAAGTAAAAAAAAAAACTAGGGCCTCTACCATCTATAGTAGATGATCTATACAACGTCAGGAGGCAACTTTTACCTTCACAAACGGGACGCAGAAGTGCCCGGGACCGATTAAGATGGAATAGGTAAAAAAAAACAAGTTCGCTATTAAAGTTCACATAGTATCAACTCGCTTCGCTCGCCATTATCAATAATGGTGAGTGAAGCGAGTCGCTCAAAATTTAGTACAACCAACAATGAGATTGTTGTGGTATAAGGAAACAGAATAGACAAAACACATACATTAGAAACGGTAAAAACTTATTTTAAGAATGGAGAACTTCAAGCCTATTTTTCACAGCCATAAGATTAGTGAATACTTCTATTACTTTCTTTTACTCCCTAAAAAACATGACTGGAAAACCACAGGAAACCACAAACTCTGGCCTTCTTCTCGACCTTATCTTCCCACTAATTCAAAGTTTAATATACCTTATTTCATAGGATTTTTAGGACCACTTGAAATCGTCTAAAATCTACGTTGAATTTACGCCTGTTCGTAACGCGCCCAAGCGTGGAAGACACAGACAAGAACCACGCTTGGCACTCCCTCTCCTCTCCGCTCTCCCCTACCGCCTCCTATTCTTCAAGCACGACCTTCATCTTATCAAACTTCTTCCGACTGATTTCAGAGGAAACTACTGACCTTGGGCGTAGAGCTTTTCTTCTTGACCTCAGGTTGGCCCTCGCCTTGTGACGTGTCAGCGGCCCCCTCCTCTTCGCCCTCGCCCTCCCCCGCCATCTCCTGTTCATCCAACACGTCCTTCAGCTTGTCAAACTCTTCTTCGGCGTTTGGTTGATGGTCGTCCAGGTCCCCGAATTTCTATTACGAAAGGTGTTGTTCTAGTTTTTGTTTTATAAATAAATAACACACCAGTGTTTTTTTATTGGACATTTCACACAGCATCATCTAGCTCCAAACTAAGCAAAGCTTGAACCATATGGCTGATAGAATATTTATACACTTTTTTTGTAAATATAATACTAGCTGCCGCCCGCGGCTTCGCTCGCGTGGTACCCAGATAAAAAATAGCTTATATGTTAATCCAGTACATGTACTATGTATATTCCAAGTTTCATTCAAATCCGTTCAGCCGTTTAGGCGTGATTGAGGCACATTCAAACATCCTCACAAACTTTCGCATTTATAATATAAGTAGAATAAGAAGTAAGATATAAGTAAGATTACAACTCCCAGAACCGGAACAAATATTTGCACTTGCAAACATTTCTGCCGCAGCGAGAATCGAACCCGTGCGTTTTTTAACTAACCAATAAACCACGAAAGGAGCCTTTCACCACACTGGTTCGAAAGAACTAGTGCCACGACTAGATAGGTAGAATTGACCAATATCTTATAATAATGTCTAAGCAAAAAAAAAAAAGAAGCGCTCGTGACGTAGCTTGCTTAGACGTTCTTGATTGATCGTTGAAGTTAAGCAACGTTGTGCGCGGTCACAATTGAGATGGGTGACCAAGCGGCATTACAAGCTGAGCGCTTCCGTGCTTCGGAGAGCACGTTAAATTATCGGTCCCGGCTTTAAGTCGTTAAGCCTTTATGGGGCCTAAAAACTGTCACATGAGTTGGTCACTAGCTCATACGAACTTGCTTTTTTATGTCTAAGCACGTTTTATCTTGGTACCGCAGTGGGCAGATGCTAGGTAACATTACAAGTAGTACTATCAAGGGTATCCATCAAGAAAACTGTAAATGTTGACTTAATTATGACGCGTCGCGGCGGCGCGGCGCAGGGAACGCATCGTGTGCATCGGCCCTAAATCCTATATCCTAATATCCTATACTATATTATAATTGTGAAAGTTTGTGAAGTACTATATTATGTGAAACATAACTGTATGTTTGTGCCTCAATCACGCCGTAATGGCTGAACTGATTTGAATTAATCTTGGAATCTACACAGTATGTGTGCTGGAATAACATACCTATAATAGGCTACTTTATGAAGGGGTACCACGCGAGCGAAGCCGCAGGCAGCAGTTAGTATTATCATAATCTAGATACTTAAAGTTAAAAAAGATACTAGAAATGATGATGAATGATTAGTACAAATCCTAGGTGTTTGTCTATTGTTTATTTATTTATAGAATTGTGAATTTTTCAGGTCACTAACCTCAGGATGTTCAATGAACTCCTCAATCTGGGCTACAGCCTCCTTGAAAGCTATGGTCTTGCATGACTTGATCAGCTGTTCCTTGAACTCATGGTATGGCTTGATGTTGTTCTCTTCGATCCAGGCGCTGTTGGAGAAATTATTGCTTAATTTTGACTACATCAGCCAAACTGGAGATACAATTTATGTAAACAAACCATCGCGTATTTTTCGTTATTATGATGAAATCACTTAAGTTTTAGTTAGATAAACTTCATAACATAATTCTTTACTACTAATTTAACAATCAGTACTACTTATAACTGAGAGCACTGGTGGTCTAGTTGGTAGTGACACCGCCTTCCGATCCTAAGGTCGTGAGTTCAAATCCGGTCGAGTACCAATAGATTGTGCGAAAAATGTATGTGCGCTACACCAGTACTCTCAAACGGTGAAGGAAAACATCGTGAGGAAACCCGCGGCTTAGTCAGCTCCGCACGTATTGACCATGTCTTTCCTGTGGACAAGGCTGACTAAGCTGAAAGGATGGAATAGGTGCTGGGCAAGTCTACTCCATCTTAATTCGTCCCGGGCCCTACAGCGTCCCGTTTGAGAAGGTAAAAGTTGCCTCCTGACGTATAAATCATCTAGCTGGTAAAAGGCCTTAGTTTACTACTTATAAGTTTCATGAACATAATGTAATGAAAAAGTAAGTTTTCAATTCAATTAATTTCATTCTAATTTAGGTAAATTTTCTCCATTGAATAAGATTATAGGGACATACACATTGTATTCATTATATTGATTCATCAAGCTAAGTTACAAATACAAGCCTGTGACGAAAATGTGAACAACATCGAAATTGACATTTACTCTAATTGTTTAATCAACATTTTAAAATCATATATGTAATTAATACGGAATTGTTTTTTATTAAGTAATTATTTTTTTATTCATCATCATCATCTTCCTGCCCTTATCCCACTTTATGTGGGGTAGGCACAGCATGATCCTTGGATCATGCTGTAAGAGTTTTGGCTAAGGTGTTTTATGACCGGCCGCCTGCCTGACGTCAACCCTCCTTGGGAATACTTGCTTATTGTATCTCATCATGTTGGAGGATACTATCCCTTAGTCGACTTTTACGACATGCTCGGGGAGAGAAGAAGCTGGATTCTATGTTTTTTCTTTACTCCCAGTCCAATTTAATTATTTTTTTTATTAAGTATGTATCTCACCAACTTTTTTGTTTTGTATCTATATAGTTTTAATCATTAAATATGTAAGTTTTAAATAATCTACTGACTTTCATCAAATCTAAATATCTTGTAAATTAATTTCTTTTATCTATTTTTAATTCATTTTATTCTTGTATTCATCTAATTGACTGTGGTTTGCGCCTGTAATTGAGGTGGCACTTAATTTTAATTTAATTTTGTCATATTGCCTGTAATGGTGTGTTCACTTTTTGGTGCAACTAAATAAATAAATATCCATCTCGGGACTTTGAATCAGGAATGGCTGCAAGTTTTCATATGTGTACTTGTGGCTCTGCCCACCCCGTTAGAGATATGGGTGGCAAACAAGCTTTTAGCCTACCTCATGCATTATTGTAAGTGGTCACCATAGCCTATGGACATTTACAATACATTGCTGACCCTTTTAAATATCCTAATAAGAATCATAAAACATCATGTACCCATAGTAATGAAAAGTACCTAATTCTTCAAAAATCAGTTAGATAATTTTAAGTCCTAACAGAGATATCTGGAAATCTATGGGGGAGACCTTTGTCCAGCAGTGGGACGAAATAGGTAAAAAAACTGGCTGTACATATTAAGTGATATAAACATCAATACTAAGACCCAGTTTGACCATCCAAACAGCATTTAGCTTTTAAATTAGAAGCTAAAAGCCATTCAGTTTGAACAGTGACATGTTTGATAATATCTATCTACCAGGTATAAAAAATAGAATTGAGAAAGCATTATAACTTATAAGTTAGGTATAATGTTTATTATTTTATATTTAGATAAAATGTGCTTAGAGGCAAGTCAAAACATGGCTTATCATCATAGACTAAATTTGTTCATACTCACTAGTTGTTCGTCCCGAAGAAATATATGCATTGGATATTGGTTGCCTTCTTGGGAGGCTTCAACTCTGGAGTGGGGATAGCTACCTGAAATCACCCACAGATTCTCCATAAGTAGGTTATTTTTGTCAACAACTAAGGCAAAGCTTCATACTGGGGGGGAGGCCAACTTCAAAAGTTCGGAATAACTCTAGAACCGACACTTGAACAAAGTTCTCATAGTAACGAGCTTGTTCAGCGTTTATTTTAGATGTTACTAGCAGTTTTCGAATAGCGTCATTGCCCTCAGACGCGCAGTAAAGGAGAAATTTCCCGCCCATAATAATTATCTACTTAGACGTCCAAACAAAATAAACAAATACTTGGCAGTTTCTATGACTTAAAAATGATGATAGAACGTCATATAAACGTTTTTTTAGGCCTTTATTACAAGTGAAATGATTGAGAAGCGTCTTACCCGGCCGGGCCATGGGCTGAAACCCTTCATTTTAGCCCTGAAACAAACACATAATATGCATTATTGGCACTGAATTGTAACAGAAAACACAAATACTATAATTAGGCTTTACTTTTGCATACATACCAGACTAAATCACCAAGTTTATAAGGATCAGTCATGATGCACGTCCTTCTTTAACGAATTTCCACGACAAACTGAGACAAAGACAAACTAAATTGCGTGAAAAAATATTGTAGAACTTTTGACACTTCTTGTGTCTATGGTTTCAGATGTCACAAAACCGTAAATATCCGAAAAAAGAATGAGATACACTGTATATATTTTCTATGGCAACACTCACCTACTGACGCTAGCTTCGGAGAAAACTTTACATCAGTTTTCCGAATCTATGTCAATTTCAATTGGTTTTGTTTTGTTGGTAAACCGCCAAATTTAATAGTTTCACAAAGTGATTTCTTCTGGTTATCATTTTCTTGCAATAAATAGGTACACACCAAAATGTCTAAAAGATTTTATCCCGAACACCAAGGCGATCGAAAAAGAGCAAAACTTGATATAAGCATTTCGGATCACAACTTTCCACTAAGCCAAAACAATGACCAAAACAAAGGTAAACAATAATTTTACAGAATCATTCAACATCTTAATTCATTCCAAACTCTACAGTTTCGGTCGTAGAGATAGATAACGTTTCAGCTTATAACTAAGATTTAAGTTATACAGAGTTGTGTATCCTGTACAGAATCGGATACCTGGGGTGATGACAATGACGATGAAATTCTTCTCTTGGCCAGCCAGGCTTGTGAGCAGGCGTACAGCACGAGCGACCTCAGCCTACTACCTGACTACAGCATGTGCATGCAACCGAGTACAACCAGCACCCAGCTCAACCCTCCACCGAGCACTTCAAGGACAGAATTTACATTCAAAAAACCTTCCTCACACACCTCAAGTATCATATCAACACATCTCAAAGAGAAGTGTAACAGAATATCTTCTCCTTTACATGGCATAACTTCAAAACTCATTCCAAAATCAAATGTACTCGATGAGCTATCCGATGATGATTTTATGTTCAGTGACAAGATATTCAAAGGCCAGGATTCCGACCATACATACCGCCAGCTGTTGCAATTACAGGAAGAGAATGCCAAACTGAAGTCGGAAAATGGTAAATTGTTGGAGAAATGTGTTACAAAAGAGGGTGAAGCATCTATACTGCGGACTCAGTTGAAATCTTGTCAGGTTTCTGTGGATAATGCGAGGTTGGAGAAAATAAAAGCCCAGGAGAAGGTTCAGATGGAGTGGACTGAGAAACTGACAGCTGCTAACAATCAGATGAGTGATTTGAGAACACAATTGGACTTCAAGGTAAAAATGTTTCGACCTCGGTAGCGAAGCAGGCGAGTGTTCGGCTGAGACACAAGAGGCGTGGGTTCGATTCCCGCTATGGGATAAATGTTTGTATGTTCTGCAAATATTTCTTCTGGATCTGGGTGTGGTAGTATTACATATTATAAGTATGTATTTACAAAAAAAGTTTATAAGTATTCTATCAGGTTTCCCTAGTACAAGCTTTGCTTAGATTGGGGCTATATGGCACAGTGTGAAATGTCCACAAATATTTATTTATTTTTGTATTTACTACACTGGTGACACATCTACAATGTTCCCAAGGTAGTCAATGGTGAAGATTTAGTTCTGTATATTTCTTATTTTATTTTACAGAATCTTGAAATAATCAGTATAAAAGAAAAGTGCAAAAAACTGGAATCAACTAAAGTGAGAATGACACAAGTAACTGTGGCTGGCAATGACATATCATCAAGGTATTTAAACAATAAAATATTATAGACTAGCTTCTGCCCACCGCTTTACTCACCTTGTACCCGGATGAAAAATAGCCTATATGTTATTCCAGGTCACCAACTACCTATGTGTATTCCAAGTTTCATGAATAATCACTCAGCTGTTAATTCATGGTTTCTGTTAAACCAATGCATAGTCCTCACAAACTTTTGTGTTTATAATTTAAGTAGAATATTAGTTTGATCAATCAATAAACAACTGCTGTTTAGTCTTTCGAGTGTGCAATAGCGGAATTCACTCACCAAAATCTTATTAAGTGATATGTACTCATTCACCTTTATTTCATTTCAGTCAAAGAAGGCAAAGCAGTAGTTTTCACAATGAGTCCTTAACACAGAGCAGGAGAGTCAAAGTAGCCACCAGTGCTGTCCAAACTGATGACAAAGCACAGTTTATAATCCTTAACAAAACAATCACTAAAGGTATGTTTTTAATTCAATCATTTTTGACAAGAAGCAGAAGTCTGCCATGCGCTTGCTAAAACAGGACTAAATGATAAGACTGATATAGATAAAAAACAAAAGAATTAGAAAATGGAACCGTTTTGGAACCATTATTAAAATATCAGATTTTGTTTCTGTTGAAGGAAGCTGCGACTTTCTGTTTAATCCATGTTATTCTACCCTAAGCCACATTTTATATATCGGACAACAGTAGTACCAGCTACTAGCTAAGAAAATTAGCTAGTTCAGTGGGTACCATTATCACATGTCACAATAGAATTTGGCTAGAGTATAGAAGACAGCTTCCTAGCTCTGACGTCACAAATTTCAAACCTAATAAATGGTTTATTGTTCCAGAAAAGCCTACCCTCTCAGCCCTACTGCCACTCATCTTAGAACCGTCACCCACCACCCAGTACTCTCTCCTAGACTACAATGAGAAGCTGTTCCGAGGCGATTCTCCACAAAAATGCCGCGTCTACAGCACATTCCACAGAATCCCCTCCACATCAAAGGTTAAGGAAAAATCTTGTGCAGTGCTATTGAGCTCGGTGTATGAAGATCTGACTTGTATTGCAAGTGGGCGAGGCAACAGGGATAAGTATTTTAATGTGAGTAGAATCTTTATTTGCGCGAATCCTTCCGGCTGCGCCGAAGATGACTATAATCATATTGATTTTTACAATATTTTTGATACATAGTTATGTACTTAACTTTCTTGAAATATTCAAATATGTATAAAACACTAGCTTTCGCCCGCGGCTTCACTCGCGTGATATCCGAACAAAAAGTAAGATAAATGTTATTCCAGCAAAGTTTCATTTAAATCCGTTCTGCCATTACGCACGTCGTAATTGAGACATACATCGCCACATCCACACATCTCACAAACTTTCGCATTTATAATATTAGTAGGATTTTACAGGTTTTCAATGCTGCAAAATCGGTAATGGCCGAAGTCTACAGCAGGTTGGAGACAATATCTCAAAGAATGACCACGGCGTTTCAGAAAGAAATGGACGAAAAATATATCGAATCTACATCTACTTGCTTAGATGTTACGAGGGAAGATTTGCTGAAAGGCAGGTAAAAGATTATACATACATAATTAAATGAATAAATATTTGTAGACATTTCACACAGCGCCATCTAGCCCCAAACTAAGCAAACCTTGCACTATGGGCACCAGATGGCTGATATAATACATAATACTACAACACCGAGACCCGGAAGAAATATTTTCAAAACATACAAACATATCTACCGTAGCGGGAATGAAACCCGCGCCTCTTGCGTCTCAGCCGAAGACTCGCCCGCCACGCCACCGAGGTCGTCGTATACAAAATAGCACACCTTACGGGTACCTGGGTAGTACCCGGTGTAAAGGACTGACGACCTTAGTGGCGTGGCGGACTTGTGCCCGTAAAGACACGTGCGATCCACGTTCAATTCCCGCTGCGGGAGATGTTTGCATGTTTTATTGAGTGTTGTTGCACCATGGTACTCGTAGTTTGGATACCCACAGCATTCTGGTGTGGGTTCAGAACTGTAAGTGACTTTTGGGTGTAACTTATCTTACCATATATTTTCAGGTCATTATTCAATGAGGAACAAGAAATGTTAGCGCGGAGACTAATTGCCATGTTGGCACATGTTCTGGAAACAACGAGCGGGTCGGACATGTTCCGCAGCTTTGAACTCTCTGCTGGTCAGAATAAAGATCACTTTCTAGAAAGCATCTCTAGAATTTGTAGTGCTCTTGATAATTCTGTAAGTATTTTGTATTATCACTACAGCGTCCCGTCTGTGAAGGTAAAAGTTGCCTCCTGACGCTGTATAAATCATGTACTTTATATGGTAAAAGTTTGTATTTATGTACTACCCAATCTAGTTTCATTTTCGAAAAGAAAAGCAGGTCTTTATAAAGAGTGTTATCGAGTTTTTTTAGTGCAAAAAAACTATACTAGCTGCGGCGCCCCCTGGTGGGCTATGGCCGTAAAACATATCTAAGAACCTTCCCTGAAATGACATCAATAAGATGCAAAAAACGCATCGAAATCGGTTCAGTAGTTTTTAAGAGAAATTGTAACAAACACAAAAACATACAACCTCTTAGGCCAACGCAATATACCTTCCATGTTCCGTCGCAGGTAAAAACTAATAAGTCGTTATTATTTTTATTCACACTCAACTTTACTGAACGGATTTGGGTGGAACTTGTAATAAGAACAGTTTGTGTTCTGGAATATAGGTACTTTTTATCCCTATAGAAGCCACAGGCGATCACGGTTTCTAATCTTATATTATAAGAATCTTTGTCCTGACTGACTGACTGACTGACTGACTGACTGACAGACAACGCACAGCCTAAACCGCTGGACGTAGAGACTTGAAATTTTCAGTGTAGGTAAACCTTGGTACGTAGGGGTGTACTAAGAAGGCATTTTTCAAAATTCAACCTCTAAAGGGGTGAAAAGGGATGAAAACCTGGAATCAATTTTTGGTCTAAAACTGCACATAACCTATATCAAATTAAAGAGCCGATTTTTCTCATTTAGTTGATGTCATAATTACCTGTAAATTCTTTATTTTTGGCATGTTTTTCGTGAAAAATAGAATACTTTTATTTTGACATATTATGACAGCGATGATACCTCAGAACAATAAATACATGATAGGTACCAAAGATTAGTAATAGATGATACAAAACATATGTAAAAGGAACTGTCAATGTCAAATTACCTGTGAAAGGAAGCATAAATTATTTCTGGTCTAATAAGTTTCCAATCTTGATTATTCATGGAGTTCTGACGTAATTCTACGTCTGAAAACTAGATGTCGCTGCTAATTCTGATCAAATTTTATCGCGCTATCGTTGCGTTTTGAAAAGTTTACCTTAACTCTCAAAATTTTTACTAAATTCACCAAAATTTCTTAATTTTTAGATTTAGGTATATTTGTTACTCTTTCACGCAAAAACTACGGAATATACTTACATACCCTATTATTCATATTCGTTCGCAAAAGTTAACCATTGCTTAAAGTTAGCCCTGTCGCTGTTAGTCATTATGAAATGGTAAGAGATGGCAATACTTTAGCCATTGTTTAGCGTACACTATATTATAATGAATAATGAGGATAGTAGGTACCTACGTGTGCTGGAATGGGATATAGGGTACTTTTTATCTGGGTACCGCGTGAGCGAAGCCGCGGGCGGCCGCTAGTAAGAAATATAAATAAATAATAAATATTTGTGGACATTTTACACAGCGCCATCTAGCCCCAAACTAAGCAAAGCTTGTACTATGGGAACCAGATTGCTGATAGAACATAATAAACACTTTTTATTTGTAAATACAATAATATTACAACACCCAGACCCGGAGGAAATATTTGCAGAAAATACAAACCTTTCTCCCGTAGCGGAAATCGAACCATCGCCTATTCCGTCTCAGCCGAGCCAACAAGGTCGTTAAAATAGTAAATCATCATCATCCATAGTCTAACTTTACATATTATTTGTTTTTTTTTTTTCAGTCTTGTGCCACGCTCTACAGCGGTCTACTATTCTCAATAACAATATCAATACAAACCCTTTTACATTCCAACAAGAAACTCGTCCTAGAAATCGTCAAAACTCTCCTAACTTCACGACCCATGCCTTTCGTGCTAGTCGAAATTTTGACTCTAGTGAGAAAAGTATCGCTTTGGGAGAGTTTCAAGTCGCTGTGTCCTAAAACCAGTGTGGGGAATCTGAAGGTGGATTATGATCAAGGAGTTTTGCTGTACAGGAAAGGTAGCTTTTGATGTAAATATCAGCATTATCTTAAGTAAATAAATTTTATTGATTATTATTATTAAATAAATAAATACAAGTTTTATGATCGTAATAATGTCAATGACTTCAAAGTGCGTAAACTAGAAATAATTAGAAGCGGGGGTAATGTGATGTCCCTAAAAAATCTGGGAGCGCAAAAAGTCAACATCACGCAGCATTCTCAGACGGTCACCTATCCAAGTTTTGGCCGCATGTCCTTCCCCGAGATGGCATCTCCTTGTCAAATTTCATCAAAATCTGTTCAGCAGTTTAGGCGTAAAAATGTAACAGACAGATAGGCAAAGTTAATTTCGCATGTATAATATTATTTTATTATTAGGGATTTATTTTATTTTCCAGATTCTTGTTACCTACAAGTAATGCTAAAACAAGTGGAGACATGCCTCAAATGCATAGAAAGTCAGAATCTTATAGGCAAAGCGATGCAAACAACAAGACAGTTGATCATTTTGTATAGTAATATCACTGGTGAAGGCACTAGCTCAATACAGGATAAGTCAAGGTAAGATATTATAGGTTTTATTTCTGAGCACTGGTGGTCTAGTGGTGGTGAACTAAGGTCGTGGATTCAAATCGGAACGTGCACCAATGGATATTTCTATTCGATAAATTTACGTGCGCTATACCAGTACTCTCAAACTGTGAAGGAAAGGCATGTCGTAGGACAAAAAAAAAGTTCAAAAACATTATGTTAAGTGCACGAAAAGAGCATCTTTGAGGAACTTAAATTCCTTTCACCACACTGGTTCGAAAGAACTAGTGTCACGACTAGTTGTATGTTTTATTTACTAAGTATAGAAAAAATTAGACCTGTTAGATTTGTGCCTTCTTGTAATCGAAAAATAATTAATAAGTGACACGAACTACGAAGTTTACGATTACTGCCGCCAGTTTCTTCGTGAATAATTACTTTTACTGCTCTTGGAACCCTACCGAATCATCAAAAACGCCTTTTGTTTTTTTTTATTATTAATTTTTTGTACAGGTCTTTGTTTATTGATTAATTAAAAAAAAAGTGATATTTATGTTAAAGTAATTGAAATCTTTTCTTCTACTATTTGTAATGTGTGTTCCAGGTGTGATTGCCAGCTAGTATTAGTACAAGTCATCGTATACGCTCTGAGGATATGCGCTGTGATGTTAAATAATTGTAGAAATGAAGAAATTGGTAAGTTAACATGGCTTTATTAGGGTTAGTAAGTATATAGAAAAAGCCGCGGAAAACCGCGGCTTAGTCAGCTCCGCACGTATTGATAATTGACTATGTCTTTTCTGTGGACGAGACCGACTAAGCTGAGAGGATGGTTTAGGTGCCGGGCAAGCCTACTCCATCTTAATTCGTCCCGGGAACAGCGTCCCGTTTGTGAAGGTAAAAGTTGCCTCCTGACGCTGTATAAATCATCTACTATAGATGGTAAAAAGCCTCGGAAGATAAAAATGATAACAAATTTTCAGAGTGTGAGACGAAAGCCAGGCTGCTGGCGCTGTGCCGGTGCGGCATCCGCGCGCTGTACCTGTGCGCGGCGCGCCCGCCCGCCGAGCCCACCGCTCAGCTCGCGCACGACGAGGGACATCTCATCGAGTTCTGCGAAGTTATGCGTAGCTTCGATCATGAGGAGGTTTATGGTACATAATTTTCAGGGTTCCAACGGGACCATATTCCTTAGCCTCCGTAGTCCGTCCGTCCGTCTGTCAGCCGTATCTTATGAACCGTAATAAGTAGAGTTGAAATTTTGAATGTTTATTTTTATTGCCGTTTTAACAACAAATTATAAAAAATTACAAGAAATGACATACCGGTTATGCTCATATCCTTTACCGTTTGAGCGGTGCTCGAACATTTTTCGAAGAAAAATCCATTGGTACCCAGCCGGATTTGGACCCACGACCATAATTATTACTACCTACAACTAGCCATGATTTCGTACCCGTAAAAAGAAGTTAGCAGGTTTGAAAATGCTTGAACTTTCTGTTGCAGCAAACATGTTGACGGAACTGGCGGGTACTTTGCAACCGAGTCCGGAGGAAATGCCGCCATCTTCGCACAGACAATTTTGCTTGAAGAGTTTCGAACAATTCTCTATCACTGATTAATGATTTTTTTTATTACACTAAGCATTATCAATGAAATTGTACATTTCTGTAAAGAAAACTTTTATATTACATAATAAAAACTGATTTATTTATTTAACTCTGTTTATTATTTCAATAAACTTAAATTATGACTAAAAACTTCATAGGAATGTAAATATAATTTTAAATACTGTAGCTCACTTGTGCTTTTACTAGTTATTCCAAAGGTACTGGATGATTTCAAAAAACTGATCTAACTGACCCTAATCCAATTCCAAAAAAACATGAAAATACATTCAGATAATAATGTGTAATCTAGAATGGAGAAAACCAAGTTTTAAGCACTTATAAAACATAAAAAGGTTGATAGTTTTCTTACCCCCGAATACTCAAACGCATCTCAAAGTTGAGCATGTCTCAAATGACGATTTTTTGACAGATTTTCATCAGAAACTGTCAAAAAACCGTGAGTTGAGACGTGCTCAACTCTGAGTCGCGTTTGAGTATTCGGGGGTTAGACTATTAATTAGCTTTTTCTAACCAGTGTAAAAGATGTCATTTTATAATCATTATTCTGTTTCTGTGTTAAAATATACCCCACGAAATTCTTAACACACATCTAAATATGTACCATAAACACTGACTGTATCATCATTAAAAAAACTTAAGCTAAAGTCTTAATCGTAGTTCCGACCCCGGCCACGGGCAGCGGCGGCGCGGGCACCGAACTCGGCGCATGGAAGAAATACAGCATGAATCCAGCCGCCAGCAGGAAATGGAATGCCAAGATCGACCCCACTAGAATAAGGAAATATCTAGACTTTCGCAACGCAGGCATTAGCCAGAAGATGAGGACTGCTCCGGAGATAAAGGCAGCCATGAGGACAAACAGCCACTGCAACCAGGTCACTTGGATGGTCCATAATACTGCCACTGGGATGTAAATAGAGAGAGAGTAGCCGTAAAGACAGAAAAGAGACATCATGGTAGGAGATGCATTTGAACCCTGAAACAAATTTTTGACTATATTACTGATTTTCATTTGTTTGTAGATTGGTCTGTACAGAATCTTTACAAGTACTAAGCCTCTGCTGTCCATCCATCCGTCTATCTGTACTTTAGCTAGTTGGACTTTGTTCACTGTAACTCATGAACTGTATATGTGCGCTATATCAGTACTCTCAAACGGTGAAGGAAAACATCGTGAGGAAACCCGCGGCTTAGTCAGCTTCGCACGCATTGACCATGTCTTTCCTGTGGACAATGCTGACTAAGCTGAGAGGATGGAATAGGTGCTGGGCAAGCCATCTTAATTCGCCCGGGCACTACAGCGTCCTGTTAGTGAAGGTAAAAGTTGCCTCCTGACACTGTATGAATCATTTACTATAGATGGTAAAAGGTCTTAGTTTAGAGTTTAGCCAAGAAACATATATAAGCACGGTTTTTTTAATTTTCTACCAGGTTGTTAAATTACGGTTGTCGAACATGGTAGTAGGAGAAACCCTTAAAAGTTGCAGTTTCCATTTATTAGAGATTGGACAGGCAATGACAAAGTTTTTGTAAAACTACCTTCTATATCCTCACCTGTATTTCAATCTCATCTTGTGCCTCCGGCTGTGTGGTGAACTTCAATGCGGCCCACAGAGCCAGTGGAACGAGCCACACATAGCAGAATATAGCAGTGGCCGCATATGAAACAAGGTGAAAATCATATCGCCAGTGGACTGTTTTGTTTGTGTTCTGGAGATAGCTAGCTATGTTCCCGCTAACTGCTATTGTGAAGATCTGAAAATGATATAGAAGATTTTGTTAATTGGCCAATCAAAATTTGTAATAATTCTGGCAACTTTTGTTCTATCTCTATTGACTTAATTTATTCTCACATGAAATTTAAAATGCTTTGCTGAAAGTAAACAAATTTTTTAGGCGATACTTTTTTTATTCTTACAAGTGTTATCGTCAGCAACCAATAAATGCAAAACATTTATTGGTTTTACATGCATTTATCAATGATCCAAAATCTCAATGATGTGCAAACAAAAGCCCTCGAAATCTTCAAAGTTAAATGTACAAACCAAGGTAACAGAAATCCATACAGGTCCATACAAATCCGGCTTGCCTTTGATCCTCTCGTCAAAGTAGTTACGGGACACCTTCTGAGGCAACACTGAAGAGACTATCCTTTCCATTACTTCATTAGTGTGGACATCAAAATACTTCTGATAATACTCTATGGTCCAAAAATTGTGGTTGCCTACAACAAATACAAGTTTTGAGCTTGGAAAATGCTGCATTTTGTTTAGGTACATATCACGATTCCATTTTTTTATATTATATAGTGATTTGTATTGTATGTCAAGCAGAGAATAAATGTCTGTCATGTTTAGGTATGTTTTCCATGCGATTGAAGGTTGGAATATACTAAAGGGTGTCCGGAGGTGTACATTATAAGCAGCAGCAGGTAGAAACAAAATGTATACAAAAAAAAATAATAAAACAAATTGTGAGATTACTTTGAGGTGGAGCAGTTTCTGGCTCTTCAATCACTTTAGGCTCCTCATACGCATAATTTGGGTTGGAAATGGAGTTATTGTATTGATTCGTATGCACGGCCTCGACATCAATGCGGGCGCTTCGGTCATTGTGCTCTGGAGAATAGTCCTGAAAGTTCAGCAGATCACTTGTATTCACGTTAGACATGATTATTCCAGTACCTAATGTAGAACTTTTATATTCATCCGTATTTTTCTGAAACAACTCTTCGTCATCACAAAAAAAAACAAGAGAATAAAGAGAATTAGAATCAAAAAATTAGTAATTCACTCACTGTCAGTGTCAAAGTGTTAATTACTAATATTTATAGTGATACATACAAGTTAATAAAAAACCGGTACTTTTCCGAAAAAAAAGCAAGTTTGTTAAATCATGATATGACCCTCTTTTTTGCTTCGCCGTATTTGGGTAAAAAGTAAAAAAAACTGATCTATCGGGTCATTTTGCCCGACGATATTAAAAAGTAGACAGTTTGATTACCCGGTATCTATCTTATTAAATGCGAAAGTTTGTGAGGATATAACGATGTATGTCTGTGCCTTAGTCACTCAATAACGGCTGAATGGATTTAAATGAAACTTGGAATATACACAGTATATGTGCTGGAATAATATATAAGCTACTTTTTGTCCGGATATCACGCGAGCGAAACTGCGGGTGAAAGCTAGTCTTACAAATTTTTAGGGAAGTTAAGCAGCTATAAATATTGTAACTTTGTAGATAGACGCAGTATTAAAATAAAATTGTTTGCAAAATAAATAATAATTTAAGGGCAAAGGGAAGGGAAGTTTATGTGACTTGGCAACATTTTGCGATTGCAACGCCACCGTTGTGGCGTGTCAAATGGAAAATTGGAAACGATCGAGATCGAGATAGATGCAGTGCAGACAAGTCCGTCCGCCATTTTGTTTGAGCCGAGCTGTAGTTACGTCAACACGTTCCGCGCTCGCTTGCTCAGTTAGATATTATTGCACCATCCAAATACGTGCTGTAATTTTGTTCAAATTATGTGCATTTGTTCATACGTGAGCTGATAGCTGTATCGACGTGTGATAATCTCCCATAGTACTGTGCTATTCGCGATAACGTAAGTTCCTATTCGTGTTGTTTTATGGAAACCTCGCCATATTGTTGGATCCACGTAACAGAATAAAGTTCAGTATTTCGTTCGTTACAGCGATGTGCAGTCGGTGATAGTGCTTGTTATGCTGAAGGCGAAGACATTTCCTCGGCATCATGGCGAAAGAAATCGCGGAGGAATACGCGTCGAGTTTGGCGGACTTGACCGTCAACAGCAAACCTCTCATCAACATGCTCACGATACTCGCGGAGGAAAACATCGACCACGCTGGCACAATCGTTGAAACCGTGGAGAAGCATTTGGAGAAGGTGAATTTAATTTTTTAAAGTATCACGGGTTTAGGCTGTGCCGCGGTTGAGTGAAAAAAAAAATTAGGGAAGTGATCGTAAAAAGATGACGCATGCTCCTCTGCGTATTTTAGGTGTTTATAGTCCGTGTCATGACAAATGACCTCGAATGTAGCCAACGATGCGACACAGGTATCTTCTATAGTAAGTAGTACCTATTTGAGCTTTCACTTTGTTAACCTGATACTGAACGCAAAAACCTACTGTTGTAGATAAGATAACATTGAAAATTGGCTATGTTCATGCAAGACTCAACACAATAGGCTATTGTTTAAGATTTTTCTAAGAAAAACATAATTTTACACAGTTGGGAATTCGGAAGGCATGCCAAAATCAAAATACAAAATCTTATAGTTTATTTTCCACTGCTTAGACATAACTTATTTTTTGTTTAAATATTGTAATTCTGTTTATAACATCAATAACAATTTAGTCATTGCTCAAATTCTTGAAAATACTTATTAGGAACAAATTACACTTAGTTTCTGGTGTTATAAAAAAATAAATAACATTACCTTGTATTTTGTAATATTGTGTAGTAACATACAATATTACTTGTATGGACTGAATAACCTAAATTGAAGATACCTGTACAAATACTAATTTATTAAGTACCTTCGATGGTATACCATTTCCATTTCAGTTATGTATCATAGTTCCAATAAAGAAATTTCAAAACTGAGTTCTAATTTATTTTTTGCATTGAAAATTAAAAGAATTGCTGAATATAATCTTGTGTTATTCTTTCCCGGACCAATTGTATCTAGGCGTAGCCTGAGCCAAGGACTGTGTCCACAGGGCATGGACTAGACATTAATTTTCTATCCAGGTGAATCCGGATGTGAAGCTGCCTGTACTGTATTTAGTTGATTCTATCATCAAGAACGTCGGTGGAGCATATATACAGAAGTTTTCTCAAAGCATTGTCAATATGTTCACAAGGACATTTAGACAGGTAATTGTTACTTCCTTATTACACCATTACCAATTTAACTTGGCCTCCCTGAAGATTACCAGTCATTAGAAAAATAATCGAATTCAAATTTTCAATAGAGAGCCAGTTAAATTGGTCATTATAAATTCAATTTTAATCTTATCAAATGTATTCTTTATACTAAAGAATGTTTCCCACAGGTGGATGAAAAGATAAGATCCCAAATGTTCAAGCTACGAGAGACATGGCACGATGTGTTCCCAGCCACAAAGATGTACCAACTGGATGTGAAAGTGAACCTCGTGGATCCGGCTTGGCCAATACAAGCCCAGCCGCAGCAGTCAAACATCCATGTAAATCCAAATTTTCTGAAAAAGGTGTTTTAGTTTGATTATGTTTATTTCCTTAGGCACAGCTCGTAAAGGGAACAGCTAGATTAGTGCATACTCCATTGTATACCTTGCTTCAAAGTAATGTATCACTCATTAGCTTCATAAATGACATGCAAATCAGCAGTATCTAAAGATAACTTGCATAAACAGTAACCTGGCTTTTCCTATAGAAGCTGTGGCTTAGTCAGTAATTTGCTGTATTTACTATTAATTTGAAGTATATTAGAAATGTAATGCCAAATACTAAGGCCTTTTACCATCTGTTGTACAATATTTATACAGCGTCAGGAGGCAACTTTTGCCTTCACAAACGGGATGCTGTAGTTAGTGTCCGGGACGAATTAAGATGGAGTAGGCTTTCCCAGCATGTATTTCATCCCCTCAGCTTAGTCGGCCTTGTCCACAGGAAAGACATTGTCAATACGTGCGGAGCTGACTAAGCCGCAGGTTTCCTCACGATGTTTTCCTTCACCGTTTCAGAGTACTAGTATAGCGTACATAAATTTTTCGCACAGAAAAATTCGTAGTAGTTTCTGATACCCACGACACAGGGAATCCTAGTGTGCGCTCAGGACTATGTATGTAACTGATAGATTTTAGCTAGCTTCTGCCTGCGACTCCGTTCCTAAGTGATACCTTATTCCAGGTCACATACTATGTGTATGACGGCGGTTCGATACCCACGACACGGAATCCTAGTGTGGGGTCAGGACTATGTATGTGACTGTTGGGTGTTATTTATTTATTATTTATATTTCATTTGTTATCCAAATCCGTTCATGCGTTACGCCTCACAATCCTTAAATTCGATCACCACACTGATTCGGAAAAACTTAACACTACTAGGTAATAATAGTATGTGGTATTAGCTAGATTCTAATAGTATCTCCCCCCCCCACAGCCCGCCACCTCCTCCGCGGCGGTGCCCCCCGAGGAAGACGAGAAGATGCGCTCGATCCTCGCGAAGAAGGAGCAGGAGCTGCTGATGCTGCAGAAGAAAAAGGTGGAAATGGAGCTCGAACAGATGCGGAGGCAGTTGGAGCTAGAAAAAGTTACAAAAAAGGTACGCTTTTGAAATAACACATTATTAGCACTTTAGAATGCGTCTAGCTGCTTCTCTCCCCGAGCATGTCGTAAAAGTCGACTTGTTATTCCAGCACACTTCCTATGTATATTTTAAGTTTCACCCTAATCCGTTTAGCTGTTACGTGATTGAGGCACAAACATCCAATACATCCATACTTACAAACTTTCGCGTTTATAATATTATTAGGATACTAGTAGCCCGCCTCTGCTTTGCACGGGTATTTAACAAATGAAGATTTTAGGTCAATTTTTACACCTCGGGTTATATTATTGGAGTTTTAGTAAGGATCCTTAATTTTTTTGTAAATAAATTATAGCCTATGTTATTCCGTAATAATGTAGCTATCTACTGGTGAAAGAATTTTTTTAATCTGTCCAGTAGTTTCGGAGCCTATTCGTTACAACAGACAAAAAAAGCAAAAAAAAATCCTCCTTATAACATTAGTAATATTATTAGAATATATAATGACGCCACGGGCGGCAGTGATACTTCTAAAATAATGACTGTGGCCTTGTGTCACCAGGATAAGAATCAGCTCTACACAACAACAGGCATCCATTTTGTCATTAGGCAGATTATGTTACCATGAAATATAATATAACAGGCTGACCTCCGCCCGCATCCTCGCTGGCTCGGTCGTTGGTACCTACCCGTTAAAATACATACATATTATCACGCCCGTATCCCTAATGGGGTGGGCAGAGCCACAAGTAAACATAAGAAAACTTGCAGCCACTTCCGATTTAAAGTCCTAAGATGGATATGGTGAACCATGGTGACAAGTGATCAGCCCATCGCCCATATAGATGGTCCATCATTTGGAGAGTCTATCCCTTAGTCGACTTTTACGACATGCTCGAGAAGAGAAGCAGCTGGACGCATTCTATGTTTTTCCTTTACCCGTTAAATAATAAATAAATAAATATTTGTGGACATTTCACACAGCGCCATCTAGCCCTAAACTAAGCAAAGCTTGTACTATGGGAACTAGATGGCTGATAGAATACTTACATACTTTTTTTTGTAAATACATACTTACAATACATAATACTACAAGACCCAGACCCGGAAGAGATATTTGCAGAGAACATACAAACATTTCTCCCGTAGCGGGAATCGAACCCGTGCTTCTTGCGTCTGAGCCGAACGCCACGCCATCGAGGTCGTCAAAAGCAAATCAGAAGCTTGTATGTTATTCCTGGTTACAAAGTGTCTATGCCGAATTTCATTCAAATCTTTTCAGCCGTTGCCATTTAGATATTATATAATACACAAATCCTTACAAATTTTAAAATATTATGGTACTAGCTGCCGCCCGCGGCTTCGCTCGCGTGGTACCCGGATAAAAAATAACCTAAATGTTAATCCAGCACATGTATTATGTATAATCCAAGTTTCATTCCAATCCGTTCAGCCGTTTAGGCGTGAAAGAGTAACAAACATCCATACATACAAATTTTCGCGTTTATAATATTAGTAGGATTTTAAAATATATTATGGTATTAGAACACAATTACCCGTGTCATTAGTTCGGAAGACAACCAGTGGTTTTCCTCAACCAGAGTGATTGTTTGTGTTATTCATTACTGTATCGTGAACTATAATGAATAGGATCTAAGTACCTAATACATAATTAGTATCTTACTTATATTATAAATGCGAAAGTTTGTGAGTTTGGATGTTTGAATGTTTGGATGTTTGTGCCTCAATCACGCCGAAACGGCTGAACGAATTTGAATGAAATTTGGAATATACATAGTACAGGTACTGGATTAACATATAGGCTATTTTTTATCCGGACACCACGCGAGCGAAGCTGCGGGCGGCAGCTAGTTGGTTATAAATGCATATTCGTAGGAAACGCTCGTTGAGTAGTTTGCTTAGGCGTTCTTGATTGATCGTTGAAGTCACAATTGGGATGGGTGACCGCAAGTGACATTACGAGCTGAGAGCACTTCCTGCTGCTTCGGAGGACACGTTAAATTGTCGGTCCCGGCTTTATCCATGGCCGAGGTGTTTAGGCGGCCTAAAAGTTCCGTCACAAGAGTTGGCCACTAGCTCATACGAACTTACTTACTTTTAATGCATATTCGAATGACTTCCATCGGTTTTTCCCCGCGTTATACCAACGTGTGAGTAGGTAGATAAGCATTGTTTGTTATTTAGTATGAAATGTTTTTATACATAAATAATTTAACATGACAGTTCAATATGTGTCCGTCGTACATAAACAATGATTTAGTAATGTTTGAGGAATGGCATCCAAATATACTTATACGACTTTTAATGCTCGAAACGCATCTCACAGTTGAGCATGTCTCAAGTGACGAGTTTTTGACAGATTTTCATCAAAAACTGTCAAAAAACCGTGACTTGAGACGTGCTTAATTCTGAGTCGCGTTTGAGTATTCAGGGGATACTCTCTGTGATAATAAGTGATGTAAGTCCTAGACTCTTAAGAACTGGGGGGAACAGGCTAACCCTCCCACGCTTAGGTACTCACTCTATCCCCGAGTAACTTGTTAATAACTTTTGGTAATTATCTTCTGTTATGGTTTTGGTTAATTTATCTTGTTGTTTGTTTTTTAACTTTGATATCCTAATACTTTACCGGCAATCGTTTTTATTATAAACCGGCCTCCCGAGATACAGGCTTGCCTCGTGCAGGGACCACCAGCAAATTCCACTGCAATTTGTGTTTTTGGCAATAAACAATACAATACAATACAATATATCTTCATTGTGAAAACACAAATCATAGGAATAAAAAATAAAAGTAAATTAAAATATGCGTCATACATACAATGCTGCCCTCGTAATAGCAAATGCAGTACTTGCAAAATGGCGGTTTCGAGAAAAACGCGGTAATCATAAAATTTTTAAATATCTCTGCAGCAAGTCAATGTTATATACTTTTTTATATAGGTATAGATTTAGCCCCTTGGAAATACCATTTTTGCAAAAAAATGAAAAACCCAAAAGTGACGATTTCTGCAAGTGCGATTAGTAGGGCAGAATAGGCGGCCCAATAAATATATTTGTATTTGTCTTTGTATACTTCACTCATGATCACAAACTTTCGGATTTATAATGTTAGTGGAATAAAGATAAAATCTAACTAACTGCGTTTCTACAGTGCAAGTAGGTCGTACGCCCTTGTCAAAGTTACGGGTCAACAGACCGCGATGTCGTAAATATTACAGTGCTTGTAAAATGTAGCTTTCAATTTACGTAACATTATGTCACTAGAGTTCTAGATACATACCTACGGCAGTGTGGTACATACATATTATCACGCCCGTATTCCTAACGGGGTGGACAGAGCCACAAGTAATTAAAAGAAAACTTGCAGTGTTCAGTATTTTTATTCAAAACAACTGGTCAACTACTTAACTTTATCCACTCCTGATTCAAAGTTGCAAGATGGATATGGTGAAACATGGTGACAGGTGATCAGCTCATCGCCCATATAGGTGGTCTATCATGTTGGGAGAGGATACTATCTTTTGACTTTTACGATATGCTCGAGGTAGAAGCAGCTGGACGCATTCTATATTTTTCTTTACCTAGTTTATGGACTGGGCCATAAAAGAACCCGGGAATAAACAAATTGCGCTTGTCAGACAATTTTGTTGAATCTGGCTTTGATTTTAATTTGTACTGTTTACCGCAGGTGACGCCAAAGTCAGTTCCTCCCGTGTCCGTCCCGGTGCCGGCGGCGATGCCGGTCGCGCGCGTCAGCCCGGTGGCGCCCGTGCCGGCCGAGGCCCCCGTCGTCTCTGTCAAGCAACGCTTGGGCCCGGTAATTACACTTCATTCATTC
Organism: Scotopteryx bipunctaria; assembly: GCA_949320045.1. Taxonomy (NCBI): domain Eukaryota; kingdom Metazoa; phylum Arthropoda; class Insecta; order Lepidoptera; family Geometridae; genus Scotopteryx; species Scotopteryx bipunctaria. Next base: position 9,314,920 of record OX439460.1, read on the forward strand.
TGTTTTTTTATGCATAGAATAGTATCGTCGTCATGCTGGGCTTTGACGAGGGTGAAAGTCAAGCAGTGTATAAAATCAATCTTGTGTTGTAATCTAATTGGATTTCCAATTGGTCCTGAGTTACGTAGCTATTTTAGTTTGATTTTTTTCATAAAACACCACCTTTCGTCTGTGACTTAGCAGGAACGCTATTTCAGGTTACAAACTACGTCTGTGCAAGTTTCATCCAGAACCTGTATTCAAATTTCAAATATTTTCGTCTTTATATCAGTAGGACCTGTCAATTGCAACGTTATTTTTCCTTCCAGCCTGTGGGCAAAGCCAGCGGCCGCATCGCGCCCGTCTCCGCCGCGATGCTCGCCGCGCGCCGCGACCCGCGCTTGGCGCGCCTCGCGACCGCACCACCCGCGATCCCCGCGCCCCCCACGGCCCCCGTCCCCGCCACGCCTCAGGCCCCCATCGCGCCCAACGTCTTCGACATCAAGCCTTTAGAACGTGGCACAAAACGCAAGAACGTGATAACCTTCGATGTGGGCGAGCGCGAGCGCGACCCGCGCCGCCGCGATCCGCGACTCGATCGCCGGCGGCCCCCTCCGAAGGACAAGCCGGCGAAGCGCGACGACAGACTGCCCACCAGTTACGTGGATAAAATCGCCGATCCGCGGAAGATCTCCAAGCTCCCCCCGATCCCGAAGATCAACCGGGACGGGGATGCGCCGAAGCGAAAGAAGGATGTTCGGCGGAGGCGGCCCGAGCGAGAGGTTAAGGAGGAGTCGAGTGGCTCCTCGCCGGAGAAGAAGGCCCGCGGCCGGAGGAAGCCGAAGGAACCGGCCGAGGAGGCGAAGCCTGAGGAGGTGGTGTTCAAGGAGCTGAAGAATTACCACAAGGAGCGCTACATGCGACGCAACCGGGAGAAGTCTGAAAGCCCGCCCGCGCCGCCCGACCCAAGTAAGACACACACATTTACCGGGTCCTGTGTTGTTAGACTAACGCTGGTTGTCCCAATAAAATGTTTATCAACTGTTGGAGTATTCATATTGCGTTGCGGTCTGTACCCTTACGTTTAAGTTCCATCTGTAAACGGTTTTTGAGCCCCTTGAGTGAGATTCTGTGAACTCTATGATAAGATTGAATACAAGTGATCGCCTACTAAGTTGTCTCGGTGACTTCAAGAATGGTGCCAAAGGACAAATAACGTCGGGTTCACTACTGGACTTCATCGACCCACTTCTACAAAGCGATTATCAGGATTATGGTTAAATAGGGATACCTTCATGTTCGTTTTTCATGGTGAATTCATTTCTTGCACTGATTATTGTATCTTTTTGGCTACTGTAGATATAGCTGATAACATTTTTATGAATGCATATTTACTCATAGTTCTTAGAAAACAGTATGATAAGATAAGTTGTTGTAGACATGAACCGTAAGTATGAAATAATTTATTTAAACTTTTCAAATATTTAAAGTTTCAGTTAATTTAAAAGCTGTTTAGCAGTTCTTATCAAATCCTTTATGTTGCAGATCTAAGACTTCTACGGGAAACTAAATCTGTCAACCAAAACCTAAATTAGACCAGCTAAGTTGTGTACTTATCTAATCATTTAAAATCATACTGGGCTCAAAGGCGAGTAAGTATAGGACATAGAATTGCGTTTTTTACAACTATTTAAATTTACGATTTCTAATGTCAATGTTGACGTCAGACACTTCGAACTACAGCCTGAGGTGATTCATCTTTATAGACTACTCTATGCACATCATATTAAAATGAAACTAGGGAAATTAGTTGTTCTATTTAAAGTAAAAGAGTAAGTTCGTATGGGATAGTGGCCAACCCTTGTGACGGAGTTTTTGGACCATCTAAAGGCCTCCGTCATGGCTTAACAACTTATATCCGGGACCAACAATTTAACGTGCTCTCCGAAGCACGGAAGCGCTCAGCTCGTAATGCCACTTGCTGTCACCCATCCCAATTATGACCGCGCACAACGTTGCTTAACTTCAACGATCAATCTAGAATGTCTAAGCAAGCTACGCCACGAGTGCTTCATTTAAAGTAAATATTTACAAAATACCTTTCTTATTTCTGTCAAAAGTATGGTACTTCGGTTAGAATTTTTTTCTAAATCTTTTTGCAATTGACTGGATTGGAGTAGCCCAATAGCTGGAATGTCTAGTTGTATGCCAAAGTAGGTTAGTATAGTTTATTGTTAACGGAACTACTGTTATTTCGGAAAATACATTACTTAGACTTAATCACACCATCCTGAGTACCTGGTTATTGAATTTATGGGCTTGTGTACTGGTTGAAGTTTCATGGCGCGTTTAAAAGTTATCTTCTTTCTGACAATTCGCATAGACTAGCAGTTCATTTTATCACCATACAATTTTAGACCAACGGTTATGCAGATACCCAATGAAGAGTGAAGATTATCCATCAGGCGAGTTTGAGCTGCTGAGTCCAATATACGCTATGATTCCAGAAGTCACTCATCCTAGTATCATGTCTTCGGCAGGTGGAGCGTCTTAGAATTATATATGGCTATTTCAATGACGTTCTTCTATCGTGTTAATGGTTCACTCTATATAATCTTGGAGAACTTGGGCACTTCCACAGCGTTGGTATGGTTCAGTGATGTGGAGACCCTTTTTTATTTTCAGTTTTTCGTCATATAAGCACGATTCGACAGGTGGTCAGTGCCATCTTGACCAGTAGTGAACTTCTTGATAATTATAGTAGGGACAGATCAAAGATGTTGGGCGCATTTGGGTTTCTAGAATAGTCGTCGTCGCTAGAAGAATGTTCTTTTGTGTTGGAGAAGAGTATTTCGTTGCATATTCGTATTTTCTGTAGTAATTTGTAGATAAGACTAGTTTTTTGTATCACTAATTCCTATTCTACAAAAAGTAGCCCTAAACATGCAATGGTCATCTACTTCAGTGTCAAGAAATATTCACTCTTTCATATAGCTTTTTTGGAAAAAAAGTAATCTCTTCATTAAACTCCATATAAAATTCTGTAACTAACACAATTTAGGTAGGTGATAAAAATCTCAAATATGTTCAGTAGGATGTCTTTTCAAAATGCCAATTTTATAGTAGGTATTTCTTCATGCATCAATCAGTGAATCAAAAAGCAGGATATAAAACATTAGCAATACTACATGACTTCATGGTGACTTGTATCTGCTTAGATTTTTAATTACCTAAGTCAGAAACAAGTCCAAATAGCTGATATAAACTTAAATTGTATAAATAAGCCAAAGTACACCTAAGACTTCAGGTATTCCTCGTGGAAGTAATATTATAGTAACAACAGTAAAAGTGTACTATTCACTTGCTAAGTCTAAGTATTTTTAAGACCATAAGAAGTGACCAACTTAACTCTAACAATCACGGGATTAGCAGAAGAGCTTCTGCAACAGTTCGCCAATTTACCTTACTAGTTTTACTTCTATCTCGACCTAGTCACTGACAACATAGTGACCAAGAGAGAATCTGTGAGTTTACTTCGATACTGGTTGGCAGGACACAGACAAAGAGACTAACCAATTTTGTCTCAGGGTGGTATGTAGGGAACGCTTTAAGTGACACGTGACCTATACCTGTACCAACTATTAATCTATTAATTGCGATGCATAAGATAGGCCGCTAAAGTTCGAACGGCACTCAAAACAAAATAATAATCGTGGCTAGGATCTGTCCAAACTGCACCTTTTATTCGGAGCACAGTCATCATCTGGAAAAGTGACATCGGAAAACCCGTAAACAGGTAAAGGAGACCCGGAGAATATCGAGTGCAATTTAAGACCATTTAGATTTTAAGAATTAGATTACATAAAAATAAAGATCAATTTCCAGATGTTCCCGAAGCTATCTTGGAGACCAAAGATGTTGACCTCAGAGTATTACCGGCTGTGGACCCTAAGGCTGCTGCGGTGGTTCAGAAGAGACATTCCACTGAGGCCTTAGAAGGAAAGTCTAAGAAGAATAAAGTCGACAAGTTTGATATGTAAGTAATAAATAATAATAAATAAATATTTAAATATTTGAGGACATATCACACAGCACCATCTAGCCCCAAACTAAGCAAACCTTGTATTATGGGAACCAGATGGCTGATAGAATACTTATATACTTTTTTTTTTTGTAAATACATTACTTATAATACATAATACTACAACACCCAGACCCGGAAGAAATATTTGCAGAGCATGCAAACATTTCTCCCGCAGCGAAACAGTAACTATCTACTGTTTGCTTTTTACTGTATATGAATTCAGATCTTGAGTGCTGACATCACTAACTGTTCCCAACCCAATATACACTCAAGATACTTGTCGGTATCATTATAATTAACTTAATCGTGATAGATGACCAAGAAAGAATTAATGTAATTTCTAGGGTAAGTAGGCTTAGATTTTGAGAGCACTGTGGTCTAGTTGGTAGTGACCCCGCCTTCCCGTCCTAAGGTGCCAATGGATTTTTTTGTGCGAAAAATTTATGTACGCTATATCAATACTCTCAAACGGTGAAGGAAAACATCGTGAGGAAAACCGCGGCTTAGTCAGCTCCGCACGTATTGACCATGTCTTTCCTGTGGACAAGGCCGACTAAGCTGAGAGGATGGAATAGGTGCTGGGCAAGCCTACTCCATCTTAATTCATCCCGGGCACTACAACGTACCGTTAGTGAAGGTAAAAGTTGCCTCCTGACGCTGTATAAATCATCTACTAGATGGTAAAAGACCTTTATATATATAGGGTTAGATTTTACTTTGATGACACTTTTCAGTCTATTCGGCAACGAAGACGTCGACCTCCGTCAGTTGCCACAAGTGGACGAGACCGCCCCACCCGCGCCCTCGATCAACGACTCGCCCAAACGGAAATCACCTAAAAAAGACTCCAAAGAACGATCCTCACCCAAACCCATGTCTGAAGACGAGGAACCACATTCTCCTAAAGGCTCCCCGAAGAAGGACTGGCAGGAGGTGAAGGAGAAATCTGAGGGTGCAAAGAAAACTCCGTCAAAGTTAGATCTTGTTAGAGCGAAGTTGGCAGAAGCTACTAAGGGGAAGGATAGACTGGGCAGACCATTGCTGTTCAGTAAATCACCGAGTAAGTACACTTATTTTACTTAGTTTGTTAGGAAGCTGTAGAGTTGTTGCTTAAATAGGGTACAGAAGTTCCTGAAATGTGAGTGCCAGGATATTGTTATTACTACCTTAATTTTCTTATGAACTGTTTTTTATCCAGGTGTAGAAAAGGAAAGAGAACGGCGTCGCACAATAAGCTTCGAAGACACAGACATGCGCAACGAAAGCGGCGATGACTTCGATGCGGAAGACAACAAAAAGACCATCTCTATCATCATGTCTCAGGCGAAGGAACAATTCAACGATGGACAGTTAGATAAAACCCAGTACAACGCTCTCATGTACCAAGTGTTCCAACTGAACGAAAAGTTGAAACTAAAAGAAGCAAAACAAAGAGAATCTCTTGAAGTCTCCAAGCTAAAATTAAAAGAGGCTAAGCAGAAAAATAAGGAATCGCTCGAAGCATCGAAGAAGAAGCTGAAAGCTCATATCGTTGGGGAGAACAAAGTCCTTAGTCCGAAGTCTTCTCCGAACAACTTCGGAGATATTGATGAAAGGATTGTTCCGTCCGCGTTCATCGACACTCCGCCTGACAGCCAAGCATTCACCCAGGACTCGGATATGAGGACTCGCATAGATCACGGTTTGCAGCCCATGCCCGGTCCTCCCATGCCCAATATGCCCATGTTCAATATGAACGGACCCACGGGTCCGTATATGGAGCGACCTATCTGGAGAGGACCAAGACCGAGGGTGGAAGAGTTCGGGCCGAGGCGGTTCCGAGGCCCTGCAGCTCCGTTCTTCAGGGCCAAGACCATGGTACCCCGAGCACAGGCGCCGTTTGAAAGGATGCCGTTACCGCAACTGCCTACCCCCAAACTAGGGATATGTCAGGGCCCATGTCCCCTGCAGCCTTACGAAAGAAGTGAGTCACCGCCGCCTCTCGGAGCCCCTAATTTCTTCATCCCTCCAACGGACTATTCAGTCGTTGAATACATCGACCAAGATCCGGTCAAAACTATCCAAATCGATGGTGTACCTCGTGAGATTCGATTTTACGGTGATACTGCGGTTATTATGCTCGACTGGGATGATCCTAGAGAGATCAAGTTCTTACCAGGCAGTAGACGAGTCACGTTTGACAACAAAGACTCGGTAGTATTATCCTTCAACGAAGATTACAAGAAGGTTGAGATTGAAGATCAAGTTTTTGACATCAAATTTGGTGCGCCAACGAGAGAGTTGTACATAAATTCAAGGTGGCACGAATGCTTCTTCGGTGGGAATCCCCTAGGGGTCATAATCGATGGGAAACCTAGATTAGTTCACCTAGAAGGGCCGCTACCCCAGGTGGACATCAGAAAGGAAAAGCGAGTGGACTTAGTCGCTGGGAAAATCAACCTTATAGTCAACGCCACACAGATGTGTCCTGTATACCTAGACGCTAAAGTCCAGAAATTCACAGTCGACGGTCAAGTGTTCACGATAAGATTCGTCGACGCCCTCAGAACAGTGCTTATAAACGAGCAACCCTTCAAAGTAGAGTTTGGGGACCTTCCGAAGCCGATTTTTATCGGCAATGGCAAGCATTTCATCAGATTTTCAGCTTTGCCTCGTAATGTGAAGCCAGGGTTCGTCCAGATAGCCAATATGGAAGGCTGCGGTATACCCACTGTGCCCAACATCCCGATAAAGATGGACAATGGGCTGAAGAACGAGGCTATGGAGGTGGAACAACCAGTAGTGAGGCCTGTCAAGACTCCGAGCCCTGAGGTCAACAATGAAAATCAAGGTTGGTATATTTATTTTTGTTTTTTGGTTCCTAGTTCCTAGCCCACCCCCATGAAAGTGGTACTTTATATATCATAAAAATAATGTCTGTTTAACTAAAACTGTTTTACCATACCCATTCGAGCTCAGTATTTCCATTCCAAACCTTTATTTTCATCACAATTCCTTCCCAGGTCTGGACATGCTAGCGTCCGTAATGCCAACCACCATGGAATTCGCATCTGGCTCTGACTATAGCGTCGCAGAGCCCCTATTCCCAAAGACTGACAAGATCCCCGGCCTGGAGACCCCTGTGGCTGAAAACCCGCCGCCAATCAGCCTGCCGGGCTTAGGCAATATCAACGTCACAGACTTGTTCGCGAAACTTGTTGCAACAGGTATGTTCTGTCACAACAAAAGTTTAGCGAAACGAAAAAGATCCAATCCACCAGACATACGTAAATGAGTTAGTCAACTATCCAGGACTTAAAGAGCTTTTAAAACTCTACAGCTGGGTAGATGTATCCCTCAATCCTTCATAATCGAAAAATTTGCGAGGTGAGAATGTTAGTATTTATCGAACAGTCTTGAATACTACTTTATCTTCGGGTTCCACGCTAGCGCCCTGCAGGCTGTGACTAGTAGGCTATATTTTATTCCTGCGCTAGTTTAAATATGATTCTTTGATGTCACAGTCACGGCGTTAATCTACTTATAACCTACAGGCATAGTACAACAGCCTCCGAAAGAAACCAAAGACGATAAGGTGGAAGAAAAGAAGCCGCCCAAAGAAGACAACACTAAGGTCCACAAGGTTGATTTGCTGCGGTCCCATACTCTACGCGGGTTAGTATTACATTAAATTTAAAGTAATAAACAAAGGTTCAGGCAGATGCTTGTATTTTTATCATCATTATCCGTGTCTACCGGGTTGGGTCGTACACGCCTCTTTGTCACATTCTTCGAAGGAAAGTGCCTAAAATGACCTTGACCTCATCGACCAAATAACAAAATCTTCCTTCTCTCCAAATGTTATTTATCTCCTTCCTTAACAGAAAGCAGCCCGGTATCGTCACGAAGCTGTACGGCGGGATGCAATGTTCCGGCTGCGGCTCGCGCTTCCCCCCGGAGCAGACTGTGCGCTACAGCCAGCACCTCGACTGGCACTTCAGGCAGAACCGCCGCGAGCGAGACTCGGCGCGCCGCGCGCACTCTCGGCACTGGCACTACGACCTCGGCGACTGGCTACAGTACGAGGAGATCGACGAGATGGAAGATAGAGGTGAGACATGCACTGTAACAGTAACAGACGTTCTACAGTCAGCGCCTCGACTGCCACTTCAGGCAGAAGCGAAAAGAACGAGAGAGCAAGAGTTACACGCTCATTCTTACATCTCCACTCCTGATCCAAGAGTCCCAGGATGGATATGGTGAACCATGGTGACAGGTGATCAGCCCATCGCCCATATAGGTCCATCATGTTTGAGAGGATACTTACTCCTTAGTCTACTTTTACATTTCTCATGCATTTATCATATCGCTAACAGGATATGGAATTTGCTCTCGTGTCTCAGCCGGCACTAGCCCGCTTGCCACTGAGGTCTACAATTGGCGGAATCAAAAAAGAAAGAGATAGCGATACAGATTCATCATCGCATCTCTTATTCATTTATCACATCGGCATTATGAAAAATCCCTTATAATAAGTACCCAACGTATTACTTCAAGTCATCAACTATGTATTCCAACTTTCAGCCAAATCCGTCGGAGATAAATGGGAACCACACACACAAACTTTGAACTGAGGCTCGATCCAGCATTCTATACCAGAACTAAGCTTAATATTTCATATCTTTCACAGAAAAGAACTGGTTCGAAACAACCGGCGCGGAGGAAGGCGAGGCGGCACCGGAGCCCCCGGCTGAAACCCCCTCCGTCGCGGCCGGCGCGCCCGCAGACTGCTGCTGTGCTGTCTGCGGAGACAGGTTCCACCAGTTCTACAACGAGGACAAGGAAGAATGGCATCTGAGGAACTCTATCCGACATGAGGATCAGAATTATCATCCCTTGTGCTTCAAGGACTATAAGGTACTTATAACCATCCGCGTCTTCAAACTAGGAGAAACTAATATTCTGCAAATGAATTCTCATAGGATTATCGCGGTCGCGGGTGGTCACTGGTTGAAGGCAGTACATCATCATCTTCCTGCCCTCATCCCACTCCATGTGGGGTCGGCTTACAGCATGATCCAAGGATCATGCTGTAAGAGTTTTGGCTAAGGTGTTTTATGACCGGCCAGTTGAAAGCAGTACATCATCATAATTTATTTTGCTCTTATTCCACTATATGTGTGGTTGACACAGTAGCTCCTCTTCCACTCCATTCTGTCAGCCGTCATCTCAAATGAGGTAAAAAAAAAGGTAATTTAAAATGTAATCCTGAGTGTTTTTCCAGGCGTCTCTAGCCAAAGAAGAAGTGGAGAAGAAGGCTCTAGAGCAGATAAAGGCAGACGCGGACGGCAAGGGCTCGCCCATCGAGATCCGCGACGCGGACGATGCGGACGACGCGGACGACGCCTCCGACACAGAGTCCGTGGTGGAGGTGCTCGAGGACGACGACAAGCAGGAGCCTCTGGAGGTAAGACTTTTACTACAAACAAATCGTTTGGTTTCGTCAATGTTGATGACGCGCGCATCGTTGTCGAACAGATACATTGCGTTTTCTAATTTATTTAGTTGTTTTCGTTTTTATATATTTTGAGGCAATTTGATTCTGTGATCAGTCTTTTGACTGTGAGCCTAATGTCGGACTTTATTACAATTTTAATTCAATTCAGTTTTGATTTCGCTTATTTATTTTTTATTCCGCATTTTATTATATTGTAAATAGAGGTAAAATAAAAGTTGAGAAAGGGGTCATCAATTTTTTATTTATTTTGAAACATAGATGTTCTGTTTTATTTTTTTTTTTATTTTTATGCACCTAGTATTTACGTTATTTGTTTGTTCCATCTATAGATCTATGACGAAGAAGCAGAAGGCGAGGAGGACGATGTCATCTACAAAGCTGAGCCGGTGGAACAGGTCCTGGTGGAAGACGACGCTGACACTGACGACGAGACCACGGAGCAGCGGCAGGCACGCGACCGCCAGGCGCACATCGACTTCGCTAAAGTCAAGATCAAGCAGGAGCCCGTCGATCCTGGTACGTAGAATAATATCAGACAATGGTGCTGTGTGAAAAGTCCGCAAATATTTATTTATTTATTTATAAGGCCGTCACATGCAATATATATTTTAGACCACCATACAAAAGCACAATATATTCATATAAACAGTAGTGATACAATACGCGTGACTGTATGGGGGGAAAGAACACAGACGCCTTTTCGTGACTGTATCAATACAAAATGCCGCCGTGGGCGAGCGTCCAAAAACGTTGACTGAAGATACCAGTGACTCAAATAACTAACCTAACTATAAAGCCAAACTTTTTGCAAAATAACTACCTATATCAAACTAAGCAATACTTTGAATGTTTGTGTGAAGCAAACGTGTTTAACCTACTTCTATATCCACAGATGACGACCCAATAATAACAGCTGAGGAGGAACTAGTCAAGCTGACTCCGGAGCCTCTCAACACCGTACACTCTTCAATCGATGGCAACTCCCAGCTAGAGTCGGCAGCGCCCCTCGCCCCGTGCCCCGCTATCCGCATCAACATCTCCAAAGCACCCATCCAGTCGATTGTGACTGTGGGGCCGGTTATATCCGTCGTCGACACTACTAGAAGTAGGTTCATTCATATTGTCTATCTTTTTATATTACTGTAGCATGAGCCCGCCCCGCTCGGCGCGTGGTTCCTAATCGAAGAAAATAGTCTTTTAGCAAGTAGTATGTGTTCAAGTTTCAGACAAATCTATTCACTATTACCGAGATGAGAACAAACCTAGGTACTTACGTATATTAGTATTAGTCACGTTTGAGTATTCGAGGGATAGACTCTTAAGTCAGTTTGAGTCCAGTTTGTTAACGTTGCAAACTTTTTACCGAATTTTCTGTTGTGCAAAATATCTAGTTGTCAATCTTACTATCTATATCTATCTTTCTTTCAGATTCCATGCTGGAAGACATCAGCACGGAGACTGATGATGAGCCCCTGCCCCCTGGAGAAGAAGTAGAGCTGCAGTACAAGCTCAAGCCGAGCCTGCAGGCCGCGCGCCTCACGAGAACACCCCCTGAGAAGAAGGGCGTGGAGGAATCTGGCTTGTGCTCTATTATGTAGACTGATCTTTATTTAGGACTGGTTTTAGTGTCGTGACAAATCTGCCGAAATCAACGCACCGAAAGTTCGGCTAAATACGCTCGCAATTTTTCTTCATCATTCGTCATTTCGGCTAATCGCGAGCGTATTCCGCCGAACTTTCGACGCCCTACTTTCAGCATATTATATGTCGCGACACATAAGTAAATAAAATGTATTTGTATGCGGTAAATGCATTTTGAAGTTATTTCTATCACTGATAGACACTGGTAGATGAATTCTAGTTAGCGAATCACGATTTGTGAAAGACATTTTATGTAAATTTGTAATCTATAACCATTGGACCATAAGGAGCCAAGTCCTTATAATATTTAGTCCAGGCCATTATGTTGGTCTTCCTATGCTGTTCTTATGACAAAATTATATTGCTAATATAAAAAAAAACACTCAACTAAATAGTATTATGGAGCTGTAACGAAATATAAATTGCAATACTACTTACGTTAGCAATCGAATTTGAGGTAATAGTTTCATATTTACGCGTATTTTAGATTTCGGTAATATTGTACTACACATTACATTACATTTAGTTTCATTTCTCATAATACAAGTTTATAAACTAAATGTGATATTAAAGTTAGGTTACGAATTTATTTAATTACACACATTTGTTGTGACTTCGTTTTGTATATTTAATTGTAAATAATTAAAGCCAGCTAAAAAAAAACCTTGTAAAAATGTTTGAATTTGTATAGTTAGGTAGGTAATGGTTTGTATATTGGTACAAATGTGTATTCATGGGTGGCAATAACCTAGTTATTTTTAAGATTCTTACAGTTTTCTATTGAAATTGTGCTGAAAAATAAGGGATTATTATTTTTCTTGAATTTATACATTTGTTCGTATTGTTTTTTGCATGCTGATTTAAAGAAATTATTTTATTTGATTGTAAAATCGTGGATTGATCCACAACTACTGCCATTTACTATAGCTGTAACCATTATTATAGTATTATATTATCTATGGTTGTAACTAAATTGTACTTTAACTTTGCTAAATCCTTTGTATCTTTAAATCTCTTTTCGTTTTATTTAGATGTGCCAGAATCACAATGGTTTTAGTTTATAATAATGTAAATAAAAGATTGTTTTTATTGACAATAATCCTCTTTTTTTCCCCTTGCCCTAGACTAGATGATGAAGGATTTTTTTTATTTTCCGAGAATATCTGCTAATCATTCTCCTGTAAGTTTGGTTGAAGGTATTACAAAAAAATATGTATGCAACTATTAATATTAATTTAAACATTTATAGATACTTTTCTTACAATAGTGATTGACTAGGATTCAAATAACTACATATCACAATTATGTGGCCATCTAGGAAAGGGAAGTGTATCTTTGATATTGTTCACTCCGCACATGACTTGCAGTAACCGTTCCAAGCCCAGTCCATATCCACCGGTTGGGATGTTTCCAAACTTTCTTAACTCAAGGTACCAGTTTAGATGCTCTGAGGGTAGCTTTGCCTTTAGTTTCTCATAGTTGTCCTCACGGAGACTGCCTCCTAAAACCTCGCCTGTGATTGGTGTTAGGAGATCTAGGGCATCCACCTGAAAGAAAGAAAAATAGTTGTATACTTATAATAGTTGTATAATTTGATATACTATATATCAAATTCTTGTATAATTAAGTCATGATTTCTTGAACAAGCAAACGCCTGTTCCTGAAAACAAAAATACCACGAAACAATACTTATGCCCACTTGCAGGCTGCCTAACACCTTGTATTTAATATCAAAAAGAAAAATATTATATGTACTTTATTGCCGTCATCCTGGCACTCCTTCATGTAAAATGATTTCATATCCTTCGGCCATCTTACAACAAAGACCGGTATGCCTCCACAATGTTCCACCAAAGCCAACTCCTGTTCTTTATTGATACCCTCCTCAGTGTCAGCAATACCTTTCTTCTCTACTATACTCTTTGCCTCATCATATGCTAATGTTATGAAGGGCTTATCAATCCATTGAGGCATTTTACTATTCTTGTCCAACAAGTGCAAATCATCTTCATTTGTATTGTGAATTTCAACAAAGAGGTATTTCATAAAATCTTCTATTGCAGTCTGTAATTGTTGTAAAGTATTGCAAAATGCCAGTTCAGCTTCCAACATGTAGAATTCTGATAAATGTAGCCTTGATCTAGAGTTTTCCGCTCTAAATGTTGGTCCAAATGTGTAGACATTACCTAAACTTCTACATACAGCTTCTAGATGTAATTGACCAGAAACAGTTAGAAAAGTTTTTGAGCCAAAATAAACAGAGTCCCTGTCTTTTCCTTCTTGCATCATGGCTTTGATTGTAGCTTCCTTATCTGGCTGTACTTTGAAGACCTCTCCAGCTCCTTCACAGTCATTAGAAGTGAGTATAGGAGTGTTGATATTTGTGTAGTGTTTGGACATGAAGTAATCGTGGATATGTTTCGTGACAGCACTTCGTATTCGCAATATAGCTGAAATGTAGTTGGTTCTAGAACGCAGGTGGAGGAACTGGCGTGTGTACTCGGGAGGGTGGGCAGTCCGAGGGTTGAATGGATATCCATCGGAGACAATACAGCTGCCTATGACTTTGACATCGTCTGCGACAAGCTCTATCTGACCTCTGGGGCTTTTAGATAGTTTTCCTGTTATGTGTACTGAAGAACCATATGTCAATGAGTCTAGTTGAAAATTTTTGGGTATGACGATTTGGAGCTTCTTTGAGCATGAACCATCGCTGACGTCCGCAAATAAAAACTCTTTCTGCACACGCAAGTTCTTTATCCAACCCTGAAATAAAATTGAAAACAGTTTTATTCAGAATTTTAACTTGGGCCCACTAGCAGGAAAATCACCTAAGGCCTTAAAAACTTGCAGAAAAATGTCCTAAATCTCAATTTTGTTAAATACCTTATAAAATGATCAGATCACTGAGATTATTACCTTAACTTCAGCAACTTCACCGAAGTTAGCCTTCTCTAAAACTGAAGCGATGACGCTATACTTTTTGAATAAATCTCGAGTATTAATGCCATGTTTGTATTTGTACAACAAGCCACTTTTACTCAACATTTCGTAAACTTTTACAGGATTTTAGTTCCGAATTTACTACAAAAAAAGTATAGGTTATGTTTTGATTTGAATGTTGATTTGACACAATCAATCAGCTGTTTGTTTGTTGTTATATAATTTGGCTAATCGGGAAGACGATGGTATCAAAGACCTTATTGCCAAGTCTTTCGTTATTTGTATCTAATTCGTTTATTTGTCTAGCCTTGGAAGGAACCTAACCTTCCAGCTTGGAGCCACCTAACAAGCACCTGGGGCCCTATTCACGATGACCAAACAAAACGAGACGCGGGAAAACGTGTGGAATTACCGTGTTATCGTATTCTGCATGACAATGTGACATTGTCAGATTTCATAAACGAGCTCAGTAAACGATAGTAGGCGCGAGACGAGGCTCGTTTTGAATTGTCAAAATTACATACTTCAATATTGCGTGTTTTGCTAAAACTAGGTTGTGTTTTTACTAATTATGTAAATAAATTAGTCTTCTTTAAACTATTTAATAGCAGAATAGATTATTTGTACAATAAATAATATAATCTAGGTACCATTGAATAATATCCCTAATAAATGATGTGGTAAATAAGTGAAATAACCTAACCCTAGTGTACAGAATAATTATTACTCCCGGAGCCCTAGTGCACAAAAGGAGCTTTTGAGGCGCATTTTGAATCTTTTCACCACGCAGGGTTCGAAAGAACTAGGGGCTAGTAGTAGTTGTAGTAGGTACTAACCTAACCTAACTAATAGCTCTTTTATTGTGAATGCAAAAGTTTGTGAAGATGTGACGATGCTTGTGACTCATAATTTAATTCTAAATGGCTGCACGGATTGAGTGAAACTTGGGATATGCATAGTATGTGTGCTGGAATAACATTAGGCTACTTTTTATCCTGGCAATAGGCGAGCGAAGCCGCAGGCGGCAGGTAGTACTTAATAAGTTAAAGAAAAGTGAGCATTTTTGTGTTTTATGGTTTTAATGCATTTATTTAACATAATATAACTGTCATGAGCTGCCCCTTCTAAGGTAGCACATGAGTAGGTATGCCTTTAAGCCTCTGTTGCAAATCTGAAACGAGGCAGAAATCATTGTTATTGTTTTTATAGGTAGGTACATACTTTCATGTTTTTGGAAATAAAGATTACATTCTACTAATATAATGAAAGTGAACATTTTTTCAAAGAATCTAATAAAGTTAATTTATTTTAGTTCGCTGATGCTCTCACAAATACTATTATGTAATACCTACTAAAATAAATAGTTGATTAAAATATTACCCTTGTTTGATTTAATTCCTCTCTTGTTCGGAGGTAGGAAATTTGATGTAGGTTGGCATCATTAAAGGCATTAACCGCTTACTCTATGCAGAGGCTTACAGGTGCTAACCAAAAGTTTCCCACTGGCTTTTGATAGCTACTGGTGATCAGGAAATTGAGGGTTGTAAGTATCTGGAAAAATACAGTAAATATAGTAGGTTTCAGTCTAACCTAATACCTACCTAACCTAGGTACCATTTTATTATTGTTCAATAAATTAAGTTTTTTGACCGCAAGTGGCATTGCGAGCTGAGTGCCTCCGTGCTTCGGAGGGCACGTTAAATTATGGGTCCTGGCTTTTAAGTCGTTAAGCCATGACGGAGGCCTTTAGGCGGCCTAAAAACTCCGTCACTAGAGTTGGCCACTAGCTCATACGAACATACATACCATACATAATAGGTATCTATTTACTTACTTATTCATATCAAGTGCCTATCAAGAAAAAGCAGGCAATTTGTGGTACAGTACGGTCAACGGATCTAGGCACT
This sequence comes from Scotopteryx bipunctaria, assembly GCA_949320045.1. NCBI lineage: Eukaryota > Metazoa > Arthropoda > Insecta > Lepidoptera > Geometridae > Scotopteryx > Scotopteryx bipunctaria. The sequence goes on from OX439460.1 coordinate 9,330,971, forward strand.
CGTGAAGTTAGCCGTTTCGAGCAGTAGACAGTATGAAAAAACTTCACTGCGCATGTCAAACTGCTAACTTCACGAGTGTCAAGATCCGTTGACTGTACTGTACTCGCAGTTTCTGATACCCAAGACACATAATCCTAGTGTCCCTCTGTATTGTGGGTCATGTTTGTATGAGAATTTAGAGAGTTCTATATTTAAAAAAATCAACATTTTTTATGACACAATTTTCCCAAATTGAACCATGTAGGCTCAGACCAAATAAAAAGAAAAGACCCCGCGCCGCGAACAACAAAAGTGAAGCCGCCATTTTATCTATGTGTGTGTCGAAGGTTTTAAGGTTGTGTGTTCCAAGTAACCTAAATTCATAGTATAATAATTAAGAAACGATGCTATTTGAAGTAGTTACAGTAAGTGAAAAGTGATTCCTTGAGACTTTTTATGTGATTTGCTGCTGTTTTTACAAGTTTTCACTACACAGGAAGGCATAATTCTTTTTTATAAGACTCGTGACGTACTAAGAGCGATGAGCATGGTTTTAGTGTAGGTGTGTGCGTGAGCGTGTATGTTTACTTGCAGGAGCACGGTTTTGTGTGGCTTCACTTTTGTTGTTCGCGGCGCGGCGTCTACTCTTTTTATTTGGTCTGAGCATGTAGGTAAGTAGTTGTGTTTTATAGTAAACAAGTCATACCTGATTAAATCAGCTGGAAGAAGGTGTGGTTGTTCACGAGTTTCCTGAAATAAGATATAATATCTGATGAGTTTCAAATCTAATAAAGTAAACAAACTATATCTCAGTCTTATTAATCATAGGTTTGGAATTGTTTGTTTGCTTCTATTCTAAGGACAAGTCAGTCTTTTTTAAATCTTAATTAGTATGATGGATCACTAGAGTCTCTTCCTCATGAGCTCCTCCTCCTCCTGGCTCATCTGCACAGGCAGCAGCGCGCGGATCTGGCACAATCCCACCTACAACTTCGCACCTCCAACTTAGTCTTACGTATATTCTTGATCTAAATAGGAATGATGGCTCACCAGAGTATCTTCCTCATGAGCTCCTCCTCCTCCTGGCTCATCTGCACACGCAGCGGATCTGGCTCAGCCCCATCCACATCTCCGCTACATCCAGCTTCGTCTTCGCGTTTATCACATAAGTCTTCTCGAGAGCACGGATCAGTTCGCCAACAGCGTCGTACTGACGGACTAGGAGACTGGAAGGAAGAAATATATTATTATTATCATTAGGAGTCTGTAATATATCTGCCAGTTTCATCATGTTACATGAATAACATATAAATAGTGTAAAACATAAATGGCAACGAAGATACATTTTTTTTGTTTGGTACCTGGAACAGAGATGTGAGTAAAATTACCTGAACATTTCTCTGACGAGTTTGGGCGTCTCGATCTGCGACTCCTCGGCCCAACTGACAATAGTGCCGATCAGGACTTTACGGAACTTCTCTTCTGGAGTTTTCTTTGCCGGTTCTTCTATGGCCTGTACAATAAATAAATAAATAGCACCCAACAGTCACATTCATAGTCCTGACCCCACATTAGGATTCCCTGTGTCGTGGGTATCAGAAACTACGAGTACCATGCTACCACAACACCCAGACCCGGAAGAAATATTTACAGAACATGCAATTTCTTCCGCAGCGGAAATCGAACCCGCGCCTCTTGCGCCTCTGCCGAGCAATCGCCCGCCACGCCACCGAGGCTGTCAAATTATTATAAAACACTTTTATTATAAAAATTACTGTAGATTCTAGTTTTTTTTTGCACTAGTACTGAACCTTTCGTGTGCGGATCCAACTCGCACTTGACAGTTTTTTTTTTAATTATACTTTCACTTATTCTAGTTCTCTTTCAACTATAATTAACCTTTCACACCTTCAACTCTTTCTAGTTCTCTCTAAAGTCTTTCGCTCCATAGATAAATGTTTTTCAAGAAATTCCAAATGTTATTTACGTTATGATTAGTAATAGTTACCTCAGACAGTGGCTCTTGCAGAGCGTTGAGAGACACATGCACCATGAGGCTCTCGTGGATCTCGTTCATCCTGACGATGAGCTCCTCGCCACAAGGACAATTCTCCTTCCAAGATTCTTCTTCCTGGTCCATGTGCTTGAAGCCTGTAAAAACATCACAATTACCTAGTAGATTTCGTAAAAGGCCTAACCTCCGAATACTCAAACGCATCTCAAAATTGAGCACGTCTCAAATGACGATTTTTTGACAGATTATCATCAGAAACTGTCAAAAAACCGTGAGTTGAGACGTGCTCAACTCTGAGTCACGTTTGAGTATTCGGGGGTAAGACAAGTAGGTATATAGTTGAGCTCGAGGCTTAGGACAAGTTTATAGTCAAGTTTACTCCTTTTACTCCATTTACTCTTTTCTAAACTAGTAACACCTACCAGGTAGGTCCTACCTATTACTCAATTAACCTTTCAATTTATAATAAAAGCGTCCATTTTAATTGCGGGTTCCTATCAGACGGAATAGGAAAAAATAAGACAACGATGTTTTTATGAAACAAAGTATTATAATCAGTCTTTTATAAATAAACTATATAATATCTACTAAAAAACAGCATAGAAAATCACAATCTTTTAAACAAATTTTTAACCGTATTCTGGTAATAATTTATAGAAACTACTCAAAATAAAATTAGTCTTAAAAAAAACAGGAATACAAATATCTACGAATATTTAATTTTATCTACATAATCATTATAGGAACTATCTTATTTTTTTTTAGTATAAAGTTCCGTAAATTAATATCCTGATTTTAGATGTTAGTTAAATTAATATAAAAGTCAATTTATGATTTTAATGTAAGTCACTGAACGACTACCGGTACGACATCGCCGCCATCTTGTTGTTTACGAAGGATTTGTATAAAAGCGCTTACCTGTCCTATCGCGCCGCTTTGCTCCGTTGGCTTTGCGTGTTTCGACATCGTGCTGATAATTTGTGTTTGAGTAAGTACCTATATCGTATTAATACATTAGTGTTCTGTGGGTAGGTACGTACTCTAAACACAAGTTATCAGTACGACGGTAATGTACATTACCTAGGTTAGTTACATTATATTTTAATGTGTTAATTCGATATTGCTATCTTTGCTGCCTATGCGATCTTTGCTGCCTATGCGATCTTTGCTGCCTATGCTATCTTTGCTGCCTATGCGATCTTTGCTGCCTATGCGATCTTTGCTGCCTATGCGATCTTTGCTGCCTATGCGATCTTTGCTGCCTATGCGATCTTTGCTGCCTATGCGATCTTTGCTGCCTATGCGATCTTTGCTGCCTATGCGATCTTTGCTGCCTATGCTTAGCGAGCCGAAATTTTTAACTCAATGTAACTTTAAACCATCTCTAGAAGTCTTTAGAAGCTAGCGAGCGAAGCGAGCCAAATTTTTTAACTCAATGTAGTTTTAAACCATTTCTAGAAGTCTCTAAAAGTTAGCGAGCGAAGCGAGCTTCAAACCAATGCGAGCGAAGCGAGCCGAAATTTTTAACTTAATGTAGCTTTAAACCATCTCTAGAAGTCTCTAGAAGTTAGCGAGCGAAACGAGCTTCAAACCAATGCGAGCGAAGCGAGCCAAATTTTTTAACTCAATGTAGTTTTAAACCATTTCTAGAAGTCTCTAAAAGTTAGCGAGCGAAGCGAGCCGAATTTTTTTACTTAATGTAAACATCCAAACTCACAAACTTTCGCATTTATAATATAAGTAAGAAGTAAGATTTTAGTTTCGACGATGTAGATTGTGTGCTTATTTACCTACTATAGACTTCGACTTTGAAACAAGACTAGACACTTACCTTAAAACTGAGTTCATCTGTTCTCTGGGCGGACAGCGGAATTCCCTGGTCTTCTTGGCAGCCACGGCGCTCGGCAAATCTGACTGCTTGATTTCTTGGTAACGTCTGAAAGCAAGAAAAATATGCGTACATAATATTTAATCAGTTCAAGCTGGTATTATTGTTTCTGGTGGCCACAAGCATTGATTGATTGGGTTAGATTCCCGCTGCGGGAGTATTCTATCAGCCATCTGGCTCCCTTTGCTTAGTTGGGGGCTAGATGGTGCTGTATGATAATGTCCTCAAATATTTATATTTATACTAGCTGCCTCTCGCGTCTTTGCTCGCGTAGTACCCAGATGAAAAATAGCCTATATGTTAATCAAGTATATATCCGTTCAGCCGTTTAGGCGTGATTGAGGCACAAACATCCAAACTCACAAACTTTCGCATTTATAATATAAGTGAGATTTATAGAATTTTTTTTTTAAAGCAGGGTTATGCCGATGTTACCTCAACTGATCGCTCTGCAGATCGCCTACGAAGTCGTGAGCAAAAGATATGATGGCTTCCACTCTATGCCTCAGTTGTATGTCGTTCAGATGTTGTAGGACATCTGAAGCTTCGCTCCCTCCGCCATTTTCATGTGTAGTAGACCTTTCCTGTGCTCGTCTTTTCCTTCTATAGGACAGAATTAGAAACATTTTTAGAAACTTCAAAAATTTATTTACAAAGACAATCTATATTATCATTAAAAACTTTCAGGTAATCGGTGTAATAATAAGAAAATAGAGTGATAGGTTAGCGTGGGCATGTTATGCGGAGGGAAGAAAGTCTTGTTACAAGGAAAGTGCTGAATATGAATGTGGATGGATACACGGACAGAGGAAAGCCTAAGAAAAGATGGATGGATTGTGTGAAAGAGGACATGCGTATGAAAGGAGTGAGTACTGAGATGACGAATGATAGGAGAAGATGGATGAGGAAAACATGTTGTGCCGACCCCACCTAGTGGGATAAGGAGCAGGAAAATGATGATGATGATGATGGTGTAATAATAAGAAATGAAAATGAGCTCAGTTTTCTACGTTATCTTTAAAATAATAATGTTTAATTTTTTAATAATATTTATTTATATGTATGTATATATTGTATATATATTTGTAGATATATTATTTGTATATATTTATATTGTGTGTAGTATATCTTATTAGTTTATTATATTTGTAAGCTTATCTTTATGTTTTTCTTTTTCCTGTCTCTGTACACATAACTTCCACTTATGTTAAAGCCTCTCCCTTGCCTCAAAGGTTTGCTGGCAGAAAACTCTTTAAGAGTTAAGCTCTCCTTTGTACATGTACTTTTTAATGTTTTGTGTGTATTTGTTTCGTTTCGTGCGTGTACAATAAAGAATTTCAGATAATGGAAACTTGTGGGTAAGGCAGTAAAAATTTTATGAATTGTAACTTACCTTTGTCAAAGGTGGGATCCCACGTCTCAGGGTTGATCATGATGAGGAGCTTCTCAACGTCTTCATCTCGCATCATACAGACTAGAAGGAGACTGTCTACAATGAGAGTTGGCCTGATGATAGGGGTAAAGTACTTACAGGAAGAGTGTACTCACAGGAAGAGTATATTGTCAGGAAGAGTACTAACAGGAAGAATGTACTGTCAGGAAAGTATACTCGCAGGAAGAGTGTACTCACAGGATGAAGGTATTCGCAGGAAGAGTGTACTGTCAGGAAGTGTTCACAGAAAGAGTGTACTGACAGGAAGAGTGTACTCACAAGAAGAGGTTCTCATTGGTGCCGCCCACGGGGTCGCGGTTGTGCACCTGGTTGGTTGTATCTGCGTCCGCCAACGCCTGCATCACGAACTCACGGACCACCTCCAGCGGGAAGTAGGGGGAGTACAAGTTGCTGATCTCCATTATACTCTCTCTGAAACAAGATGTTTTGCGAGGTGAAGATAAATTGGGACTTGAAGATTTTCTATCGAAATAACAACATTCAGTACCTATTCGTAGGAATTCACAGTTAAAATTACATGTGTCAGAACAAAATTAAGTTAACCTTAGTTTGGGGCTAGATGGCGATACATATTTGTCGGAGATTAATTATAGCGCCATCTACAATCACACTGCAACACTGACTCACTACCTACAGAACGCAAGCGTGACGTCACAGCCGAGTCATGCTTGGATGCGGCCGTTGGAGCTGGCGGGCAGTCTATTTTTAGAGCTCGTGCCGAGCGGGACGTATCTGTTCTGCCTACTTGTTTATTCAAAGAGTTACTTGGTATTTGTACTGGACGCTAATAACTTCGTACGATTATACCGAGTGTGATTTTTTTCTCGAGGTTACCCATTATTTCGGAACCCGACGAGAACACGTGCCCACTGAGCCCTACAAATCGGCCACCTGGGACATATTTATATTCTTCCGAATGTCTGGGAACACGAAAGCAAGCAAACTCACGTGATATCTTTACAGATTTCTTCATTCTTCATCTGCGGTCGAACGCTCTCTGTTTGCAGCGAGCAGAGGATGTGCCCCATCTCTGGGTCTTCGTACAACGCCTTCAGTTCCGGTCCCAGGGGGATCACGAACTCGTTTTTGCACACCTCCCTGGAAAAAACAAAAACAAGCAAAAAAAGTAAGAACTTGTCTGTTATATAATTATCTTCTTGATTCTTAGACATTATGGGCATGCATTATTATTATTACTAGCTGCCGTCCGCGGCTTCGCTCGCGTGGTACCCGGATAAAAAATAGCCTATATGTTAATCCAGTACATGTACTATGTATATTCCAAGTTTCATTCAAATCCGTTCTGCCGTTTAGGCGTGATTGAGGCACAAACATCCAAACATCCAAACTCACAAACTTTCGCATTTATAATATACTAGCTGCTGCCCGCGGCTTCGCTCGCGTGGTATCCGGATAAAAAATAGCCTATATGTTAATCCAGTACATGTACTATGTATATTCCAAGTTTCATTCAAATCCGTTCAGCTGTTTAGGTGTGATTGAGGCACAAACATCCAAACATCCAAACTCACAAACTTTCGCATTTATAATATAAGTAAGAAGTAAGATTATTAGCCCATATCGTCCCACTGCAGGGCAAAGGCCTCCCTATCCCCCTTCCACCTTTCTCTATCCTGTGCTTTGGAGGACCAATCCTTCATGAATGAGTCCAAGTCGTCCCACCATCTCAGTCATGGTCTGCCACGATGCCGTTTACCACCATTAGGAGCCCACTCGGTAGTGGTTTTCGCCCATAGGTCATCCGACATACGGCAGACGTGCCCTGCCCAGTTCCACTTCAAAGTGGCTGCTTTCCGAGCAACGTCAGCGATTTTTGTTTTGGAGCGCAGTATGGTGTTGCGTATTCGGTCAGTGAGTTTTACTCCGAGAATACTGCGCTCCATCGCTCGCTGGCAAACCCCGAGTGTGGACCTCTGCTGAGCCGTCAAAGACCAAGTCTGCGCGCCGTACGTGAGGATAGGGAGAATGCATACGTCAATGAGCTTGCGCTTAAGGGAGATTGCCTGCATGCATGCAGGCAATAAAATAACGAACGAAACTAAAGTTCACACAATCACTTTAATAAAGTTACGATCTCAATAATTAAATTTGAATACAGATAAGTACTTTAAATTACAAAACTGAACGGAATGACAGAAGTCAAAAACTCGTCACTTGAGATTGAGACGTGCTCAACTCTGATGCATTTGAGTATCCGGGGGTTATACTATATGCTTCTCTCCCCGAGCATGTCGTAAAAGGCGACAAAGGGATCTTCTCCAAAATGATGGACCACCTATATGGGCGATGGGCTGATCACCTGTCACCATGGTTCGCCATATCCATCTTGGAAGTTTGGATCAGAAGTGATTGAAAGTTTTATTATGTTTACTTGTGGCTCTGCCCACCTCATTAAGGATACGGCGTTATAATATGTATGTATGTATACTATAATATTGGAAAGCTTTAGTTTGCTTGAAATTACCGGCGTAAAGCTCAAAACGCAACGATAGCGCGTACTTTACCTGTGCTACCACCTAGTATTTCATAATCCTGTTCTTTTCCAGATGCTGTTCAAGCGAAGCTGGTGTACTCACATGGTAGTGGCGTGCGATTCGAGATGCATCGCAATGAGGATGTCGTAGAAGCCCTGGCGTAGTGGACCAGACATGTACTGAGACTGTATTGCGTACAGCAATTGCTTCTGATCCACGTGTTGGCATAGTGCGTGGGCGGCTCTGAAATATAACAATTTAAATGTAACAATCTAAAACACACACACACAGTCATGCTTACACATGTACAATAAACTTCTTAATATGCGCATGTAACTTAAAATAACATAGCTCTTTTATTGTGAATGCAAAAGTTTGTGAAGATGTAACGATGCTTGTGCCTCATAATTTACTTCTAAATGGCTGCATGGATTGAGTGAAACTTGAGATATGCATAGTATGTGTGCTGTGAGTATTTTGTTTTATGGTTTTAATGCATTTATTATTACTTATTATACCTACACAACCGCATGTACCCATATGTTAACACTAACACACACACACACACACACACACACACACACACATCTCATGATTTCTGATTTATTTAACATAATATAACTGTCATGAGCTGCCCCTCCTAAGGTAGCACATGAGTAGGTATGCCTTTAAGCCACTGTTGCAAATCTGAAACGAGGCAGAAATCATTGTTATTGTTTTTATAGGTAGGTACATACTTTCATGTTTTTGGAAATAAAGATTACATTCTACTAATATAATGAAAGTGAACATTTTTTCAAAGAATCTAATAAAGTTAATTTATTTTAGTTCGCTGATGCTCTCACAAATACTATTATGTAATACCTACTAAAATAAATAGTTGATTAAAATATTACCCTTGTTTGATTTAATTCCTCTCTTGTTCGGAGGTAGGAAATTTGATGTAGGTTGGCATCATTCAAGGCATTCACCGCTTACTCTATGCAGAGGCTTACAGGTGCTAACCAAAAGTTTCCCACTGGCTTTTGATAGCTACTGGTGATAAGGAAATTGAGGGTTGTAAGTATCTGGAAAAATACAGTAAATATAGTAGGTTTCAGTCTAAGCTAATACCTAACCTAGGTACCTACCATTTTATTATTGTTCAATAAATTAAGTTTAGCTAACGCAATACTTACTTTGACTTCTGTTGTAATGCTAGAACATCTCTGAAGGCCAGAATTAACTAGCCTGCCTCCAAGAACGCCGCACAATACCAAAACAACTCTTTGGCCACCTTATAAAATAGCACGAAAAATTTAGGGTCCAGCTCAGCAGAATCCCTTGACAGTCTCCTATTTATGTGTGGGCGTTGCTGGCGCCAGCATATCATACGTTGTCTTCGAAGAACGTCTATTCTTATCACTACGTTATAATATAGCCAAGTTTTTTTCGAAACAAACAATGCAATATGTCAATATTTTGATTGACAATTCGTTCGGAAACAAATTGTGGTTGATTTGATTTAGCTAACCATTTTACGTTATATATTTTTTTGGGCTCTAAACTTTAAAATATAACGAAATTAATATTAGAAAGAGTTTAGAAATTCTATTATTGAATATTTATTTACTTGAGATGAAGATTGTAAACAAAAAAATAAAATCAATCTAAAACCGATAGTTTTCCGAACAGACCGGATGCTTGATTTTGAACGAATCACGTAAAACCAAAACACGGTCATAGACAACTAGTCTTATGGCATGCAGAATACAGTTTTTGATTTCACACCATGGCGTGTCTCGTTTGCGTTTAGAGACACGATGACATTTGGCTCGTTACGTGGCTCGTTTTCTTTGGTCATCGTGAATAACCCTCCTGACGAAGCTCAAAACACAAGATAAGATGGCAGAACTGTACTGTCAAAGCCGGAGATTCTCGCTGAGATTGAAGATTTCTATGAATTCTATGGCCGATTGTATGCCCCCTGCCTGCACCTCAACGTGAAGATCACGATTCTAGAGCCAAGCCACCCTCATCCGTCACTACACCGATGAACTGCCAAGATGAGATCGTGCTGGCTCTGAGACAGCTTAAAAATGGAAAAGCAAACATAAACATAATGTAATTAATGTTGGATTGGACGCCCTTCGGCTAGGTAGAGTGACGATCTGCGAAAGGCTGCTGACAGAAACTGAATGCGTCAAGCCGATGAAGATAAGATAGGGTGCGATGGCGCTCATTAGGGGAGGCCTATGTCCAGCAGTAGACTGCTATGCTATAGACTGATGATAAAGATGAAGCCTTCCGTTTAATAAGGCACCATTTCTCAATCAGCTGTTGATTTTTTATTTTATTTCATTCAAGGCTTCCACCTTTTTCAACTCCACTCTAGTATTACTAATTTCGGAAGTTTACCGGTTTTACATGATTTGAGTGAATTTAGCTACAGAATTTATATTTCTTTATTTTGGTAAGACTAGTCAGTCTATCAGTAAGTTTTATTGTCAGTTTTTCTGACAGTCAGTCAAGTCAAGAATCAAAATGTCCGTCATCCCGTGCCGTCATCCTTTGACTTTACGGTCATTCATTCGGCAAATCATGCGTGTTCACTTTGCTCTGTCGTGATTATTTCGTGCAGTTCTGTAAAGTTTAGAGTTATTTGTGTAAGATATTTTCATAATTTAGCATGTGAGTATTCCTGAAATTGTTTTGATCTCATCGGATATACTTAATATAATTTATGTCCAAAACTAAACAGAAAACTCAGGTATTTTTGTAATATTTTCTGCTAAATTGTTTCCAACAAACTGGTTTTTCTAGTTATTGCGTCCTTGATTGTATTACGTTTTTAATTATGACTAAACGAAGGTGAGGTGACAAGTTCATATCATAATTTTATGAAAATTATCTTACCTACATTGTGCCTGCTCTAGATTATTGCATGGCCCACTAAACTACTCCGACAATGAAAAGGCACTTCTGTACTTTCTCTCTAGCATTCACTTTTACTCTTATTTCACTTTATGAAAGCAGTGAAAACTTTATTTAAACGAACACTGATTACTTCCAAACTATCAGTAGGTACCTACCTGCCCTTACCTATCTGATAATACCAGGTAGTTGGGTGTCACATTAGGACTGTAACATCAAGATTATTATATACAGATAAATATAAAAAAACTTATTTAAACAAGCTTAAATAATGAGTTGATAACACAGAGTCTAATAGTATTTGTGTCATAATTACTTAAGAAGTAATAAATTAGTAATGAGTCCTATTTAGAATAATTAATTAACTATAATCACCCTAACAAACAAAGATGTATTGTAAAAACATATTCATTGAAATAGCTGCCACAGTATTTATTTCCTGAAACATAAATTACTTACCTATGTTCTTTAACACTGGATATATAACTTATTCTAACTACTTACTTCCAGCAATATGGCAGATGCACAGCCAGAGCAGCCGTCCCCTGGTGGAGACACGGGCCCCCCGAAAGGCATGCCTGCACTGAAAGCCCACATCATTGCTAACAAGATTGATGTGTCCCTCTGGGCCATCAGAGTTCTCACAGTACTGTGCACCATTGGATATGTTCTGCCTCTATTTAACAAGTAGGTTATGTAAACTATTCCTTATTATACTTATTTGAGATACATAAAATCATCCTTGTTTCCTATAGTCCTGACATACCTACCTACTTCTTTTACTTCATTCACTCTCATTACATTTTTAGTTTAGGTTACTGATCTAAATTCAACTATGTCTGTGAAAGAGGATATGGCTGAGATTGGAGTAATTACTGAGATGATTATAGAAGAGAATGAAAGATGTGTTGTGCACTTGTGAAGTGTAAAGATGATGATTTTTTTTATTCTGGATTGCTATACTCATCCTGATTCATTGCTTAAATTATGGTCGAAATAATTCAGAATAATCAAGATAAGGTTTAGAACAATCAACAAAGCTATTTTTAACATTCATAAGTAATTATTAATCGAAACATCTATTCAATTTGGGAAGTAATACAAAGGTCAACTGAGTAGTACTTCTGCATATTATATTGTGCTTATTCAGACTGTATTAATTGTAGAATAGATTTTTTTTAACAAGCTTTATCACTGTTTGTATTAGAGGCCTCGTCTTTAATATAAATAATCAGCTTAATTTAAAAACAGTAGACTGTGAAAGTGCTTAAAAGTTGTAAGTCTTCAAATCCTCTGTGAAATTTTACATACCTGATGATAATACAATTTAGTTAGTTACAGTCTACCTAAAAGTATAAAAATATATATTTTTGTCTCCACGTATTAAGTAACCATCTGTCCACAGTCTGATGTCAACTATTTTCATGACTGTCAAACATTTTAAGTAACCATCTCCCCATAAACTAACTAGGATTTTAAGTGACTATTTCCCTATAAACCAACCAGGTTTTTAAGTAATCATCTCCCTATAAACCAGGATACTTAAGTAACCATCTTCTCCACATTGTAAGTGACTGTTTTCCCACAGCCCGACGTCGGCGTTCTACAAGGCGCTGCTGGGCAACGCGGCCGTGTCCGCACTGCGGCTGCACCAGCGGATCCCGGCGCACGAGATCTCGCTCTCCCGCGAGTTCCTCGCGCGGTTCTTCCTCGAGGACAGCGCCCACTACCTCTTCTATTCGCTCATATTCATGAACGTCTCGCCCAACTTGTGTATCCTTTCAAACAGCAATATGGACTCATTATAAGTTGTTTAGTCAAACATCGAAGCTCCGGCACTCCTAGGTTTGGCATAATGTCTTAGTTAAAGTACAAACCAATAGCGTTTTTCTAATATTCTAACTTTGACTAAAGAATTTTTAGTTAATCCTAGTAGAGACAATTTGGAGAGTCAAACTCCGAAACTCTATTTGATGAAATTGGGGTATGACCAGTTGAAGTTCTACATACATACACAATTACACATATAAAATAAATATATTATAAATGTGAAAGTTTGTGAGTTTGGATGTTTGTGCCTCAATCACGCCTAAACGGCTGAACGGATTTGAATGAAACTTGGAATATACATAGTACATGTACTGGATTAACATATAGGCTATTTTTTGTTCGGGTACCACGCGAGCGAAGCCGCGGGCGGCAGCTAGTATAAAATAAATATTTTCCATATGGACAGGCAGAGGTCATGGCTCTCCATTTGCTACGATCCTGACATAGCATTTTCATTAGTTTAGGGTACTCTTGACGGCCCTTTTCCAATAAATCGCCGATTTAGTCCAGGTACGTACGCCTAGGTCTTCCCCTTCCAACGGTGCCATTCACACTCGCCTCATACACCTATCTCGTCAATCTTGTTTTGTTCATACTCTCCACATCGGTAAAGTTCTAAGTGCTAATTATTAACTGAACTAGATAGATAATCGCCTTACGCGAGAGCGCTGGTGACTCAGCGTTAAATGAGTTAATCTATCCTACTATTATAAATACACAAGTTTCGAGGATTGTATGATCGTGCCTTAATCACGTCGTAACGGATTTGAATGTAATTTGAATATGCATTGTGTGCTGGAATAGCATAATATTCTACTTTTTACCGCTAGTGTGAAATATTTTTATAAGCTTAAATGAAGCCCTAGGTTTGTGGCATACGAAATTAATAACAGCTAGATGTTATACCGCTATTGAAACTTCCGCCCGCCGGCCGTTTGCCTACGGTTTCAACTACGTGAAGCGCGAGTTAGAAGTATACTATACTAGCTGCTGCCCGCGGCTTGGCTCGCCTTATACCCGGATAAAAAGTAGCCTTAATGTTATTCCAGAACACGTATTATGTATATACCAAGTTTCATTCATATCCGTTCAGGCGTTTGGGCGTGATTGAGGAACAAAAATACATCGTCACATCCACACATCCTTACATCCTCACAAACTTTCGCATTTATAATATTAGTAGGATATTATTACAGTTCACGGACTAGGTATATTCCAAGTTACATCAAATTCGTTCAGACGTTATGGCGTGAGCGTGACTGGAACACAAACATGCAAAGTTTCTTGTATAGGTAATAATACTCGTAGTAAAGTCAATAGGACGATTTAAATTATCCCTCATAAAATCAATAAAGTCTTTTAAACTGCATCAATGGACAAAGAACAGACATAATAATATCGTAAAGACATTACCCTCTCACAGTTTGTGCAAAAAATGGCTGACCAGCTTAAAACTGCGAGCATTAATCATTGAAAATGTTATTTTAAAGGTTGAATTGTTACACAATAATGTCTTTGTTAGCATTCTTACAAAGCCTTATAAGTAGTTCCAATTTCTGGCTTATAATACTTGTAGCTGGTCACTTGTTGTGACTTGCTTTTGGTAAACATGAAACATGAAATATTTACCTAATAGCTACCGCCTCCGGCTTCGCTCGCGTGGTACCCGGATAAAAAATAGCCTGTATGTTAATCCACCACATGTACTATGTAGATTCCAAGTTTCATTCAAATCCGTTCAGCCGATTAGGCGTGATTGAGGCGCAAACATACAAACATCCTCACAAACTTTCACATTTATCACTGATATAGATAAACCAAAATCCAGCTTATATTTTATAAAAAAACCACAATAAGGCACATAATGTTCAATAATGCTCAAAGTGTGGATCTATTTACACTCACACGGCTTATGCTTATGTAGACTTTTTTTCGGTTTTCAATGAAAAATTCACATCAAAATAATGAATGCTTGATTCAAGCCTTGTTTTTTAAATGGACATTAAAACTAAACAAAATACTCTACCGAAATTAGAACAAGTATATTTTTGACTTGCCCTTGACCACTGCTAAAAGAGGATTTTATCTAAATTATACCTTATGCATGTAGAAGTTTTATGACAAATTGTATTTTAGTACAAAGATTTCCTTAGCCGCAACATCAGTGATTTTGACGCCCATCTTCCTATTCGCGCTCTTGCACGCCGCGTCATACTCGTTGACCATCCTTGACGTAAGTTAAACACATTAACTTAAGTACCTTTATAACTGTAAAGTAAACATTGTTACCAGGTAAGTACCTACGTTTTAGTAACGATTTTGATAACCTGTTGATCCATTGTAAAGGTCGAGGGATTGGTTGATGAAGGCAGTATTATGTTATTTGTCCTTGAAGTATAGGCTGATGATGAGACCTACTACTTACTACTAATGAAATGTGTTTTTTTGGGTTTGTCTTTTATATATTTTACATAAAGGAGGAGTGGGTTCAAATCCGGACGTGCACCAATGGATTTTTCTGTGCAAAAAAATTATGTGCGTTACACCAGTAGGTACTCTCAAACGGTGAAGGAAAACATCGTGAGAAAACCCGCGGCTTAGTCAGCTCCGCACGTATTGACAATGTCTTTCCTGTGGACAAGGCCGACTAAGCTGAGAGGATGGAATAGATGCTGGACAAGTTTACTCCATCTTAATTCGTCCCGGGCACTACAGCGTCCCGTTAGTGAAGGCGAAAGTTGCTTCCTGTCGCTGTATAAATCATCTACTATAGAGGGTAAAAGGCCATGGTAATGCGTGTGATCTTTTATGTAAGTGATGTTTGTATGTGCAGACGCTGGGGCAGAATTCGATGTGGGTTGCCCGGCTGCTCATCTCACTGGTGGAGTTCCAGTCCCGCAACATCCTGCGCGCCGCCGCGCTCGCAGAGATCGTGCTCTTCCCGCTCATCGTCTTCATGGCGCTGTTGTGAGTATTCTACCTATAATGATCCTATTGATCCCTTTATTATCATCGAAAACATCGTGAGGAAACCCGCGGCATTGTCAGCTCCGCACGTATTGACCATGTCTTTCCTGTGGACAAGGCCGACTAAGCTGAGAGGATGGAATAGGTGCTGGGCAAGCCTACTCCATCTTAATTCGTCCCAGGCACTACAGCGACCCGTCTGTGAAGGTAAAAGTTGCCTCCTGACGCTGTATAAATCATCTTTTTTTTTAGATATATTTATTTCATTGAATATTGACAAACATTGGTAAGTAGTGTTTGTAAGCCTATGTTAGGAATTCTACTATAAATGGTAAAAGGCCTTAGTTTTAATCCCTTTATTATGAGGTGCAATTTAACTCTGGTTCGAAAGGAACTAGTGACACAACTAGTTTATTAAGAGGTTTATCCAAAAATAGTCACACTAGTGAAACTGTTACTACTTCAGCCATACTGGAGATACAATGTATAAACAAACCGCCCATACTTAACCTAAAAACTTACTTTTTATTACATTGTAGTACTAATAGTTGAATTAAGGTACTTATGTTAAAACTTATGCTGCGAGTTTTGATATATTTAGTTGTCAGTGGTGAGGTGCATTCTAAAATTTTCATATACCTTCAGAGTCTGGGTGTTGTGGCACCATGGTACTCATAGTATTCTGGTACTCACAATACAGGAACTCTAGTGTGGGGTCAGTAATATGTATGTAACTTTTGCGTGATATTATTATTTATGGAGTCGTTTTTTTTATGCTAAATATGAAAGCCGACTAGTTCAAAAACGGCTGTTAAATTAAACTATGAGCGTGTTTGGTGTACACGCTCAATCTTCAAGACTTCAGTGAACATTTTTATGCAATAAAATAAGTAATCTAAAGTAATTTTCCAGCGGCTACTGCGGCCTGATGTCGCCATTCGTGTACTATTACTTCGTGACATGGCGCTACGCGTCGCGCCGCAACCCCTACACGCGCAACACCTTCCGCGAGCTGCGCGTCGCCGCGGAGAAGGTGGCCGCCAAGCCCGCGCTGCCCTCGGTGCTTCAGAGGGGCATCCTGTCGGGAGTTCAGCTCGTGTGCCGCCTGGCGCCACCTATGGAGCATGTGCAACAGTGAGTACTCTGACAATGACAACAGATGGCGCTGTAGTAAACTACGCGTAGCTGAATTCGCAAGAGAATCGCTTCTATAATGGGCAAAGTGAGATGCAGTCGCAATAGCATCCTGAATATAATAGCGAACAAGTTTGACTATCACGTTGGGTCAATACTGTTATAATTAAAACATGTAATTTAGTAAATTAAGGCCAAATACGGATATAACCCTAATTCTGTTTCCTTCTGTTTTTATTTTTGTATTGTGTTTGTTATTTCTCATAATTTATACCTATGGATCCTATATAATCCAACTTTTTAATTTGAAATGTTAATGCTTTTTTTCTTTTACAGGTAAATAATGTGGAACACATCTTTGGTGTCAAGAAGAAAACATTTTCTACCTAAATAGCTAGCATAAAATGAAATGGTGTAAGAATTTATTGACATAAGATACCTCTTTTTACAGTTTTCACTAATATAAATCAATATTGCTATAGTTGACGTGTTCTATGAATGCAAACATATCTGTGAAATTGCGAACAAAATCGACACGGCAACCTTTGATTGCCAGCTAAAGATACATTCAACTAAGACAAGGAACCAAACTGCCTTTATGTAAATTATTGCTTCTCCCCACTTTATAGCAATAAGCATTTAGTATTATGCATAATTCTTTTGGTTGTATTAAATCAGCATATTTTTATCGTTTACATTTTACGGGAATAAAGAATGGTATTTAATTTTATATTTAAAAGGTCCAATATTGCGTAAGGAGTAAATGATTAAGTTAGACTGATAAGCGAGTTGGAGATAAGTAGCTAACTAATTTAACTCAAGAGTTAAGTATTTTCTTTATAACTGGATGATATGAAGTAAATTACGGTAAGAAGTACTGTTTTTCGTGTTGCTTTTAATCACAAAATTACCATTCCAACTTTATTGTGTTTAGGAATGATTTGGGAGTCGTGCACTCACTTTGTAGGATATAAAATTACATCGAAATTATGTTGATGGATTGCTTACTTTTATTATTTTACTTTGGAATGTCTAATACGATTGTAAGATGCTAAGTATTATGTGTAAGCAATTCTATTATCTAAATTAAACAATGCACTTGGTTTGGGGTGAATGTAGTCAAGTTTATAATAAAATGTTGGTATAATATATGTTTATTTACTGACTCCCTGTAATTTGTAACATGGAAGATATAATCTTTTTCTGATGGCACTCTCCTAACACAGAGAGACTGAATGACAAGTAAATATTTTTCAGTTGGTATCAGGCAGTTAACATTCACTTGCAATGAGAGATTTCTAACTGTGATAGAATGACCATGCTAATAATTTTATTTTAATGTCCAACGAAAACAATAAGTACCTATCTCTAAGTACGGCTATGTAGGTACACTAGGAAGTGCTTATTACCATAGCCCCATAAATCCTAAGCTGAGAAACGTAATGGTATAAAATATTAGTCGCATGAAGACATTGGATGAGTCCGCGCGTTTAATTTTTTTTCAGCCAAAAAGTACTTAAACAAGTCCGTTTTACGAAAGTGTCGCGGAAATTCGCATTTTCCATTGCATTTCATCGGAATTTTTACAATACTAGCGAGACTGGCATAAGGTCAAATACAAACGATCAACATAAAGTTTCAACAACTTTTCGGCTTTTAACGGTTTTTTATTCAGTTAGTGTCTTATAAGATTTCCGAACGAACATTGATTTGACATTGACGTTTGCTGTTTCGAAATCCGGCCTTTTCTTTCTCCGTTTCCTTGCAATCATGGCGGCGAGCAACATTTCTAAAAAGCGAAAAGTACGTTTTTCTATGTGGATTACAAGTTAAAATATTTGTACGATATCGAATTACGACTCCCAATAAACGTGACCGTGTAAAAAGTAGCTTTGTTTCTGTGTTGAAATTAGTGATGACAGTGGATGTGTTCAAAGTTTTGGTTCCCGACGTGTTGTTTTTCTGTTGTATCTCTTTGAAAAAGTTATTAAACGTTATGCTGTGTGGTCCCTAGACCTGGCCTCTTGCGTTCGCATGAACGAAACCCACAAAAGTGCGAAGAACAATATTCAAAACATAACCTCTTCGTAATATTACAGTTCGTCGGAGACGGAGTTTTCAAGGCGGAACTCAATGAATTCCTCACCAGAGAGCTGGCCGAGGATGGCTACTCCGGCGTGGAGGTACGCGTCACGCCTACCAAGTCTGAAATCATTATCATGGCGACGAGGACCCAGAGTGTGCTGGGAGAGAAGGGCCGTCGGATCCGCGAGCTGACATCGGTGGTGCAGAAGAGGTTCAACATCCCGGAGCAGTCTGTGGACCTGTACGCCGAGAAGGTCGCCACTCGCGGTCTCTGCGCCATCGCCCAGGCAGAGTCTCTCAGATACAAACTTATTGGAGGTTAGTTGACATCAAAACAATGTGATTTTTTTTAACATAGATGCTGGAATCATAGGATATTGAAGCAATTGAATAGAAAAGAATTGCAGTGATCTTTGAGGTATCACATTATTCTTTAGGTGTCCTAGTATTTTCAACTCTTAGCTATTTGACATATTAAATACTCTTGCCCCAAACCTGACATTGTTGTAACATTAACAACAATGTTTTTCTATGGGTCTAGATTAAAAGTTTTCTTACTTGCAGAACTTTATTATTTGAAGCTCTAAAGTTCCATTAACAACAATGTTTTTCTATGGGTCTAGATTAAAAGTTTTCTTACTTGCAGAACTTTATTATTTGAAGCTCTAAAGTTCGGATCAAGAGTATTTCATCAATTTTGTCCATAAAATTAGATGTTAAGTTGTGAAGATAGATTTAATTTGGCTCTTTTTGCATTGCCTATTTGCATAATGAAACTTAGTTGTATATTGTGTAGATAGATTTGTAAAGTTTTAACTGCGCTACATAGTTTTAGTACCTCTTAGTCACAATGATTCTTGTTGAGATGTTTTGCTGGTTGCTATTTACATTCAATTAAATTAAACACCAATATTACTTTCTTTCAGTGTTATTTTCTTAAGTACCAAGTAGTTCATACTGCTGGAACCAGTAACACTAGTAGTAGTAGTAGTAGTAGTGTATTCTGCAGTATTCCTTATTTCTCAGTATCGAACTGTCAATTCCAGGTCTGGCTGTCCGACGTGCCTGCTATGGTGTGCTCAGATTCATCATGGAGTCTGGTGCTCGAGGCTGCGAGGTGGTTGTTTCCGGCAAGCTGCGAGGACAGCGTGCCAAGTCTATGAAGTTCGTGGATGGACTCATGATCCACTCTGGAGACCCCTGCAATGACTATGTCAACACGGCCACACGACATGTGCTGCTGAGGCAAGGAGTACTCGGTATAAAGGTGAGCTCGGAAGTTTTATTAATTTTTTCTACCATATAAGTGACTTTTTCATTGGTTTTACATAAGCAGTTAGTTTATAATGAGCAAGGTTTTTGCACTAAATTAATATTAAAATTAGTAGTTCTGACTGTACTGTACATGGTTGATCAGGAATCTCTAAAATGCATAAGAAATAAATGATTTGATGAAAGTCCAATATGTGAATGAATGACACATACCTGCATGGATGTATGTATATAATTTCCCTGTTTGTTTCATGATTGGGGTAAATTAAATAATCTTAGTACTTAAGTGGATCTGGCGGATGAGTTCTAAGTAAAAAAATTATGCATAGTTAAGTAATATTGTTTATAGTTAAAGCTTTCAAGTAATTTGTTAGCGTTGTTAGTATTTGTAGTTCCTCAACACTATTGAGGTCAGTGCAGATCTCTGTTCCCTTAATAATAATTAGAATTAGTATTGTAATTCATTATCATCATCATCATCATCATCATCATCATCATCATCATCTTCCTGCCCTTATCCCACTCTTATATGGGGTTGGCACAGCATAATCCTTGGATCATGGTGTATGAGTTTTGGCTAAGGTGTTTTATGACCGGCCGCCTGCCTGAATCAACCCTCCTTGGGAATACTTTCTTATTGTATCTCATTGTGTTGGTGGATACTATCCCTTAGTCGACTTTTACGACACGATCGGAGAGAGAAGCATTCTATGTTTTTTCTTTACTCCCAGTCCAGCTGAGAAGTTCTTAGTATTGTAATTAGCTCCACCAAATCAGGGATGGTGGGCCGCACAATGGCCCATGATCTAATTTTGTGTGGTAGAGCATCCCAGCTCGTTTATTGGAGGGTCAGACCTGTACTGGCTCTGGTACGGTGCAAGCTGGACATTTATTATTAATTATCACTTTTATTTATCGGAGGGGAAGGCAGAGTTGGTATGTCAGGCATACTTCATGGCTTCATTTATATTTCTTGCATTTATATATTTTCTTGTGGTTTCTTGCCTGTATCTTCCATACTTGGTCGTGTTATGAAGGTATAAATTCAACATAGATATAAGACTTTTCCAAATGATTCCACAGATTTTACAGAATAAAGTTATTTTGATTTTTTTTTAGTTAGTAGACTTAGAATGCCATTATGCCAGTGCACTATTGTGTGTGTACTGGCACATTAAAATACTGAAACAAGGATGTACCTTTATGCACTATTATTAGACATTGACCCCCATAGGTCCTAAGGCTTGGGACAATGCCTATCTAGTGGTATCCTCGAGGTTTCATGCACTGCACGAAAATAGGAAATAAAAATAGGGATAAAACAG
Organism: Scotopteryx bipunctaria; assembly: GCA_949320045.1. Lineage (NCBI taxonomy): Eukaryota > Metazoa > Arthropoda > Insecta > Lepidoptera > Geometridae > Scotopteryx > Scotopteryx bipunctaria. The sequence goes on from OX439460.1 coordinate 9,352,326, forward strand.
TGAAAGAACTTCTAAATCGTTGTCTTTGATCAGATTACTCTATACAAGGGAACATACTAACCGAAAAACTTTACATCTTTATAACCTAGCTTAGATAACCATAACTATTCTAACTCTCATCTCTCTTGCTCTAGGTCAAAATCATGTTGCCATGGGACCAGCAAGGCAAGAACGGTCCGAAGAAGCCACAGCCCGACCACATCCTGGTGACGGAGCCGAAGGACGAGCCCGCGCCGCTGGAGCCCACCAGCGACGTGCGCTCGCTCGCGCCCACCGCGCTGCCCGCGCAGCCCGTGCCTCCCGTCGCTTAGGTCTAAGCTAATTCATAAAAAAATTGCAAAATGATTCTCCAGTGTTTCTTTTTCTTATTATACATTCCCTGATACTCCTACTGCGTTTTATGGTAGGAGCACGAGAACCAATAGGTGCCTAGAACCCACTGAGCGCACGAACAGCTCTTCTTGCACAGCACGTACCCGCTATTGCTTAGGTCTGAGCGAATGATACTGAGAGAGCAGATGCTACGTATATAAGTAATAAGCTTCGGATTGTATGAAAATGTAGGCATCAACATACACTGCGGCGCTCGAACGTGTAGGTATCCTCGCACAGCGTGCCCGTGCGCCGCATTGGAGGTTGCGGCGTTGTGACTGGTCCCAGCTGGGTCACAAAAAAAAACGAAAACAGACTTTCTGCCCTCCTACTGAAGAACGCAGTAACTATGTCAAACATGTTTTGATACAGTGAGAACCGAATGTTGTATTTTGTTAGGCGATTCCAAATATGTATATACCTAACTATTTTTTGTCAAAAATGCTAGTTACTGCGTTCTTTACTAGGAGGGCAGCTTGAGTATTCCGCTATGATCGGGAGTTTATCAGAGTTTGTCGGTCTCTTGTTTAGGAAATCTAAATGGCTCAGCCGAATAAACTTATTCGCAGCTGAGGCACTGGAACTGGATCCCTAAAACGAAACGACAGCGAAAATCTGTTTACCTACATACCTACTCGTCGGGAGTTTGTCAATACCAACTTCATTCAATTCGAGTTCGTCAGCGGCGTCCCATAGTAAGAAGGTACTAGTTGGGTGTACCTACCTACCTAATCTTTTAGCACAAATTGCATTAGGTGTAGTTATTTTTCGTACTTAGCTATTATTGAAAGTTTTTATAGGGTTAAAAGATAAGTAGGTGTATTATTTCCCGATTAGTGATTTTAGGTATTCATTCAACGATTGTTATAAGCAAAGCATTTGGTACCTACATGGACTCTTAGTCTATCTACCTGGAGCTACGTAAGTACAGTCGCATGGAACTGTGATTAACACTAGAGTACACGCGCGGCCTACTATAGTAGACCAGGGTAACTCTTTTTGCAATAACTTTTTAGCTAAGCGCGCTAGAAACGAGTAGTTCCAGGTAATCCTCGTCTGGTATATTTGTTACAACCTCAGCACCCCGCGCGACCCCAGCGCGTACCCATGCTCAAGCATTTTGGCGCCAAAAGCGCGGGCCTACTAAAGTAGTCCGCGCGTGTATTGGTGTACCAAATCAGGTATGTAACTTTTGATGTATTATCGATTTATAACGCTATATTATAGTGTTCTCTTGTTATTAGTAATATATTTATAGTACCTATGTATATCAAATTACTATTAATTATTTATTGGTTACAAATTGTAATATGCATTTTTTTCTTATTTCAGTTTTTTGTATAGGTTTACGTCATGGATGATTTACAAGTGGAAACTTAAATTGACAACTCAAATTCTGGATAGTAGCACTTTTAGGCAGCACAGTTCAAGAACCCCAAGAGTCCCAACACGATTTAACTTCAAAGATAGGACGAGTTGGTCGATGTGCACTGTGCTCGAAAGCCCCAAATCGTTCGACAAAAAAGTGGTGCAAGACTTGCAATAAATGGATTCGTCCCGATCATCAAGCAGTAGTGTGTCCTGAATGTCATGAAAACAAAGAAATTAGTAACTAAGTTTAGTTTTAAATTAGAAAAAACATATTGATCCCAGAAGTTCCATTATTGTTACTTTTTCTTAGATAAATTCAAAATTGTTGATTATTCAGTATTTTTAATAATTTATCTAAAATGTATGGTTCTGAAACTAAGTAAAATAAATAACTTTTCCTTTCCATTTGTTGTTTTAATCAGATAATTAGGAATATACGAATATACGATACGACGATAATATACGACGATAGGATATACGATGAATATAATATTGACATTTTAAAATGGCCTACTATAGTAGGCCACGCGTGTACTCAAGTAAAAAAAAGGGGCGCGTGCGTGTACTGTAGTGTACGAATTTAATCCTGTAAATTTCCACGCATGACTTCGCTGACGCCGGGAACAATTAGAAGTACCTATCCGTGCCGTGGGCTGCAGGTAAAAGTAGGATTAGTTGTATCGCCAATAGGTCAAAGGATAAGGTCAATATAAAATGCACTATGTAGGTACATACTCAATTCAATGCAATTTATTATACTCAAGATCTCATTACAAACGCACCATAATACTTAACAGCGTAACAACATATTTTTACGGACTATTGCCGCACAAAAAATAACCTATGAAAAATATATAACAAGCAAACAAGTGGAGTTTGAACAAGAATGCTGATCTCAACATACATTTATGACTATAGATAGATTATGTTACAATACAACATGCATCAATGTACCTATTTTCAAGGAGCAGATAGTTATTTAACACTCAAAAATGGTCAGGTAATTAAGTCTGCCATGGTGGAGCACTTATTGGCTCAGGGCCATTGATTCGAACTACATTAGTAAAACTCCATCAATACCTACCTAATTATGAGAATGGCCTGGGGGATGCAATTTAAAATAACACAATTCAGGGATGTTTGAGTTTACTTCAGGACTAAGACAAAATACCAGAGTCAGTAGCAATACCTACGCAGAACTTCTTATAGATAATGTAGCTGCTTCTGAAACGATTGCAGAGTTCTAATAATGTAAGCAAATTGTCTATGCATCTAATCTATGAACGAATGTGGAAATCATTGAGATTGATACTACAATAAATGTGGATAGGTTTGTCGAAAATAGTAGGTACCTAAGAATATGGAGCTACCTAATTATTACATAATATATTTAAAAGAAACACTTCAAAAGTGCGTAAAAAAATGTGGCATCTCTAACCTTATCCTAACATTTATCTGACTTATCTTACATTATAATCCACGTTCAACTGTAGACGTTGAAGAAGCTGGATTTAAGAGTTTTAAGAATCTCCCAGTACCAAGGTTTTCGCACCAAAAGCTACTTTCCTTTGGGATTTTTACTTACATATAAGGTAATGGACAGTGATTATCATACAGGGTGTGCTTATGTCTAGAATTCATAACATTTTTGTATTTCTATCCAACATTCAACCTATTTGAAATCTAATCTAAGCTTACAATAATGGACAGAATTGCGTGTCGCGTGTACTGATCGAAATACGGTGGCGTGTTAGGCGTGAAGTGGTAAAGTAGATCATAATTAAAATAATGTGGTTACCTACATCCATAGGTACCTATGTAAGTAGGTAGTTCCATTAATTTGCTGCAAATAATGTGTGGTGTAGACATTGAAAGTTTACCTAATTAAGTGATTTGCAATGAAGTTCTATGACTAGGTATGAAAACATTTATTAATTGCAAATAAAATATATGTACAAGCGCAAAAGCTATAGAATTAGGATAGGTAATTACTAGAAATAGGATCTAAGATAGACACTACAGTGGGACGTGAGTATAAGGGTTCGAGTTTTTGTACAATTTATCTAGAAGTAGTCTACCTACAATAGAATTGGGACTATAGAATTTTCTAGGAAGAATGTCTACCGATTACTCTAGCTTTGCCTTTTTACTAGAAGCCCTAAGTTTTATTTCAGTAACATCTATGTCGGATTATGAAAGCTTATTATGATTAGGTATTATGTAGGTTCTTTAAGTTTATCTCATTATTTTGGCACAGAGATAGGATTTTCTGATAGATATCTAGAAGTGCATTTAAAGCCTAAATCACAGAGCGGAAGGGCGGTGCGGGATTGAGGAGTGCAAAAATAGTTCACAATAGTTAGATGTGGAGTAAAAAACTATGTTTTTCGACTTTCAAAACACTTGAGTCGTCACTTAAAAACAACTTTTAGCATACGTAAGTATTAATTCTAACCTAATATGACATAATAGTTTAATAGCGAAAATGACTACTGTATTGGCACTTTCGCGCTGCCGTACTTATCGCATGTAACTTACTGCCATGCTTCTAGTATTCTAAGAAAACAAAGTGAACTTGTTGAAAAGAAACAAAAATTCATAAGAAAACATTTTAATAAAAACCAAAAAGATAATTACAACAACATCAAATCATTTAGTAAAATTAAGTACTTTTCCCACCACCACAAAATAAGGAATAAAAATAAATTACAGTAAAAATGGAATGTTTCAAAAATAATACTTTTTATGAATGTCGTGCAATGACAAAGCAAAATATATAAATAATAGCTACTGAGGTACATTTACAGCTGCAATTAAAAGGAGCAAAGTATTGCACTTGATTCTTAAATGAATACTCGTTTTTGATAATGTAAGCATACAAATGAAAAATGGACGTCAAGGTACATAGAGATCGTAATTAGGAATACATTTTAGAAAACTAAATTAAGTAGGTACTTATTGCAATTCATTACCTATGGCACTAAATTATAAATATTTCATAGTAAAATCATATTCATAAAATTAATTCATAATAATTCTAACAATAATAATTTTCTTGATTTCCTAATAATATACAACTATTAAATATAACATTACGGAATGTCAATAATTAATATTTAAGTACATACGAGATGGATAACCAATTCACTAAGTAGCAAAGTACAATGTAACAAATTTTTACAACCCAAGTTCATTTTGCTATTGAGAGTGGGTATTTCGTTGGTTCACAACTTTTATGTGTAAACTGACAATACGTTTATCAGAGTCATTGTAAAATATTCCATCACTCAATATAGCAATAACTATTTCAGTACTGCCCGTTCAGCTACTCTCCTCTCCTCTTTGGATTGCAAACTTATTTTGCAATAATTGGCGCCATTATTTTTTCTCACACATTTTTTACATCACCTATGGCATAGTTACCGATCCTTTGAGCCGAACAAAGAACAGTACGTCGTTCTAACCTCGTCGCCTAATCTAACGTCTTAGTTTACGAGTTTAATTGAATTATTTAATAACTAACGTTCCTAGTATCGTTGCTGGTACTCGTGGTGCCATCTGTTGAAGTCTATGTGGAACACCACTAAGGAGCCGTTCTCGAGACCCGCCAGTAGGTATCTGAAAGGGAGAGAAGAATATACATTTTAGTTCAACTCTAAGACACTAAGGAAATTCTAATCCCTGCGGATGCGCCATATAAATAGTCGATACAGTGCCCACTACTCGAACAATCCATAACAGCATCTATGTCTATTCTGTCGTGTAATGTTTCTCAGTAAGAGGTATGGTTGACAAAATGTTAGGAATTTTTAATTGGCTCTAAGCGCCATACAGATTTTGGAAGCCTTCACTACTATTATAGGTACTCCCTCAGCTCTGAAATAGCTTTAGCGATAGCTTTGCTTGTTCATCGTTTTCTGGCGCAGCCGGCAGTTTCCATCGTTGGTAGCAGCGTGCGAACGTGCGGGTATAAACTAAAACGTATTTGAGCGAATGCCAGGGTACTGACTTCTGGTCGTGTGAGAGCGCGAGCGAGCAGACGGGCGCGCCGGCGGGCGGGAAGGCGTACAGCGGCGACAGCGTGAAGGCACGCCACACCTCCACCACGCCGCCATCGCCGCCGCACACCAGGTACTCGCCGCACCGGGACAGCACCAGGCACTAATACAAACAATTGCTCAATTAATATTGCTCTTGCTCAAACATTTTATACAATACAGTTCTAGCCCCAAACTAAGTAAAACTTGTACTATGGGAACTAGATGGCTGATAGAATACTTTATAAGTATTTTTTGAATACATACTTAATAGTAGGCACATAGGTAATAACAAAACGTACATAATAAACATCTATGTTAATCGAAAATCTTTGTACTGGGTAGGATTCGAACCTACCACCTAAGACAAACGCGTTGATCTGAACTAGTTGCTAAACTATATGTAGTTATGGTACATTTAAACAATTCATACACAAGTTTTTATTTTACAGGACCATGGGTTAGGGTCTCCTGTCGCTACTTGAGGGGTCTAAGTGCAAATCTCCCAATATCCAGTTTCTAGAAATGTTCACGGTGGTTAAAGAATATGATGACCATTTTAAATCTTTTAATTTTACGAGTTATTTTATAGGGTTATTGCAATATAGCTTTTTCCAGCTCATAATTAATTTAATATCATTAATAATTATGTCTGATGCTTAAAATTCAATTAAAAACTGGATAGAGGCCATTTTGCAACTAACTTGTCTGGATGGGTTTATTATGCAATATGGAACCAAGAACCTTATAACTATATAATTTTTAAATTGTTACCTATCATGTTAAAAGAGGTAGGTACTTAGTATATTCTAAAAATTCTTACCTACCCTAATTTTTCAAACACATGAGATTTTGTAAACGCTTTCCTAGAAAATTGTTCAACTTCCGGATTTGGAAGGCTGATTAAGAAAAGAAAGAAATAAACTATTTCTTTGGTTCAAAAATACTTATAATTTTTTTTTAAATAAAGTTACACAGAAAAAAAATAATAGTAAATTGTGAGCCAAAAAGGCAAGCAGTCAGTGTGAAAAGGCGCACATACCTGGAAGTTGTCGTTGTGGGTCTCGTGCCGGAGCCGGCGGCCGTTGAGCGTGTAGGCGGCGAGGTGTCCGCGCGCGTACGCCACCACCAGCACGCCCTCGCGGCTCAGCGCCAGCTGCTGCGGGCCCGCGCCCAGCCCGCCGCTGCCCGTCGCGTGCGGCAGCGCCCGGAGCAGCTCCCCGAACGTCGTGTGGATGAGCACCGGCCCGTCTGCGGGACGGATCGAACACTTTTAGCTCGATAGCGGAACGGATACAAGACTTTTAGCTTTATAGTTAGAGTTCTGATATGAATTAAGAGAGGTACATTATAGATTCGATTAGCACGTAGACGTTTGCGGGACGGGTACAACACTTTTACTCACTTTATGGAATATTTTTTTTACTTTAGCTCGATTCTGTTATTATTAATAATAGTAATATATTTTTGTTTCAGATACAAGATCCATAGGTACTTAACTTATATAATTTTAGGGCTAAACACAACATAGGCACCACTTACAAATAAAATAAAACAAAACAATAAAATATTATTAAAAAACGATTGTAGATATTCTACATTCATCAGGATGCAATTTGCACCCATCGTCTAAATACGTCTGACTGGAAGATATTGGCAACATTGGTAGAATAAATACTTGTGAGTATAGCATACTCGTTTCTTCTGTTCTCTGTCCGCCAGCCGACAGCCGCTAAGTTTGCAATGGCTGTGAGGAGTAGGGCGCGGTGGTACTCACTGACGGAGGAGGACACAACGAGCCCGAGCTCGGCGGAGACGAGCACGCCGTTGATGGGCGCGTCGTGTCCCGTGAGCGTGACGCGCGGCGCCGGCGTCTCGCCCTCGCCCACGATGCCGCCGTGCCGCGCCGACCTGCACGACGACGCAATCTCATACATACTAAAAACAACTAAGCCCTATTCTGCCGTCATAAAAAAGACGTATCTGACATTTTTTTCATAATTGTTATATAGTTACATCTTAGGGATCAGTGAAAAAAGACACATCTGCCAGTATTTTTTCTCCATTTCGGAAATTTATGTAGAAACGTCCTTTTTTCTTATGACGGCAGTATTAACATCTATAGTAGATGATTTATACAGCGTCAGGGGGCAACTTTTACCTTCACAAATTTTGAACTTTGTAGTGCCCGGGACGAATTAAGATGGAGTAGGCTTGCCCAGCACCTATTCCATCCTCTCAGCTTAGTCGGCTTGCCCACAGAAGACATGGTCAATACGTGCGGAGCTGACTAAGCCGCGGGTTTCCTCACGATGTTTTCCTTCACCGTTTGAGAGCGATAGCGCATATAATTTTTCGCACAGATAAATCCATTGGTACACGATCGCATTTGAACCCACGACCTTAAGATCGGAAAGCGGGGTCACTACCAACTTGACCACCAGTACTCTACATACATACATAAAATCACGCCTGTTTTCCATAGGGGTTGGCGGAGATCACGGATAGCCATTTGCTACGATCCTGACATACTTCTTTCGCTTCATTCATCATTAGAGTGTTTTACCAGTGCCAGAGCAGCACGGTGCAGTCCTCGGCGCCCGACGCGATGTAGCAGTCTGAGGTGATGTTGCACTCGGAGCGACACACGCACGTCACCACGCCGTAGTGACCGAATATTATCTGCACTATTTTAGCTGGAAACATAAACAAAACATTATGTTACAACCCAACCAACATTATTATCCAGTCTTTCTTAAACTCTCGCGATCAGAAATCCAACCAAGAGGCTCCAACTCATTTATAAACATGATTGTAAAGGGAAAATTTTCCAAAAATATAGCCAAGCGTGGTTTCTTGCCTGTATCTTCCACGCTTGGTCGTGTTACGAACAGGTGTAAATGTGAAACGTTGGGAATAAATCTAACGATGACGAAGAAGGGCAAGTTATGGATGGTGCTGATGTTGGTGTTTTATTACAAAGAACCCGTCGATCTCGTATAGAACCCACTAATCCGGTATAGAACTGACGTGCTTCGTATAGAACCCGCAGGCCTCGTATAGAACCCGCCAGTTTCGCCCTTGAGGCGCACTTTAAATCACCTTCCTCCTTCAAACTGGTCCGAAAGAACTTGTGACATGACTAGTATTAGGAGGCATGGAACTGACCGGTCTCTGTGGAGAAGACGCGGAAGCTGTTGTCCCAGAAGCCGGCGGCGATGAGGAAGCGGGAGTCGACGGTGGTGACGAAGCAGTTGCTGCGCGCCTTCACGCGCTGCGAGAAGTTGTCGCCGAGCTGGCGCCGAGCCAGCGCGCCCGCGCCGCCCGCCGCTGCAATACCAATATTACAAGAGTGCAAAAGTAACTCTGTCTGTCTGTTACCTCTTCACGCCTAAACTGCCGAAAGGATTTTGATGAAACTTGGCAAGGAGATACATTCCATTCCGGGGAAGGACATGAGGCTACATTTTGTTGCAAAAATAATCCTGAAGGGGGTGAGATAAGAAATGAAAGTTTGTATGGGAAACCTATAGTTATGCTAGCGAGGTCAGGCAATGCTGTGGGCGACCACAAGTTAGATCGGTGGTTGCCTGAGAATGCCGCGTGATGTTGACTTTTTATGCTTCCAGATAATGTTATCGTGAATATGAGTAGCTTTAGCGTGCGCTGCACTGGAGTCGAGGATTTAATTTGTGTATCAAGGTTTCACTGGGTCAGCTAGCAGTTGTAGAGATGTGTGTAATCAGGGTTCTATTAAAACAGCTGGTAAGTTATACAGGTGTGTATGTAGCAGTATGGAGGTGTGCAGTAGGTACTCACCTGTACTCACCCCAGACTGGGTCTATCAGTAGTATGTGTGTGTATTGTAATATTGACAGCTAGCATTAGTGATGGGACTCGAATCAGATTTGATTCGAATGATTCGAATGAGGACAGTTAAAATTAAATTCAAATAAGATTTTATGTTGATTCGAATCATCGCTTGATTCGAATGGTCGAGTTGATTCGAATCCACGATCTGATTCGAATCAATTTCTTTCTTTTATCTGTTACGCGAGTAGTACGCTTAGCGATGGTTGTAATTGGAGAGATCTACGTCGTAACGTACTAATGTTGATGATGATGACGATTTTTTTATTTATATATAAGCATCGTATCGATTCGAATCATCAATCAATGCGAATCAAGGGTTAATTCGAGTCATGATTCGATTTTTTTCCGGATTATTCGAGTTGATTCGAATATTCATTTTCGATTCGAGTCCCATCACTAGCTATTAGTATGTGTATGTAGGGTAGTATAGAGTCCCGCGGAAATTGGCGGTGCTAAACAAATTGTACGGCTATTTCCTGTGACAGGAAGACTACAGCGTGCCCCTCGCGGGACTTGTTAGTGAAGCAGACAGGTGGCAGGACGTGCGTGGTACTCACCCCAGACGGGGTCCATGAGCAGCGGGTGGTGCGGCGGCGGCGTGTCGGGCGCGTGGCGCGTCACGTGCGCGCAGCCCGCGCCCGCGCCGCCGGCCCAGCGGTGCGCCGCGAACGCGCGCGCCGCGCTCACCTGACACCACACAACAATATCTTAAGCACAACAAACGAGCCCACGCACGCAACGTTATATGAAGCAACGTGGGAGAGTCGTCCCGCTAATGCAACGTAAATTGACATCACTGGTGGTCTAGTTGGTAGTGACCCCGCCTTCCGAACCTAAGGTCGTGGATTCAAATCAGTCGTGCATCAATGGATTTTTCTGTTCGAAAAATTTATGTGCGCTATCCCAGTACTCTCAAACGGTGAAGGAAAACATCGGCAAGTGACACCAACATGTGTCAAGTGCACGAAAGGAGCCTTAGCGCGCACTTTAAATCTTTTCACCACACTGGTTAAAAAGAACTAGTGACACGACTAGTAGTGCGTACCGTGACGGCGGCGGGCATGATGAGCTGCGGGTAGGTGTTGGCGGAGACGTGCACGACGGCCGCGTTGGACGGCAGCTTCAGTCGCAGGCACACGTCGTCAGGCGCCGCGGAGAACATCAGAGGAGCCAGGTGCATCGTCGACGCTCTACGGATTAATAATGTTGCTATTGGCGCAGCCGGTGGGATTTTAAGAAGATCGAGACACAGACACAGTCAGTGGTGTAGTGGGAACACATTCCTAAACGGTTCATTCGGTATACTCATATACACAAGCATATCAATAGGAATGTATTCTTGCTACAGTAGGATTTTCAAAAAGATTAACCACTGATCTAAAACTGGCGCAGCCGGCGGTTTTACAATTAAGTTCTTTTAAGTAAGAACCTTCACGTGCTTCTAAGTTAGACAAGAACGAATTTATTATACAAATAGAAAAGAAAGAGTAAATTTAAAATATATAGAGTAGATATAGACTTGGCGCAGTCGCATACTTATTTATCCCGCTACGACGAAGACTTGTCTTTTACACGTCCCGATACCGCTATTTGTGAAACGCCTGAGAGAATTAAAACAATAACGACCCTGCGATGTTTTGATAGCAACCTACATTTTCAGACACAATCCTACTACCAGATACAGACAAGATCGACCCTGTTGAGATCATATCAAATTTTGTTACTTAATGAATTCAATCAAAATTATTAATATTTCAGGTTTTTATTCAAGCTGGACTCCTGGACAGCTGGATCGCTTGACAGTCTTTTGCTCGTAACATAATAATGAAAGTTATGTGACCTGGGCGGATGTGGCTCGCTGAGCAGTTGCGCAGGCGTCTGTCCGAAGGAGCGGATCTGGTCCTCGACCGCGGCGCGCGTCACCGGCTCCGTCACCTGCTCCAGTCTCACCCCTCCCTCGTACGTCAGGTAGTAGAACACGTTGGTGGCACGCACTGCTTCCGGACCTGGGGAAGAAACGACTGTGGTAGACATCAAACTCATCTATGACAACTATGTGATATGAAACTCTTTTAAAAACAACACCCAACAGCGACATAGTCCCCGAACACATGTCACCGTATCACCAGCTCCGCCACCTGCTTTGAGCCTCAACTCCCTGGACTACCTTCGGATCTGGGTGGAGGTAACATTATCTCTGAGAAACATCAAAGCAATTCCATGAACTGAACTGAAGAATTGTGGAAATGGGTAGGCAACGTAGCAAGAACTAACGATAACTGCTGGAGCAAAAGAACCTACACAGCCGGCCCAGAGAAATAAAGAGTACGCGGCCATCCTGTCTGCCGATAAAGTTGCGACAGCCGGAAAACTATGGATTCGAAAGGCTCCAAACAGAGCAAACTGTCAAGAGATAAATGAAGCGTAGCCATTAACGGAAAAATCATTGATCAAAATGATTCTTGTGATTGAATAAAGAGCATGAAGTATTTTCCAATTTGATGCTTACCTCTTTGTTTATATCCGAAAATGAGATCAATCCACTGATGCAGCTGGCAGCTGACGAACTCTGACTCGAGCGCCATGCGGTTGATCCTGACGAACTCCTCGGGAGAGGAGGCCCACGGCGGCAGCACCACATCGCCTGATGGGGAGTCCGCGAGACCCAGTCGGTACCCTGAGCTGTTCACTAGCATCTCGGGCAGGAAGAACAGCTCTGGGATCAGCTCCTGTAGGAGATTACCAGGTTAGCAGGACATAAAAATAGTCATGCATAACTACGCCGTGTGACTAATTATTTTCGAACCAATATGGAAAAACAATTTAAGTGCATTGTTCTTCTTAGTTGATACTAGGATTCTCTAGGGTGAAAAAGAGAGATCATAAGAGACAGCATTGATGATTTAGTTAGACCATTACGGATACGACCATTACAAAGTGGCACAACTTTCGATCCTAAGTTTGTTGTTTCAAATCCAGTCATGCAACAAGGGATTTTTCCGTTTTCTGTTTGAAAATTTTATGTGCACCCTCCCTCAACGGGGTGGTTAACATCGTGAGGAAACATTCATGTTCCCGAACCTTTAATTTTGGATATACATGTGTCAAATGCACGAAATCATTTCACCACACTGACTGGTTCCACAGAACCAATGTAGTCAGTAATATCACACAAACACTTGTAATTTCAGTGGTTCTGACGGCCTCATCTTTGCGCTTTGAAAATTATGTCAAATGCACTAATGCATGAGGGAGTATCCTTTTTCCACATGACACGCAGTAGTACTATTACTACTGGTTCTGTGGGTCTCACCTTGACGTCGGAGGTGTCCCGCTGGCAGTTCTTCCAGGACATGGCGATGGATGAGAACAGCCGATTGGGGTGGTCGAACTTGCCGCCCTGCAGCGCCAGGAACATCGTGGTCATTGGCTCCTGAAATTTAATAATAAATAACCTTACAGTCACATACATAGTCAACACCATGATGCCCTGTGTCGAGGGTATCAGAAACTACGAGTACCATGGTACCATAATACCCAGACCCGAAGCAAGTATTTGCTGATCATCAAACATTTATCGCAAGAGTAAAAAACCGCATTTCTCGCGTCTTAGTCGAGAATAGGGTTACCAGATAGAAAATTTAAAAGTCCGGAGAAAAAGCTTTATTTCCACTGAAAAATTCTAAGATTTACAGGATTTTTTGAATTCTCGTGAAAACGTAATTTACAGCTTTGTAGCCCGCGGCAGAAAGCCAAACTGACTGACTAAGCGCCGCGCAGGCTCTTAGTATTATTAAATTAGTCTCTATATAAAGAAGATTATTATTTGTTTGTGTACTTAATTATAAGATCTGAAAAATCTCTACCCTATTTTATTGAAAATTCCAAAAATCCTGAGATTTGCTGAGATTTCCAAAATCCGGCCGCAATCCCAAGAGCCTAAAAATCCTGATATCTCAGGACAAATCCTGAGATATGGTAACCCTAGTCGGGAAAGGTAAGCAAATACCTTAGTAGGTAGGCAACTAAGTAAACTATTATTCAACTAGTTCTCAGACAGGTTTTACAAATCGTCCCTCGAGGAAACAATGCAGGTTCAATCAATAATCAATTAGTTTTCCATGCATTTCTTTATCTGTTACGCAACTATGCATTTCTTATGTAACTAGAGTATGTACTTTAATTAGATAACTGCAGTGGACTTCGAGCGTAACGGATGTACAATGCCTGATAATTTCCAGTGGCTTGTAATTTGTTAGTTTTATAATAAGGCAAGATGAAATTGCAGGATTGAAATGGTATTTCTCCATCTGTCTCTGACATACATACATAGTTATCGCACCCGTAGGTATCCCTAAAGGTCTAAAGATTTAGATCTTGAATCAGAAGTGGCCGTAAGTTGTCTTATTACTTACGGATATGGTGAACCTGTCTCTTACATTGCTAGAAAACCATGTAAAAGGTCTGTCATTAAGCACTTCCTATCTTTAAATCTAAACAAAACAAAGTGTGTGACTGCGGAGGAGGGTAATGTTTTTGTCAAGACTTAATATAAACCTTCTATTTCTTTGCAGTAAATCTAGCCACCCACATCGAAATCATGTGCAAAATCACATTAATTTTTATGCCAAATAGTGCTATTACTTTCCAAAAACAATGTTCATTTCACGGCTAAACCATTTTCAATCAAATCTGACAAGAGCAGCAATTTGCGCAGTCAATGTGCCGTGTCAATGTTATAAGTTATTATTACAAGAGAAAGAGAATTAGTAAGATATCCACAAATCAGCATGACACTTGAAATAAACCGTGACATTTTAATTTTGAAATGAAAATGAGGATGCTCGACTGACTTATTTACTGAATATAATGTACCTTCATTCGTAATCAAAATAATATTTGCTTGTATTATCTACGTATCTAGAGTATCCTTTGACGACCTTGATGGCGTGGCGGGCGAGTGCTCGGCTGAGATGCAAGAGGTGCGGATTCGATTCTCGCTTCGGGAGAAATGAAACGACACAGGGAATCCTAATGTGGGGTCAGGACAGGATCCTAATGTGACTGTTGGGTGATATTTATTTATTTATATAGAAAATTTGCGTACGCCCTCAAAAGAAACCAAAGTACTTATATTTCAAGTCACAGACTACATACATTTCAAGTTTAATTGAAATCTGATCAGCCATTACGCGAAGTTAAGGTTCAAACGTCCTCAAATCCCCACAAATTTTCTTATATAAAAGCGACATTTTTTTTGTCAGTTTATTTTCATTCATCTCCGAAACGACTGAACGGACTTGAAACTTGGAAACTAAAGCATAGTTTATGTAATTGCTGTAGCACAAGTACTTACAATCCTGACGAGCCAGTTAAGCACGAAGGCGGCGGTGGAGTAGTGAGTTCCGTAGTGGAAGGGCGGTGTGGACTCATGCTCCCACGTGTTGTACCGCTCCTCGAAGTAAGCCCGTCTGCTGGGGTTCAGCGCTCCGATTGGCTGGTGGAAAGCGGAAATGTAAGAACAGTGAACGAGCACAAGAATAATGAAGAATAATGTTAGCGAGAGAAGGGAAACTAGTAAAAATCCTGGCCCTGAGTGCTCCGGTTGGCTGGTATAAAACGGAAACGTAAGAACAGTAGACGGACAACTAGGAATAATGAAGGATGTTAACGAGAGAAGCGAACCTAAAAAAGAAGCAAGGGAAGCGAATAAACCAACTGACAGTTTAACTTGTATCAATTAATAAATCTACTCAAATATGTCATCACATAATTATGGGATGCCCAAGGATTATTAAAATAAGATTTAGGTGCCTGTCCCATTTACTTTTATTATGATCATTTTATTTTGTCAAGATTTCCCGCTAGACAATTTTGGTAAAGTCTTACTTGTATCACATGTACCTACTTTTTAAAGGAAGCCTTCACTTTCCAATTTGCCTCCTAGGATCTTCCACGGGGCAGTTGACAGGGCAGTTGACGGTAAATTTGAAGGCGCCCTAAGTCAATGTCAGTCTCATAGATCTCAGCACGTAGGACTTTATGAGTTATCAAGTGACAAGGTTACACAGGTTCAGAGGCTTTAGTTTACCTTGGAGAGGTCTCGGTAGTTGGAGGGCTGGCTGAGGTCCAGCTCCTCGCTCTCGTAGTTGGTGAGCACCCACGGGAACACCGGGTATTGGTTCAGGTCGTTGTACGTGCGCCCTGGAAGCAAACACAAAACTGAAGACCATCTACTTTTAAGCGGGCAGTTTAAACTGAAGATGTCTAGCTATAGCTACGTATAGTGTCAAGTCGAAATATCACGTTTAAGCATGTTGTCACTTTGTTTAAGCTTTGGTGTAGAATGTCCGTAAATCCGAATAATGGCGTAAGCGCACTTTCCTAATTTTGCACGCTTTTCTGCAACGGACCGCGTTTCCCTTCATTGACTGTCAATGAAACCATTTCGTTGTGCAATATTACAGACACCGTTGTCTTGACATCGATTTCATTTTGCGCATGGATTAAAATGGCAGCTAAAAAAGATATCGTATACAGAAAAAAAATATATTCTCTTGCTTGTTTCCTGCCAAAAGTTTATTGACATTGAGGATAAAAACGTTAATGTTTCTTCTGTAATCTAGAAGCTAAGACAGGTTAAAGAATAATCACTCTAGGTTCTTCAAGAACCAGAGCCTATAGACAAACATAACATTGCTCTAAAGAAACACATTTAACGGAATCAACATTTTCATTCCGTGACATTCCGATAACTTGACGGTCAATGACGATACCTATTCATATCGTGAATTTTGAATTTTACTCCTAGGTACGTCGCTGGTCGACACTTGGTAACTTTGTGGTCGAGAAAGGAACAAGTGTGCCCAATGTAAGTGCACCTCACATGTCTATCACTATTACTGGACTAAGTGGTCTACAAAAGGCGGCCATCGGCCCCAACGACCCATTTAGGTTGTGAAACATTAGCCAATACATCCTTCACAGAGCACTTGACATTGTTTATTGCGTGCTGCACCATTGCATATCTTGGAAACAATTAGGATTGCAAAATTTTCGTACCTATTGATTGTATTATGTTGGTTTATATGGTGTCAAGATCTGCCAACATAACGAGATTATGCGGAACATGACTGGGTTGGCAACTTGTGTCTCTATTATCATAATTTTCCTGCCCTTTTCCTACTATGTGGAATTGTTGCAATATGGTACCCTTCTCCATTTTCTCCTAATATTCGTCATCTCAGTAGACATCCCCTTCCAACGCATTCCTTCAAAACCGGCGGATTTGTTAATGGGTGAAATGTAGATGCTATTCCGTGTTCATAATATAATTTCCTCATTTGCATAATAACCTGGTACAGTAGTAAGACAAATATTGTGCGCCTAGGCAAACTTCGTGCTTTGTATGAAAACCGAATTTGTCCGAATATGTAATTAATAGTTAAAAAAAAAAATTTAAAAATTAATAAAAAAATTAAGTATCTACATAATTATTGTAACATTATCTATATTACATTATCATCATCGCGTTAGCTCGTATTTCAGAAGCTAGACGAAAATTGCCGAGGCGCAAAATATTTGTGGTACTACAAAGTTATCAATAACAAAATCATATAACGAACAGCAGCAATAACTCAATGCGTATCAATATACAGCAGTAATTAATCAAAGTCCAGTCGTTGCGACTTGATTGAAGAACAAACATACCTACAAACTTTCTCAGGTATTCCTAGTGAAAGCCTAGCAGACTAGCTCGTTGCGAGCAATGTAGGAGGAACCTCGCAATTTTATATGATCTGGTAACTATGATATCTTGCAAAAGAACCAGCTTTTATGTAACATACCGATGTACGAGTAGGTAAATAGGTTTTTACATATTTATATATGTACCTACATACTTATTTGTGATATTAGTAAATCGGTTAAGTTTTTTTAATTTAAATTAAAAATTCAGTTGTGTTTCAAGTATATACCTATCTTTGATTATATACCTGTCATAGGTACGTAGGGATCTTGTCTGTAATAAAATATATATTTTTTTTAATTTAAATTAACTAAGCATCGACATATTGCACAAAGCAACAGTCACTTTCAAATGTCAGTGTCAATATTAATGGCAGTTTTAATACTATTTTTGAAATTTTCAATGAATGAGAGCCGCATTAAAATAATTATGAGCATATGAGCGATTGGCAATATCTTGTATCGGCTGTTAAAAAGTGATCAATTACTATTAAAATATCGCGAAAAATGAGATCAAGACCTCGCCTCGGAACCAAGGTTTTTGTACTGCGATTCATATTTTGCTTTACAAATACTTTTATATTTTTCTTTTATTAGCCTATGGTGTCCTGATGGACGAAGACTTCCTCTAAGAGTTTCCACTGATCTCGATCTTTTGCGGTTTTTTACTTACGAGTAAATAAATCGTTATCAGTGACATTTGACACAACGCCTGCACTGATAAGGAGCTTGATAAGAAGCAAAACAATGACGTGCACACACTGACAGCTGCGTGATGATCTAAGTTCTGCTTCACTGGATAGAGCAACGCACGTTTATATCAATTTACTCAGACAAAGAGTGACAATAATACAAATATTATGTTATTAAATTGCTATGAATCTTCATCGTTATGATTGAGAAGTCATGCAATAATTCAATAAACTAATGTAGATTTCAATCCATATTTATTTTAGCTCAAATTATCCCACTGTAGGGCAAAGGGCCTTTTTTCCCGCATTTCTCGATCTTTGGAGATTGTGGGCAAGACCTTACAAAATGAAAATAATGGACTTACCCCCGAATACTCAAACGCGACTCAGAGTTCAGCACGTCTCAACTCACGGATTTTTGTCAGTTTCTGATAAAAATCTTTAAAAAAAAAAATCGTCATTTGAGATGTGCTCAACTTTGAGATGCGTTTGAGTATTCGGGGGTTAAGGATTATTAATAAAAAAACAAGGAGGATAAATCAATATTTCTTGCCAATTTTCGTATTATTCATTTTACATTTTCAATAGATTTAACCTTTTAACGCTGCCTTTAAAATTTGACTCAGGCGCGTCACTACAGGCTAATCAAGCGCATGACAACATCTTTATCATCGCCCAGTGCAATCCATCCATTGTTGTGGTCACGTGGTGCTTTCCCGAGCCGCCCCAGGCGCGAGGTCCACGCATTCCTCGGGCGGTGCTCAGCATCCGTGGTCGCATCGCGGGCCTCTTTCAAAACTTAGAAAGTGCAATTGCGGCCTCATTCTTGTCGGGGGTCGAGTGAATTTTGTACGATGGGATTTAGACAAGTTTTTGCTTCGGTGATTTATTTGGTATGCTAAAGAATTATGTATTTTGGACTAAATTTGAATACTATCCCTAAGCTATGTTTTCGTGGATACTTATGACCACATCGTTTCAAACAAATTATATCTAATACATGTCTAACTATTATCCAAAAACTATCTACATAAGAGTGATTGCACAAAAACTTGCGCGCTGAAATAAGAAAGTTTTACAGATTAATATAAAAGTGAAAGTGTGGTGAAGTGGTAACAGATCTGTCTCAACGCAGACCAATGTTGCTGAAGCGTGGCGGAGAGAAGAGCGCCTTCGAGGAGGGCTGACATGCTGAAGAGGAAAGTTATGGACATCTTGAAGAGGTATGTTAATTACCAATGTATTTAGAACTAGCTGCCGGCCGCGGCTTCGCTCGCGTTGTATCCGGATAAAAAATAGCCTATATGTTAATCCAGTACATGTACAATGTATATTCCAAGTTTCATTCAAGTCCGTTCAGCCGTTTAGGCGTGATTGAGGCACAAACATCCAAACATCCAAACTCACAAACTTTCGCATTTATAATATAAGTACGAAAGTAAGATTAGGTATGTGCGTTTACGGAGTGCGGGGACAGGGACGATTTAGACATCGTGTGTTCGATACCCCCTTGCGCGTCTTTTAACATCGAATACGCGGGAGTAGCCTGACTTAATAGTTTATCTAAGAGCGCTTATATTCATAGATTCCGGACTTCTGCCATTAGTTGCGTATAAGTTATTTTTACTTTCTAATTTTAGATATGATGAAATACTTAATTAGAATGATGGACTAAAATAATAAATTGAAAAGATATAACAATTTAAGAAAAAAATGGAGTACCTAAGTAGATATTTATTGTCGTACGGAAAGAAATTGTCAAAGTTTAATAGACATTGTAGTTAAAATTATACATACATTGTCTCACCGCACCACCCCTAATACTCAAGGCTAATATTTCATTATTCTTTGTGACGAGTAACCTAGTAGGTACGCTTATCATGCATGACCTTTTGTTCTAATTAATAGTGTACCTATGTCAAATATCTACTAATTCAGGTCACACATATTTGGTAATTTATGTTCAGAAATATATCTCTACAATGAATTTCATCAAATTCTTAGACTGACTTATTCAACATTTTCATAATAACAAATAAAAATACATTAAAATTAAAATTGTATATTTCGGACACCTTAAGATTCAAGTGAGAACATAAAAACAACACATACAACTATAATAATGTTTAGTTTAGAATAAAATAAAATAAAACCTAAATCTCTATCACTCCAGTCGGAAAATACATCCACACATCCTCACAAACTTTTGCATGACTGTATAATATTAGTAGGATTAGTGAATCGCTACCGCGCCCGCTTCCGCGCCCGCTTCCGCGCTTCACCACACCCCAACCCGCTCGTCATCGAAGTCATCATCGTCAACTAATTATTTATCAACAAATACAAAATACTTAATTATAATTGACACGTGCTGCTGGCTGTCACGTCAGTTAATTTAACTACATAAAGCCTAACGTTCACTGATAACCTTAATGACATAGTAGTATTCGTCCGCGGCTTTACTTGCTACCCTTTTAGTTTGGTCGCGTTACGAAGCGACTCCACGTACATTTGAGACGATTCAAAACGTTCTCTCATTTTACGACTTCGGTGGCGTGGCGGGCGAGTGCTCGGCAGAGACGCAAGAGGCGCGGGTTTGATTCCCGCTACGGGAGAAATGTTTGTATGTTCTGCGAATATTTATTCCGGGTCTGGGTGTTGTAGTATTATGAATCATTATAATGATGATGGTTATCAGACAATGAGTTGATACGTCGCGATTCTCAAGTGAGCACTCACCCTTAGCCGATAAACAGCGATTACTTCAACTGAGCGATTGTCCAATCATTGTACAATTGCAAGTTACTTTAAAGTCCGTTGTCCACCAAAGTGCTGACCAAATAAAAGGTTCCAGATAGAAGGGTACATGCGTTGTGTGCCGCGCTTTGACGGACTTGGAGAGCACTGGTGGTCTAGTGGTACCGATCCTAAGGTCGTAGGTTCAAATCAAGTCGTGCACCAATAGATTTTTCTGTTCGAAAAATTTATAGCGTTACTGGTACTCTTAAACGGTTAAGGAAAACATCGTGAGGAAGCCGGCATGTCTTAGAACCAAAGGCGCACTTTAAATTATTTTACCACACTGGTTTGAAAGAACTAGTGACATGACTAGACGGACATTCCTCTTGGCTTTTAAATTTGCTTTGCTTTTCTGTGCTAAGACGGTTCACGGCCCGGTTATGAAATCGAAACTACCCTACTACCAGCCTCTGTCCACATGTTACTTTTACGCGAGATTTGATTAATTATAAGCATTGCCTTTGTTTAGATCAAAGATTAAAGAATGGAAACAGCTGAATAAATAAATAAATAAATAACACCCAACAGTCACATACATAGTTCTGACCCCACACTAAGATTCCCTGTGTCGTGGGTATCCAGAAACTACGAGTACCAATGGTACTCGTAGTTTCATGGTACCACAACACCCAGACCCGGAAGAAATATTTACAGATAATGCAAACATTTCTTCCGCAGCGGGAATCGAACCCGCGCCTCTTGCGTCTCTGCCGAGCAATCGCCCGCCACGCCACCGAAGCCGTCGAGGCCGAATAAAAGAAGATTTCCTCTAACCCTCTACAGTATCAAAACTAACAGAAAAACACCAAACTAACAGAAAAACTAAAGTCTATTCTAGCAACGCCACAGAGGACCCCCTGCCTGACAGTTACGAGTACAAGTGGAGAATTCCTGGTTATCGTGCGACTCGCGCTTGACCGATTCATTGTATGCTAATGCTGCGACTCGGCTTCTAATTGATATTGATGGTCGTGTCATTAGATTGATAGAAAACTCTTGAGGTGAACATTTGTTTACCTCAACAGTTTTCTTTAATTCTTCAATTAATCTTTTCAAGTTAATAATAATAATAATCATCATCATATCATCCCACATCACCCACTGCTGGTTCTATAACCAGGCCTATGCCTCCTCTTTAGCACCACAGCTTTCGTTTACCGATCTGAAAGAATCAGATCGATAAAAGAAACCAGTGGATACCCATCGTCAAAAACTTAATGATAAAAACCGGTCAAGTGCGAGTCGAATTCGCACATGAATGGTTCCGTACCATCGTACATGTACATAAGTATTTCTTTAATGGAGCATCTTTTTATTTCATTAATTCGTTGTTATAGCGACAATAAAAATACACACTTTGTGAAAATTTCAACTCTGTACCTATTACGGTTCATGAGATACAGCCCGCTGACAGACGGACGGACAGTGGAGGCTTAGTAATAGGGTACCGTTGGCACCCTTCGGGTACGGAACCCTCAAAATATAATACTTTAAAAACTTGCAGCAAATGCCTGATGGTCTCTGATCACTCGTTCCAAGAACCGTAATAGATTATTTGTCTCCCGTGAAAAAATCTAGGTAAAATTCGTATTTTTCATTCAGTAACCTTCAATTATTTATTCTTTATTGTACATAAAACACAGACATAAAGTAAGGACATGTACAAAGGCGAGCTTAACCCTACAAAGAGTTTTCTTCCAGCAAACCTTTGGCTAGAGAGAGGTGAAATATAGACAGCAAATCAAGAAGTGGCTGGTGGCAACCCTAAGTAGGATACGATTATCATCTTCAACTTGATCGTCAACCTCTTAAGTAGACTTAAATAGTCAGTTCAGTCAGTTAATTACAACTGGAAGTTCACTTAAATAGCACTTAGGAAAGTAATTTGAAACAGCAGTCCACAATTTGCAGTTTGACGTCAAACATCGTCAATTTGAATTGAGGAAGTGACGGGGTTACCCGTAAACTAGCTAAGATGAGTTCTAAGTATCGGATAGCATCTGTGGTCTAGTGAGTTGTCAGTGGTAGTGAGTTCGTCTTCCAAAGATTTTATACGTACGAATCCGATCGTGCACAATGCAGCTAGGTACTCTCAACAAATGAATGAAAATATCGTGTAAAACCGGCCCTAAAATGTTAAATAAATATTTGTGGACATTTCACACAGCGCCATCTAGCCCCAAACTAAGCAAAGTTTGTACTGTGGACACCAGATGGCTGATACAATACTTATATATTCATTTTTTTGTAAATACATACTTATAACACATAATACTACAACACCCAGACCCGGAAGAAATATTTGCAGAACATACAAACATTTCTCCCGTAGCGGGAATCGAACCCGCGCATCTTGCGTCTCAGCCGAGCACTCGCCCGCTACGCCACCGAGGTCGTCAGGTGTTCGAAAAAGAGTTGATATTGCCGCCTATATTTTCACACAAAGCGAAACTAACAAACACAGAAACATTAGTTCATATTCCATTGTTTTAAACTAGACAAACTATCTTCTCTGCTGGGCTGGGAGTAAAGAAAAAACATAGAACGCGTCCAGCTGCTTCTCTCCCCGAGCATGTCGTAAAAGTCGACTAAGGGATAGTATCCTCCAACATGATGAGATACAGTAAGCAAGTATTCCCAAGGAGGGTTGTCGTCAGGCAGGCGGCCGGTCATAAAACACCTTAGCCAAAACACTTACAGGATGATCCAAGGATCATGCTGTGCCGACCCCACATAGAGTAGGATAAGGGCAGGAAGATGATGATGAAACCTACAGACAGAGACTCCAGATAGGTTGTTCCTGACTGTATTATCGCCCTTTCTCGTCAAGGTGTGGAGCACGTAACGAACATGTCTAATCTGAAGTCACGTGCCAAGCCAGGTCACGAGCAAATCAGACCAGACAGAGGCAATATTATTTAATTAAACGATTAAAAATAAACGGTCAAGTGTGTCGAATTCGCACACGAAGGGTTCCATACCATCGTATATATGCATAAATGTTTTTTGTATGTGTTTCCTTTTATTTCTTACTATTTGTTGTAATAGCGGTAATAGGAATACACACTGTGAAAATTTAAACTCAGCCCGCTGACAGACGGACGGACGGACAGCGGAGACTTAGTAATAAGGTCCTTTCATAGTCAAACTTTTCCTGCAGAAAAAATACTACTGAGGAATTCATACTTTTCCCGTAAAACTCAACCCGTAAAGGCAACTGTTGAACGATTCCTATTATGGTTTAGAATCACGTGCTAGACTTATTTTTACCCGACTATGCGAAGCAAAAGGAGGATTATGTAAAAGATCTCAACATTGAACTCTGAACAATGAACTCTACATTCTGTGAGTTTAAATTGACAAGTAGATGACAACAGTGTAAATAAGAGTACATAACGTGAGTAAATAATATGATCAACTAACGGTTGTGTCACATTGATAGGTCATGTAAACCTAGTTGCATACATTTTAAAAGTTGTTAAGATGCTTCTAAATTGTTTTGTGTAATATCGTTGTTTTACCTAGAGGTTGACCGCACTGGTCTAGTGGTAGTGATCCCACATTCCGATCCTCAGGTGGTGTGTTCAAATCCAGCCAAATCAAAAGTTCAAATGTACCAATGGATTTTCCTGTTCGGAAAATATAGCGCACATGCGCTATACCAGTGGGGCTAAAAAGGCAACTTTGAGCAATTCATCTACAGCGATTCATTTTTCGATTTTATACATTATGCGATTCCCGTAATCTTCGTAAAATGGTCGGAATTTTAGTAAATCGTAAGCAAATCAATTCAGAAGCAATTCTAAAGTACTCTCAAACGTTGAAGGAAAACATCGTGAGGAAGCCGGCATCGTGAAAAGTGTGCCAAGTGCACGAAAAGATCCTTTGAGGTTAAATCCATTTAATAAACTGGTTCGAAAAAACTAGTGACACGTCTCTAGTAGTAGTTATTGTATTTCGAAATTGTGTCTTGAACGTTTTGATAAGGTGCTTGGTACATACCGGCAATAGTGTTCAGGAACATGAGGTACTCGAAGTTGGAGATCTCCCGGCGCTGCCACTTCTGCGTCATGTTGGAGTTGCGCATCAGCTGCCGAGGGGACATCATGGACGCGCGTCTGCAAACAAAGAAAAAACATTTTCGTAAAAACAAAAGTTTTATTAGACTTCCTTATCGTGTCATTAGGCCTTTAGGCCTTTCAGTCACATTGCGCTAGCTCTATTATAGGTCTTTGCTATCCATAACCTGACCATCACTGGAAACTTAACAGGAGTTTGCTTTGCTTTTGATTGGTTTATGGAACGAGGTAGTAGAAATGTTGAAGCTTGAAAAAGCAAAGAAATAAAAGGAAACGTTGCGAAGGATCGAAAACTTCGACGGAACATGTTGTCAGATAGGTCCTAGGACTTTCGGAAGGATCTGAGAGTCACCATCATAATAGTACAAGATGAAAGGCAGAATCTTACAAGTGCTACCTTCTAGAATGAATTTGTACCTACATGGGTACAAACAAGCTGTTGTCCTCAATAAAACGACCTTTTGTGTTACAACGGGTCTACAAATAAATTGTCCAATTACATCTATCCACTGACAAGGGTGGAATTTTCCAATACGACATTATAACATGACTAAAAACTAACATCTAGCTAAAGTTGCATATTGATCATTGATCTGCCGCGTCGAAAGAGCTATTGACACAACAATCAGTCATTTCAGTATCATCAATTCATCATCAAACCAGTTATGCATACAGCACGCCATGAAATTATGCAATTTGAATACTTTGGCCACCAATTAGTACAATTGATTTCAATGCCTTGACCGAGTCAATGAACGGTGAAGCGAGGAAGTACAGTGTAAGATAATAAAATAAACATAAAAATGTCAGGATACGTAAATAAATGTCACGTAGTTTAAAAATAAGGCATAATAAATAAGGCTGATTTCCGTAGTTGGTGTAAGGGTCAAGCAGTGATTATGAGTGAAAGAAAATGTCGATCGGTTTTCGTAGTTTTTGTCATTTCATTATTTGTGTGATATTTTAATCAAAATTCAATTTATGCAGAGATATCGGTGATTACGCCCTAAAACCAATTTTCTTAACATGTTAAGGCTCCCTTTCTCTCTCTTCTACTTCTCAATACTAATCAGTATTAACTAATAGTAATAACTTGCAATTTATCCAATGCGTTAAATCTAACGCATTGGATAAATTGCAAGTTGATTTGCATAAATCCCAAAAAGAAAAGTATTTTTTCAAAATTCATAACCAAAAAGTACCAGGCACTCAGACTCCCGGTAGAGGTGAGTTGGCGTGGAGTATGTCAAGGTCGGCGCGGGCGTTGGCCCGCATCAGTGCGAACACGCAGGGTCATTTAACACCGTTATCAGAATCTGGGTTGTGATACGTTTTTTTTGCAAAATCAGAAAAGAAAAGTACCAGGCGAGCATATTCGCAGTAGAGGTTGGCACGCAGTATGTCAGGGTCGGCGCGGTTATTGACCCGCGTCTCAGTGCGAATGCGAACATGGAGGGTCGCCGACGCGTTGAAACAGCTGTGTTGTAATACTTTGTAAAACCCCAAAATGAAAGTACCAGGCGAGCATAGCCGTGGTAGAGGTACGCAGTTTATCAGGGTCCGTGCGGGCGTTGACCTACAAGGTAGCGTGTTTATGCGATAATTTGGCGATAACTATTTCGGGACTTATTATAATCAGTCTTCAGCCTTCATTGGCCATTTACACTAATTAGTTCTGAATCTTTAGTAATAAGTCAGTTCAGTTACAAATACGTTAAGAAAATAGGTACAAAGCTAAAACTTTAGAACAAATAAGGTTTGTAGTACATCTTGATCTTTGGTGAGAATCATGATCCGGAAGGTATAATAAATAAGAAATATAACAAAAACCATACAATGTAGGTGTATGTATATCAGTGACATTACTATGTATCTTTATCCGGAAGTGTTTCAGAGGTCAACCTTTAACCAAAAACAAATAAACTAGGAACCGAAGAGAAAAAAAACGTTTTTTGTTATGTAAATTATAGAGGTGGCAGAAAAACTATTAATTTTGATATCATTTGTAATAACACCCAATTTGATAAGCTGCGAGGTTGCGCCCACGCACGCACTCATAAACATAAAACTAAACCATAAATAATGAGACTTTGTAGCTTTGGCAGTTTTGGTGGAAGGCCGGACGATAAACCTTTTGAATAGGAATTGCTTACAATTTAAACCAATTTTATACAAATTCGGAAGCTCATTTGAATTTGGAGCACATATTATATGAACAGAATGTTATTTATCGAATTCGCTTACACTAAGACGTGGTTCACACGGCATTGTCCTGCATGTTTTTTTTTGCAGATACGTCTTAACGAATAAATAGTGGATACATACATACATTGTACGGATTTTTCAGATTTTTTAGCGCCTTCGCTTCGACTTCGCCCGACTCTCGTTCTTGTGAGCGACGCGCAAAGTGCTTGAGGTGAGTGCTTTAAGCACCGCCGGAAGAATATATTGTCGACTCCTTTGTAAAATCGTATATTTTTTTTGAAATTTCATGCATACATTTTTCCCGACTTGGGAATCGAACTAGCACCTCTCGCGTCTCAGCAGTGGCCATGTCCATGTCAGAGTCATTAGCTCCTGTGTCCTTAGAGTACAATAATCGTAAAACTCCCAAAATACATCACTTGTACACAATGTGCGCGGAAAATACTAAAAGTATTTTTAATTATGACGCTTCCCTATTGCTGAGAAAATAATATACCAGAAGACATTCTGACACACATTCCTTATGTTTATGGAGCTGGTTTAAATAATACAATATGATACGCAATGTATTTATTTGTGTGACATTTTATTTATTGAAGCTTGTTAAAAAGAGGGGTGACTCGGCAATAACTGGCAACAATAATCATATTACCCTACATACCTACTTCAATAACGTATGAACAAAAATAACTTTTCGTTCTAAAAGTAGGAACATAATGTCAACAAAAGTTATTTTATTTTATATTTGGACGTAGGTACTCTGTGTACCTTATTTCTGTGTATTTTTAGTTTTTATTTTTTCTAGTTTAGTTTTTATTTTTATTTTTCTTCTTATTGTACATTTAATTTTTATGGATCTCGTGTCTGCAAATAAAGAATTTATTATTATTATTATTATATTTTTAAGTACTAGTATAGTCTATGCTATGATTAAAAAAAACCGTTCAAAGTCGCGTGCAAGACTAAATAATTCAAATACTTTGTAAGATGTTATAATATTAATAATCATATTTTAATTCCATTTTGATATGGAGATGGTATTCATGTAATGGATATCTGAATCCTAATAAGTAAATAAATATTTGTTTCAAATTGATTCCTGGCTATCAATCCTTGTTATAGCTATTATCTCGTAAAAGTGGGTGGCAAATAGTGGAGCATTCAATCAGTTGAAACAATAAACTTATAAGTCGACTAGGAAGTGCTTTATTGACTTCCTATCAAAAAGCATTTATTTATCTTCCGAGCGGAAGCTTACGGAATAAGCGCCAGCGGAGACTTGCGACTTGAAGCGAGAAAATAGTAAGTATTTGAAATTAAACTAGCTATCTAAAGTTAGGGTTATAAGGACCCGCGCAGTTACTTACACTGCTTACTCGCGTAGAAATAAAATATATCACTCAGGGATAGTGTAGCTTTCTGAAAGAGAAATAATTCTCAGAATCGGTTCAGTGGTTTCTGAGATTACAATCTACAAACATTACGATCTTTCTCTTGAAAATGCAATAAGAAGTAAGATTGGGAGCACAATTAATGGTACTTATCACAATAGTCTCACGATTTATTATTCAAAGGCACTCGTGGTAGCGTACTACTATCCCAACAGGATCGCCCGCTGTCAGTCGCTATGAGTGGCGACTAAAAGTCGCTCTGTGCGCGTTTCCCACGTGTGCTAGACACGAGCACCGTGTCCCACCATCACGTCCGGCACACGCCGGCATTGAACTACACCCGACTTATTGCGAACATTTAAATGATCTCGTTATGTATTTACGATATTAATTTAAACGAACCTAGTATTGACCTTACGCTATGGAGCTTTTTGAAAATATAGAACAAGTATTTTCATTTATGTGCTTAAAAAATTGTAAAAATAAACAAAATTCAGTTTAAAAAAAACAGCCATACTGGACTTTTTGAAGCTTCATATTATCCCTTGTCAACTTGGTGAATCGGAGTATTTCAACTTTAATTCAACGACAGCTCATTTGTCAAAATCAACAGCCAAAGGAACTCACATACAACGTGAGAATTTCTCGTTCCTCTCTAGAGGATGTATATTACAGAAATTACGTTCAGCATTCAAAGCCAGTGTTATGAGGATTACTAGTCAATAATCGTCAAATTAGTGAAAATCTAAAAACACACCGATTGATATTATTCATAGATTCGTGGTATCTTCAGTTTTCCTGACATTGTCATGCAGACTACATTGTTCAAAAACCACGCGTTTTTTTGTTCTATGTTCATTTACAGTCATTTTTAATAGGTAGAGTACCCGAGAACACTTTGTTTTAGCCAATTCTTTAACCCATTATTAGATAGTTGTATAGACGATGTCATCCTATAACTATCAGGTTCTGCCACTAGTTGATGATCCAATATGGACAGAACCAAAAGGGGACTGCAGAAAACCAAGTCATGCTCAGCCACATCCTCAACACATCATCGAGGATGGACTTTGCTGTTCATAACCCAAAGTGGTCTGGCTGGTTGAGGGTCAGCGGGAGACTATGTATAATACGACCGATCGAGGAAAGTCACTGCAGATTTACGTTACTGACTAACAGACTGACTGACCAATAATATTCTATTCTATAAACCAAAGTGCAGTGTGTTCTACCTGTCATGTCATGAAGCGCTTCCGTGCTTCGAAGGGCACGTTAAATCCTTAAGCCACGACGGAGGCCTTTAGGCGGCCTAAAAACTCCGTCACTAGAGTTGGCCACTAGCTCATACAAACTTACTTATTTGAAGATCTCATGGAATGGCTGCTAGGTGTTCATTTACAATGAAATGACGATGTGTAGATATGTAGATGACGATGGTAAGAACTTCTCTGCTGGACTGGGAGTAAAGAAATAACATAAAATGTGGACGCATTTTATGTTGCTGCTTCTCTCCCCGAGCATGTCGTAAAAGTCGACTAAGGGAAAGTATCCTCCAACATAGAATAGAATAAGCAAGTATTCCCAAGGAGGGTTAACGTCAGGCAGGCGGCCGGTCATAAAACACCTTAGCCAAAACTCTTACACCATGATCCAAAGATCATGCTGCGCCGACCCCGCATAGAGCGGAATAAGGGCAGGAAGATGATGATTATGATGATGGCAAGACCTTCGGGTCACGCATAATAATGTTTATCAGTGCGCTCATCTCGATTCCCAAAACTGACGCTAACCGAATGTTAAACACTGATTAATATAATCATGTTAGTGAGGAAAACCCATGGTAAGGCACCAAAGGTTTACCAACATTAATCACTTGTTAGTGTGACCATCGGTTATGAGACAAACAGTCTGATTTAATGTAGTGTAATAATAAATTGTAAATCATCATTGTATGTTCTCTTCTTACATTCTCTTCTGTCATCTTCGCACTAACTCTTTTCTGAATCTTGTCATCTTCCACAAAATCCATCCATCTCTTTTTGTCCTACTTCTAATTATAAATTGATATAGTTTGACAAACAATTTGGGAATTAGTTTTAATAAAGAAGTTTATAATTTTTCAAAACATTGCCTTAATCGACCGGGATTCAAAACGTCGATCTAAAAGGAGGTTTTATATACTTATTCATATTTTTCAAATGTTTTTTTTTTTCATATTTTCATCTTTCTCATATTCTCACTTTTCCAATAGTTATTTTAAACAGTCGTTACAAGTTATGATGCAGGTGTGTTCTAGCAACAAATACAAATATTCGCGCTCGACAAAGATAAGGAAAAATAAGTTTCTGTTGTCACGCACAGAGTCAAAATGTATTGATACAGAAACCGCAGACCGCA
This sequence comes from Scotopteryx bipunctaria, assembly GCA_949320045.1. Taxonomy (NCBI): domain Eukaryota; kingdom Metazoa; phylum Arthropoda; class Insecta; order Lepidoptera; family Geometridae; genus Scotopteryx; species Scotopteryx bipunctaria. The sequence goes on from OX439460.1 coordinate 9,383,288, forward strand.
GACGTAGTCAGTCACACTATGTGACCTACACTTGTGTGCTTTCATCTTCGTTGTAGTTTATCTAGTTGCCTTACTAATATCAATCGCGTCACAAGTTCTTTTGAACCAGTCTGATGAATGGATAAAGTCCGCCTCGCACGTTCCTTTCACACATATACAAATGTTTAAGAACTTTTTGATTCTACGACGTGCCGGTTTCCTCACGATGTTTTGCTTCACCGTTTGAGAGTATAGCTTGAGGTCGCTAACACTAGACCACCAGTGCCCTCAAGTCGTTGCGTTAAGATCTAATATGGAACGACAAGTGTATGACTGAGAGAATTGAAAATTGTTGTTATTACATACATACATACAATCACGCCTGTTCCCAGGAGTAGGCATCCTGACATACTTTTTTCCACTTCATTCGGCCTCGGTGGCGTAACGACCAATTGCTCGGCAGAGACCCAAGAGGCGCGGGTTCGATTCCAAATTATAATGGCAATTTTGGCTATTATGGCAAATATTTCTTTCGGGTTTGGGTGTTGTGGCACCATGGTACTCGTAGTTTCTGATACCCACGACACAGGGAATCCTAGTTTAGAGTCAGGACTATGTATGTGACTGTTGGGTGTTATTTATTATTATTATTATTCATTCTCATTACATTCCTCATGAATGCTCGTCGATTATTGTTGTTATGCATCATTCTACTGCTGGGAAAAAGCCTTCCATTGAGTTCTCCAGATTTTGCGACCCGACCCTAATGTCAGTTACTGTGAGTCGCTGAAAGCAACGTCGTCACGCCATCGCTCGCGTGCTCTACCGCGACGCCGACTCACAGTTTCCGGGCTCTGCTCAGTGGTAGTGGAAGATATTACCTATGAATTTATTGTTATGTTTTTTCTCGGTTTAAGAGCACTGGTGGTCTAGCTGGTAGTGACCCCGCCTTCCGATCCTAAAGTCGTGGGTGTTTATTTATCAAACCCGGCGTACCAATGGATTTTTCTGTGCGAAAAAATTATGTGCGCTATACCAGTACTCTCAAACGGTGAGGGAAAATACGTGAGGAAACCGGCGGCTTAGTCAGCTCCGCACGTATTGACCATGTCTTTCCTGTGGACAAGACCGACTAAGCTGAGAGGATGGAATAGGTGCTGGGCAAGCCTACTTCATCTTAATTCGTCCCGAGCACTACAGCGTCCCGTTTGTGAAGGTAAAAAGTTACCTCCTGACGCTGTATAAATCATCTACTATAGATGGTAAAAGGCCTTTGTTTTTCTCGGTTCAGACTAACCAGAAGAATAACTGAAGTGCATGAGAGTAAGCCAAGTGTATTATTATTGTTATTAGTACCAACATTCAACAACATTCTACTGGTGGGTAAAAGAAGAAGATTTCTTTCTTGTCCTAATAAGCAATAATGCATTTTCTTTTAGATTTGACTAGTTCTAACTGGTATCTTCAAGTCTTCATTGGACGCTATACGATAACAAGCTTTAGAGGTATTGGATTACTGTTCAAATCAGGATGGAAAGTTGTTGAGATGTTACATTGTTAGGGTGATATCAGATAAGAATAAATATTGTTAAATGACAATGCTCTGAAGGACAACTATTGAATAAGCCGGCGAAATATTTATGGCATACTTTTAATAAATACTTATATACTTTAGGTAAATAAACACGCAATAATCACATACATAATACAATACAGCTTATACTCCACATATGAATTTATGGTTGTGGGGTGTAGAAATAGTGTGTAGGTATAGGTAGATAGGGTCCAGGTTAAGTAAGAAGTCCAAAGTACATACACAATAAAGTTTATCACGTCACACAACACACAATAGAATAGAAGGAGAAAGTAGCAGAAAGAAGACAGTCTTAAGCAGAGAAGAAAGTTCAAGAAGCACAAGCACAAATTAGCGATATATCTACAAGCTAGATAAGCGCGGCGTAAATGTTCTGCAGTAAAAAGTTGTACGGGCTTCGCGTCGAATGCTAGGTCGTGACTGAGGCGGTCGGTGCGCGGGCGCAGCGTAGCTCGCCGCCCGCCGCCGGCCGACGCGCCGCTTCGGCGCCAGTCGGCTGCGGTCGGTCGCGACACAGCCTAAATAAAAGTAACTATGGCGCATGGAGACAGATATTTGTTTCCATTATTACACGGGCGAGCGCTCATCTATTTTAATAATAAATTAAATAAATGTAAGTTATATGTGTGTATGTTGTATTATAAATTATTGTTTATGTATAAATATCAAGATATAATATAAATATATAATGTAATGATAAATATAAATATATACCTAGTGTCAGTACACCACATCACTCCCCTCCAGAGACCGTGTCCAACGGGCGATAATAGTTGGGGAAACGTACCTGACGCCCGGAACGTGTTGTCTTGTTGGATTGAGTAGGAGCGGAAGTAGAAGTTGGTTCGGGTGAAGTGCTGTTAGAGTGTGATAGTATGTAAGCTGGTTTTATTCGGTCTACGGATACTATCACAACTTTACCTTTGACTTTGATTTTAAAGGTTTTGGCACTTCTTTCGACTACTTCATGGGGACCTGTGTAAGCCGGTTGCAAAGCACCTCTCAACGCGTCCTCTCTGAGGAATACGTGAGAGCAGGATGCAAGATCTTTGTAAATAAAGATTTTTTTGCTCGAGTGGTGTGAAGTTGGGACTGGCTGTAGGTTGTTGGCAAATGATCTGAGACGTGCTGAAAATTCAGTAATATCAGTCGTACATTTGCCAACTTTCTCGCCAAAGAATTCGCCTGGAAGGCGCAAAGGTTCACCATATACTAGCTCGGCAGAGGAAGATTGAAGATCTTCTTTGAAGGAACTTCTTATACCGAGCAGTACAAGCGGTAAAGCTTCGATCCAGCTACTGTCATCAGCGTGGCACATTATCGCTGCTTTCAGTTGCCGATGAAACCTTTCAATGAGACCATTGCATTGAGGGTGGTAGCTGGTGGTCTTGCGATGCTTAAAGCTAATAAATTTTGATAGCTGTTCGAATAGCGCCGATTCGAATTGCCGACCGCGGTCAGTAACAATGTCAGTCGGACAACCAAACCGGGCTATCCATCCCGACAGGAACGCTTTGGCCACTGATTCCGCGGTGATGTTGGTAAGGGGGACAGCTTCAGTCCATCGCGTGAAGCGATCGATGGCTGTCAAACAGTACCTAAACTCACCGGATGGAGGTAGTGGTCCGATAAGATCTAGGTGGACGTATTTGAATCGCGCTTTAGGTAAATCGAGGGTGCCTAAAGGCGACGAAACATGTCGATTTACCTTTGTGCGCTGGCAAGCCAAACACGCCCTAGACCATTCGCGACAGTCTTTCCTTATCAGTGGCCAGACAAAGCGTTCTGCTAATAATTTAGCGCTAGCGTTAGCACCGGGATGGCTTAGCGAGTGCAAGCTATCAAAAACTTGTTTGCGCAAGGTCTTAGGTACTAGAGGCCTGGGAGTCGTTGTGCTGACGTCACAGTACAGTTGAATGTGGCTTCCAGGTATAGTTAACCTTTTAATGTGCAACCACCCATAGCGTAATCTGAAGCATCAGTTACAAGACCCAACTTAGCTTTAGAGTCTGGATGAGCCAATAAAGCTGCATTACAAAGGCTATCCTTGCATGCTTCAAAGGCTTTTAACGAGTCTCCACTTACATCGACGGGCTGCGATGCTCTGATGGAACCGGTCAGCAAGGCGTTTAAGGGAGCTTGAATTTGGGCAGCTTGGGGGATAAACCTTCTGTAGAAGTTTAACATGCCCAAGAACCTCCTAAGCTGTCTAGCTGTCTTAGGGACAGGGAACTCCTTAATCGCAGCAACCTTACCTTCCAGAGGTTTAGTTCCTTGTTGAGAGATGTGGTAGCCTAGAAATATTACCTCCGACTTACCGAAAACGCATTTAGCTGTGTTGATGAGCATGCCATAATCTTTCATCCTCGTGAAGAGTTGACGCAGATGATCTTCATGCTCAGACTCACTACGGCTAAATATCAAAAAGTCATCTAGGTATGGGTAACAGAAATCTAGACCACGGGTCATCTCATCAACGAACCTCTGGAACGTCTGACCGGCGTTCCGCAAGCCAAAAGTCATGTAAGGGAACTCGAAAAGTCCAAATGGCGTCGTTATGGCGCATTTTGGAATGTCGTCCTCAAAAATAGGTATCTGATTGAAGGCCTTCACAAGGTCAATTGTTGAAAAGACCTTACAACCAGATAAACTATGAGCAAAATCATGAATGTGACGTATGGGATACTTATCCGGGATCGTCCGAGCGTTGAGCATACGGTAATCACCGCACGGTCGCCAACCATTGTCCTTTTTAGGGGCAAGGTGTAGTGGTGACGACCAAGGGCTCTCCGAAGGACGAGCGGTACCATTAGCCAACATTGCCTCGAACTCAGACTTGGCTATCTTCAGTTTGTCAGGGGCTAGTCTGCGAGGTGTACACGATACTGGGGGGCCTGGTGTGGTGCGGATGTGATGGACCGTATTGTGTTTCACTGTGCGATGAGCGCCAGCTGGCCGTGTGAGATCTGGAAACTCAGAAAGCAAATGATGGTACTTGGAATCCCCAGTCACGACCTTTACACTGGTAATAAGGCTATCATTAACAGTAATAATAGAAGCTACGGTTGATACATTTGTAGTGGCATCAATTAAACGTTGATTGCGAACATCGACAATAAGGTTGTAGTATGATAAGAAATCTACGCCTATTATGGGTTTCGTTACATCAGCTACAATAAAACGCCACACAAAATCCCTACGGAGACCTAAATTGAGTTTAATCTCAACCCAACCATAAGTACCTATGGAGGAACCGTTCGCTGCACATAGTTGGTAGTCCGATTTCACACGCTGTTTGAACGCAGACCGTGGCACGACGCATAAGTCGCTCCCAGTGTCCACTAAAAATTGGACAGCCGATCTGCGATCCGTTACGAACAGGCGACCAGTAGTAGGAGGGCAATCTTCAGCCGCCATTATCGACTGCCCTTGGCGTTTCCCGATTTGAAGTCGCAGGGTGGGATACATTTCTCCGCTTCACTGCCGTATGTATGGTGATACCAGCAGACTGGGAACTTCTTGTAGTTCGATGTAGACCTCCTCATCGGTGTATGGCTACGCCCACGATGTCCACGTGACTGCTGTCGGTTGCGGGGACGGGAACGGATTTCATGGACTTGGGTGGTGAGAGCGCTGACTTGTTTAGTCAGCTCTGTGATCTGCCGGGCCATGATGTCCAATGCGGTATCAGCTTTGGAAGTGGAAGCTGCTGCAACTTGAGGAGAGGCAGGTGCGATGTCGTGAACACGATCAGCGAGGTCCGCGAGTTCACTGAGTGACAGACTTATCTGAGATGCGATGATAGTCTGCAGATTATTGGGAAGTCGGCTCGTCCAAATCGACCTTAGGAAGTCCTCTGGTATAGTGGGGCCAGCCAAATGCTGCAGATGCCTCAGGAACTGCGAAGGTTTGCGATCACCTAACTCTTCCGACTGTAGAAGTTGTTTCACCTTCTTCTCTTTGGAAACGGAGAGGCGCTTGATGAGCTCACTCTTTAGCTTCTCGTACTTGCCGGTGGCCGGTGGTGAAGTGATAACGTCTTCAACCTCAACGGAATACTGCCTGTCCAAGTGCGAGAGTACGTAGTGAAACTTCGTCAGGTCATCGGTGATTCGTGCCATGCTGAACTGACCTTCGATTTGGGAGAACCATATTGTTGGTTTTTCAGGCCAAAAAGGTGGTATCCGTACGCCAACACGAAAAAGTTCCGGCGAATGTTCTGGAGGGTCCATGGAAACGCGCTCTCGTTTCTTCGACTTTCGAACTGTCCGTTGAGAACTTGGTGTGTCACTACCGTCACTGCTTATTTTTATTGTTCTTCGGGGTCACCAGTTATGGTTGTGGGGTGTAGAAATAGTGTGTAGGTATAGGTAGATAGGGTCCAGGTTAAGTAAGAAGTCCAAAGTACATACACAATAAAGTTTATCACGTCACACAACACACAATAGAATAGAAGGAGAAAGTAGCAGAAAGAAGACAGTCTTAAGCAGAGAAGAAAGTTCAAGAAGCACAAGCACAAATTAGCGATATATCTACAAGCTAGATAAGCGCGGCGTAAATGTTCTGCAGTAAAAAGTTGTACGGGCTTCGCGTCGAATGCTAGGTCGTGACTGAGGCGGTCGGTGCGCGGGCGCAGCGTAGCTCGCCGCCCGCCGCCGGCCGACGCGCCGCTTCGGCGCCAGTCGGCTGCGGTCGGTCGCGACACAGCCTAAATAAAAGTAACTATGGCGCATGGAGACAGATATTTGTTTCCATTATTACACGGGCGAGCGCTCATCTATTTTAATAATAAATTAAATAAATGTAAGTTATATGTGTGTATGTTGTATTATAAATTATTGTTTATGTATAAATATCAAGATATAATATAAATATATAATGTAATGATAAATATAAATATATACCTAGTGTCAGTACACCACAAATTCCATTAATTTGGGCTACTTATTATTTGATAATGATAAGTTATAAAAAAACTACTCTTTTATATACATAGTAAAGAGGGCCTACGTCGTAGCGGGAAGATGAACTCAAGGTCTACGATGCCTCTACGTCGTAGACCTGCTACGAAAGTGGTGTCCATCATGGCATTTAGAGAATGCAGAGATTTTTCTAGCAATGATGGTAAAAATATCATAAAATAAAAATCAATCTGTTATGATATAGCTTGATGAATATGAAAATAAATTTTATATCTTTAACGGGATTTATCAATATGCCGATTTATTCCAGTAGTGAATTCTACCTATGATGATATATCAGTCTAAAATAGTCTAAATCATCTTGCATAGATATCATATCAATTCCATACTTCATGAACATTTCAGCGAGCACAATAAGCTGATAGCACGGGCCGGCGTAGACGCCGACGCGTCGGTAAAAGTTATGACAACAATATGCGTTATAAAACAGCCGGCTCAGACCAAATGCCGATTCAGTCCGCCCGAGAGCTCCGCAAGGTCAACATATGAACTCTTTTCAAAACAGGCAACAGTGTATCGCCTGCCCCAACGCCGCACTGACATTACCAGCCAGCAGAAAAATAAAAAAAACACTATAAACTTTTTTCGTATCTCGTGAGAAAACACGTGCGTTCCAAATTTAAACCGCGAGCTTCTGATCTTTCCCGCGCGAGTGCCAAAATAACATCGGTAGTGTCTGAAAATTTCGTTTTCGTTGATTTCATTAGAGTTATCGAAGTGAGTTAGAACTGTGCGAATCTTCCAAGTTGGGGGACTACAGTGATATTTCAGAGTGAGTATGAGCTATTTTTTTACGAAAACACATGTTTTTCTTTTGTAAAAACAACAAAGAGGTGTTTAGTCATTACAACACGATGAAAATGGCTTGAAACAAAGCGATAATACGTAGAATTATTGAAGATTATTAAAATTATGTATCAATAAGTGAAGTAGGCCTTTCTTGAATAGTAAAATGTTTAACTAAGCTTCAAGAAACAAGGTGAAAAGTGCAAAAAGTCAAATAATAAAATATGCTAATTGTATTGTATTTATTTTAAATGAAGAAATGCAAAGTTGAATTATATTTATAAATGAAATAAAACGTAGTTAGTTCTATTGATGTATTATTCAGATAAGAACAAGAAGTCACAAGTGTTATCTATGTACTAGAGATGGTCACAATGGCAGATCTTGATCTTGAAATCGTCAAATCACAACAAATGCAAATCAAAGTCAATGTACGAGTATGTATATCAAATATCAGTAGTTAAAATAGTTGAAGTAAATACAGTAGGCTTACTACAATTATTGTGAATAGTTTAATTTATCTCAAAGACAATTGCACGATATTTGTTTGTTGTATTTATAATACTGACATGAGAATTTAATACAAATATAGCATTGTTTGAAAACATAGTTACGTGTAGTGCTAGATGTCTTAAACTAAAATAATATTTTTTTATCAAAAGGTCTAACGTCTACTAATTAATAAAAAATATTTGTTGATTTTTTTTATAAAACATGAATCAGGAGTGGCTGCAAGTTTTCTTATGGTTATTTGTGGCTCTGCCCACACCATGGGCGTGATAATATCTACGTATGTATCTATAAAACAGACCAGCCTGTTTAGCATGAGTACTATGTATGTATGTTCGTATGAGCTAGTGGCCAACTCTAGTGACGGAGTTTTTAGGCCGCCTAAAGGCCTCCGTCATGGCTTAACGACTTAAAAGCCGGGACCGACTGTTTAATGTGCCCTCCGAAGCACGGAAGCGCTCAGCTCGTAATGCCACTTGCGGTCACCCATCCCGCATGAGCACTAAAAAACGCTTATCTCTTTGGTAGAATAGAGTAAAATGACATTTGAGTGTAGACAAAATAAACTTTTCTTCAAGACTTTTCTACACCCCCGAACATGGCGTTACAAGAAGAAAGAGTTTCTAGGTAGAAAATACGTTCCATAGCAACGACGAACCCATCAGTGTGGACTTTTTGTTCACTTAGACAGAAATAGCTTTTTCTGTTCTAGGAAGAAAATAAATTCTGGTTTATTTATGACTAGCTTTCGCCCGCGTCTTCGCTCGCGTGGTATTCGAACAAAAAGTAGCCTATATGTTATTCCAGCATACAAGTGTACATTACACAATTCGTATATTCCAAGTTTCATTCAAATCCGTTCAGCGTGATTGAGGCACAAGCATACATTGTCACATCCGCACATCCTCAAAAATTTTTGCATTTAAAATATTAGTAGGATTACTCTCGAGTTTAAAAAAATATATATTTATGCGATTCGTAGGATAATAACAAAAAAATTTGGATATTGCACAAAGCGCAAGCAACGCACGTCTAAGGAAAGCTTTAAATTACACAATGGAAACCAGTTTTTTTTTTGTAAATACATACAATGCAAATAATGGTAATGATATCAACTCGTTTGTTTTTTTTATAAATCATTCATAGTTCTGGATATCAAATTGTGTGTAAAACCAATAAGTAAGTCAAATCGGACGACAAGTGATAACGAAGTGATTTAATTTGGTGCGATTCGATTTGTGTGATTCGGTTCGACTCGGTACCTACATATTTCCGATACCTAATCATATTGTTAGTTTCCAACGCAATAATTATTTGTTGATAAGTAAAATACCCTCTACGCATCTAGGCTCTTGCGACACCGGTGTAACAAGTAGCTTATATGTTATTCCAAGTCGCGAACTATGTATATTTCATGTTACATCAGAATTTGTCCAGCCGTTAGGCCGTGATTGATGTACGGACATCGCAACATTCTCACACGGATTTATAATTTTAGTAGGGATTTTACGATTATTTTAGCGATTTTTTAAACTGACATTAAACAAGTTTTAAATATATTAAGAATACATAATTATCAACTGACTGCCCCAAATCTAAATATATGTTAAGCTTACGTTAGATTTAAGACGTGTCCAAGTGATCCCCGTGATTTGTGGAAAAATATTTTTTTTTTTACTTTGACTTTGTTCCTGATTGTCTATCAACGCATAGCCGACATCTATAAGTCCTAGAAGCATGAAATTTGGAGAGCATATTCCTCTTCTGGTGTAAGAATTTTCGATATTCAATTCCTAGAGGACGCAGCGGGAAGATAAAGGTTTGTGTAAAAAAAAGTCGCGGGGCGTTCTACTAATTAAAATATAATCAAACACGCATTTGCATAACCAAGCAAAAAATAAGCAGGTGTTCCACAAAAAATGGATGAACTTAAAATATTTAATTTCTAGTATAAGTTAATATATTCGACAAATAAAAAGCTTTGAATATTTGATTCAGTTTTATGTTATTTTTGTTTTTCTAGAAGTTACTAGAGCAAATAGAAAACTGAAATTACGAGTAAATAAAGATAACATTATGTAATGATATCAAAAGTTTAAACTGTAAACCATTTTATATATTGTATTTAAGTCACAGAGAGATTACAAGTGTTTTTAGTTATCTTTTTCATCACCATCAATTTTTTTTATCCCACAGCTGGGCATAGCCTTCCTCGCGTTTAACTTGTCAGTGTTAATAGTTTTACTAACCTGACCATAGTAAACTTACCGGTAAGTCATAATTAAATTACTTAGTTAAATACGATGATTGAAAAATTATAATAAAAATTCCATTTTACACTTTGGAATGCGTATTAATTTCGATTTATTAATGGTTATTACGCACATTTAGCAAATAAACAACATCAAAAATGCTTTAAAGCTCGAAGCACATATAGTTTCCAGGGAGTAAAGAGTAGGACCGAGCTGATGGACCGGTGACATAGGGGTTGATGGAGGGTAGCACAAAACCGTTCATCCTGGAAGTATATCAGGAGGGCCTTTGTGGACTTAAAAAAAAAACTTGTACAAAGGCGAGCTTAATGCTAACTAGCATTTTCTTCCACCTAACCTTTGTGAAATATGAAACAGAGGTAGTGCTATCTATGTAGGAGAAACTAATCACTACATAGTATAAAACAAAGTCGCTTCCCGCTGTCTGTCCCTATGTATGCTTAGATTTTTAAAACTACGCAACGGATTTTGATGCGTTTTTTTAGAAGAGTAATTCAAGAGGAAGGTTTATATGTATAATACATGCATTATATAGTAGAGAAACACTGATAATTTTAGAGGTTTCTAATTAAACGCTGGCTGAACCCTACGAGATAGATCAAAATAATGTACTACAGTATTGTACACCTTAAAAAGGTCTACAAAAAAGTCTGCGATGGTATATGTCTATCCCCGTGCGAAGCCGGGGCGGGTCGCTAGTCGAGTAATAAAATATTACACAAACACATAAAAATATGATGATGACTTTGTCATGAAGTAGGCCCCATGCGAGGGTATCAGAGCATGAAGGGAGAACTGGAGTTAGCTACGCCCTGAAAAGCACCTAAGTAAAGAGATGTAAGATTTTGCAACTGACTTTAGTCACCAGATACAGTAAGCGCTACTTTATCTCGTAACTCTCCGAAACTTCTAGTAAAAAATATTATAGAAATATAAAAAATACTACTACGACTAGTAGTCGAGTCACTAGTTCTGTCGAACCAGCGTGGTGAAAGGATATAAAGTGCGCCTCAAATGATCCTTTCGTGCACTGCAATGCGGGGTGGCGATGATGTGAATTTATTTTTAAATATCTTTAGGCCCACCATGAGATATCCCAGACTTGTTTTTTACTTCCATGGTTCACCAAATCCACCTTGGGACTTTGAATCAGGAGTGGCTGCAAGTTTTATCATAATTATCTGTGACTCTGCCCACCCCAGTGATACGGGCGTTATAATATGTATGTATATTTCTTACTAGTTGGTAGCAAGTATAGTCCCGAAAAATGGTAGATTAACTGAGTGTTGGTAGCTTTAAGGATGTCAGGGAATACAGCCAGGAGCCTAGATAAGACACGTGGTTCTTCAAGAACGTTCTGTAACACAATACGTTGTGATTGTGTTCACACATGCGTAACCGAAGCGCAAAAGCCGCGAGTAGTTGGTCCCAGTAACTCTCTTCAAATGCAAAGCTAAATGCCGCGCACTGTACTTGCGTTTCAACATTCAACAATGGAAATTGTGATAAAGTTATGATTATACTTTATATTTATTTGTACAACATTCATGATTTAGCTGCGTGTGTATGACGAATGCAACATGATAGGCATGACAGCCTTGGTGATTGCAACTACATGTCACAAGCAACCACTCAGAGAGCGGAAATAAGCAGTTTTCTCATTGCTAAAAGAAAAAACTACCCGTCCAAATTTAGCATGGTTTTTCACATAGATAAATAAACGAAGCTATTAGTTTAATCACTGCAGTCCAGTAGTTAAAGAGTCACAATACAAAATTCAAAAAGCTTCATTAATGAAAACTAATATTGCTAAAACAAACGTATTCCATACATCATCATCATCTTTCTGCCCTAATCCCACTCTATGTGGGGTCGGCACATGGTCATGGTCATGATCAAGAGTTTTGGCTAAGGTGTTTTATGACCGGCTGCCTGCCTGACGTCAACCCTCCTTGGGAATACTTGCTTATTGTATCTCATCATGTTGGAGGATACTATCCCTTAAACGCATTCAATACAGATTGGTAATTTATCTTCAGTGTTCTGTGCACTGTTCGAGTAGTATGTCGGGATCTAATAATCATAATCATTTATTTGCTTGAATGTGGTATACAAAGGTCTTATAATTAGTTTGTGTTTAGATGCTCACATTCCCCATTTGGGATGCAAATATTAGCCTTATTGATTTTAACATAATATACGAGTATAATTTATTTAACTTATCAGAAAAAAAAGTATGCAAAAATGTCAACATTCATAATATGTCACAATATACTAATTACTAAATATTATTTAACCAGTCATTTTAACTTATAAATACCCTATTACCACTGTCAATTTTTAAATATTCTGTCAGTGTTTACTTTACTTCTCTGTCTACCCCTATGGGAACGAGGCGTGATATTATGTATGTTCTGTTGACTGGTCTGAATGGAGCAACAGCTGGCTATGCACTCGTATTCCACCGGGCGGTTGGCAAACTGCCCGTGAATTAGAAACAATACACGTGCTGACAATAATGTTGCCGATAAATGGACTTGCAAATTGAATTTCTTTGAACAGAGAAAAATAATAGAAATGTACGAAAGAAATGATGACCTCGGTGGCGTGGCGGATGAGTGCTCGGCTGCGACGTTAGGGGTGCGGTTTCGATTCCCGGTGCGGAATTTTTGCATGTTCTACAAATATTTCTTCCGAGTCTAGGTGTTGTGGTACCATGGTACTCTTGGTTTCTGATACTCACGACACAGGGAATCCTAGTTTGGGGTCAGGACTATGTATGTGACTGTTGGGTGTTATTCTTATTGTGTTATTATTATAAGTAGGTACTACTATTGTACCTATTGTAAGTGGGTGATGGATGGGATACAATATGTACAATAGCAGTACCATGGTACCACAACACCCAGACCCGGAAGAAATATTTACAGAACATGCAAACATTTCTTCCGCAGCGGGAATCGAACCCGCGCCTCTTGCGTCTCTGCCGAGCAATCGCCCGCCACGTCACTGGGAAACCTATGAATATGGGTGTTGCTGGCCGGAGCTACATACAGGTCTGAGCTGTGGTGTGACGTGTGAGCCAAATAGGTATATCAGCTTAATGACCTGTGTTCAGCAGCGATGTACAGTCTTGCTTTTTCGGACACTTTCCGGCAGCTCATAAAGGCGTGTCCTTAGAACATCTTGCCGAAAATACAAGATTATGATCGATAGAACATATTATGCAAGCGATAGCTTATCGAGGATCAACCGATAACGAATCTTCTTTTATAGTCCTGTTATGGAAAGTTTTCTGGCAACTTTAGTAGATTTTGATTGTATTATTCCCGAATGATCACCTTTCTTTGTCAACACGTTTTTTTGAAGCTTAGGTTGCAAAGAATTAATCTAAATTTAAATAAAAAACTGTTACGTTACTAACTGACAATCAAATCACTGCCTAAATAATGCGTACTAGAAGCTTGGTGCGTATATTCTTCTCATGGTGCACGACAAAAGGAATGCCCGAAATTCAACTCCTGAAGGACGAGAAAGATGAAGTTTGTTTAGAAAAAAAAAACTCAAAGCGGACAAATTCGCAGGGCGTTCTACTAGTTTACTTATAGAGATCCTATTAAATAATATTTTGACTGAGACTTCGCTACCTAAAGTTTGTATAAAAATAAAGACGACCTTGCAGACAGTTCAACTATTGTTCTACTTTGATAAACTTTCCGTTTGTTTATTATCATCATCATAATACTTAGTTTTATCTCAGTGAGATGTAGAGCTATAGGAAATTCTGCGCGTAGTTGCTATATAATTAACTAATAACGACTTTCATGAAACAATTTAAAATACTATCCCAGTTATGTATGCATAATATAAAATTACGCCATCTCTTTTCATTTTCATGAGAGTGACAGTGACAAAATCTCTTAATAAAAGCGTTTCTAATGACTATTATGCACATGGCAATCTTGGGACGACAGACGTTAAGATGTATGTTTGTATGTTTCCTCAATCACGGCGTAACGGCTGAACGGATTTGACACATAGAATACTACATAGATCATGTCACACACGGGCGTAGCCCGGTTTTAGTATCGGGGGGGTTCAAGAAAATAAAACGAATAAAACAACCCCTAATAAAAAAATATTAAAGACTAGCTGTTGCCCGCGACATCAATGAGATATGCCGCACGCCTGTTCTTATTTTAATTGGGGGGGGGGGGGGGGGTGGGTTGAACCCCCAAAACCCTCCCCCTGGCTACGCCCGTGTGTCACAGTCAGGCTACTTTTTATCCGGATTCAACCACGCACGGCAAAACCACGTACGCAAGTTAGTGTAGCTGTATTTAGTCAACGCATTAACTTATTTTAAAACAAATATTTTTAAGACACAAATCGATTTGTTTGTTTTTCAATGTAACCGCTCTGACGACGTTTAGATCTCTGCTCTGACGTCACTGGACACGCTCGACAACAAATTAACATGTTTATTTTATTACTCTGGTATTTTTAGTTTACTGTATCTATTTATAGCGATGTATTCTTCCATTTATCTCATTATTTAGACTACTTGAAAAAACAATACGGCTGCATTGTTTCCGATTACACAAAAATATACAAAATCTGTCTGAAAAAGTATCATTAGATTCATGAAGAACTCCTGTATAAAATGACATACTCTAGAGTCTAGAATATCTCATTTAGCATCTAGAATCTAGACCAATCCGTTTAATTCTATTTTGTGTTTATTCAGTACATTATATTCACGTAGGTATTTCAAACCGTTTAGGCAAAACACGCAGGTAAATGCTTCAGACTAGATCGAGATATTGTACTGAAAACTACTTTTTATCACGATAAGATATAGCCTGTAGCGATCATGGATAGAGTAGCTTTCTGCCTGTGAAATAATTTTCAAAATCTCTGAGACTACCCTACTAACAAACAAACATACAAAATGGACATGAATGTTTTGTGTTGTTCCAGGAGCGCGGTTGGTGCGCGCGAGGTGTGCGCGCGCGCTCCGCGGGGCTCGCGCTCCACCATGCTGGCCAGCATCAAGGGCTTCTGGAAGGTCTGCCGCTATGGAGACATGTATATGGTACGTTACTTCACATCTCCCACCATAACCGGACCGTCAACGTCCACACAAAGTCCTGTCAAAAGTAATTCTGATCCGAAACTATTACTACTACTTGTATCTGGTTCTTTCCAACCAGTAGCGCGGTGAAAAGAAAAATTATTGACAGTAATTACAGTTTAAATATCAGAAAATTAAAACAGTGTATACGATTAAAGTTATGACTTAATGATAAAAGAACAAACTAAAATGTAGTATTTAAAGATAGATAAATATTTATAGAATACATAAAATTATGCCTGTTTTGCTAATAAATTCGAATACAAATTACCTATGATACCTACACTAGATAAAATCTGTATCGCGGGAATCAGATACGAATAAACATAATAGACATCGGTTCAGAGCTAACAAAGTGTTTTAACTATAGGTATTTGGTTGCTTGGTAGAAAATACAAAGGACAATAAAATAAAAATAAATAATGACAATAACGTACCTACGTTATAACGTAAAATGTAGATTATGTTGAAGAGAAAATTTGATATACACCTGACCTACATTAATATTTCTGGGATTAAAAATTACTAATACGAATTCATCAAAAACATGTAATTCGAAAACTATACATTTTGCAACATCATCGAACTAATAATACCTTACGCAATGTCCAGCGTTGGTTTTAGTATTAGCTCATACTTTGTGAGATATAACACTCCAAACGATATTGATTATCGGGACTATAATTTTTTATATCAACATTTCTTAATTGAGAGGGAGACTGATGATGATACAATGTCATGATATTGAAATTAATTTTCCAAAAAAATAGCCAAGCGTGGTTTCTTATCTGTATCTTCCACGCTTGGTCGCGTTACGAAACCTGGTAAATGCAACGTAGATTTAAGAAGTGTCCAAATGATCCCCGTGATTGTAAGGAATAAAAAATGTTGACTTTGATGATTTTTAAACAAATAAACTCTCATAAAATTCTGGAATTTCTTTCTGAGAGCACCCTTACACCATAATAGGATTACCCTTCCAGTTTGATGTCTCTAGGATTATAGAAAATTAAAATCGATTATAATTTTAAGTGAAATTCATCTCTGTTTTTAAGTAAATAAGGAGATAAATTGTCGTTATATACCTTTTTATACGTGGATAGATAAGACTAGCACAAAACCATACTGGATGGCACAAACGGAGGGGGCTCATACCCAGCAAAGGATAAAGTCGGGCTATGGATGATGATGGAAATATACCTCATCGAAAATTTAAATCATTAATTAAAAAAAGAACAAACTGTCGTGCTGAATTCAAGACAATAAAATTACAGACAAAAACCAACAGTTAAGAAATGAAAAAATTATTCAAATCTAAAAGCGATCAGCACGGAATGACCGAAAACCGTCGTGAGAGTCGTCCCACAATAGAATTGCCGTCATTGCAGACGCGATGCAACAACCGACCGTGATCGCGGCCATGGCCAAGGATGACCATAATAATGATGACCATGCCATTTCACAAGGCCTTCACCATCTACTATACTAGATGATTTATACTGTACTCCTTTAGTTAGGCTATTCTGTCCCACTGCTGGGCAAAGGCCTCCAATTAAGAGCTTCCATTGATCCCGGTCTTTCGCGATCTCCCACCACTCTTTGTCGAAGCAGTCGAGACCGTCGCGCCAACGCCTTCTCGGCCCCGCTGTTGCCTTCCGTCCTTAGGCCCCAAGGAGATACGATCCTTGCCCACTTTTCGGAATGCATCCTACTAATATGTCCCGGTCACTGCAGCGTCCCTATTTGTGAAGGTAGAAGTTGCCTCTTGACGCTGTATAAATCATCTACGATAGATGGTAAAGGCTTTTGTTTTTATTTAAGTTGGTTACATGTGATGAAATTAACCAATAAATGTATTTTCTTTCTTTTATTCTTGTATTCAATGTTACATAGTTTTACTCGTAGCTGTTTATAACAAATGCCAATGAACTTCAGATATCGCGACAGTTTTTGTGGGATGATTTTTTTCTCGTCTAGGACGGAAGCTATTTCTGATACGGGTGGAATTTTGCTTTAGTTGTCACTAGTCCGCTTGCGGTTCCACTCGCGTGGCAGCTAACCATAATGTTATTCCAGGTTAAACTATGTGTAAACCTATTCCAAATTGATTTGTTCCAAGTTTCAGCCAAACCGTCCAAGTCTTTCCCATTCATATTTCAAATAATTATTACGATTCTGTGGTGGAGTTAGTCTGTGGATGATGAAGACCTTTTTATTTATTTATTGCTTTACATCAATTGTTACTAAATAATAAAGTAATACTTCGCAAGGTTTAAACTCGATAATTTCAATATTCACTGATTTGAATACAAAAACAGTTATGGTTATCATAAATTATTCACATAATCACTGGCAAATCGACTATTTTAGCCAAATCGTTCATTTATGTGCTACATCCGCTGTTTCTATATATTCTATATATATAGAACACTTATGTTACTGACTGACTGTCAACGCTCAGTTTAAGAAGACCATATTTCTGAAGTCTTATCACTAATCCTACTATATTATAAATGTCAAAGTTTGTGAGGATGTTTGTGCCTCAATCACGTCTAAACGGCTGAACAGATTTGAACACATAGTCGTAGTACGTGTGCTGGATTAACATAAAGGCTATTTTTCATCCGTGTACCACGCGAGCGAAGCAGCGGGCGGCAGTTAGTACAAATATAATTTACAAAATACAAAAGAAAAAGTCGGGTTATGCAAACGGTATATAGATAGCTCACCTGTTCAATCCATAAGTCCAAAAGCATGAAACTTGAAAGGTAAAAGGAATTTTTGAAATTCAACTCCCAGAGGACTCGGCGATAAGGCGAAGTTTGTATAAGTAAGTTCGTATGAGCTAGTGGCCAACTCTTGTGACGGAGTTTTTAGGCCGCCTAAAGGCCTCCGTCGTGGCTTAACGACTTAAAAGCCGGGACCGACAATTTAACGTGCCTTCCGAAGCACGAAGTTTGTATGACAAAAAAGTCTACGCGAACAAAGTCGGCGGTGTTCCACTAGTTCAGTCCACTAGTATATTGCTACAACATACTACATTACTAGTATGTTGCTTTAGCATGATATAACGAGCGTGTAATTCGGCCCCGCTATTGTGCAAGGCTATACTTTGCTATTGAACTTGAACCATCCTACACTGGCTAGTCGAGTTATTCAACTCTACGGGTACATTTCATGGTAATTTTTGAAACTTATGTTAAATTATTGGCCGTTTGTATTTAAAATAAAAAAATGAAATATATTTATTTGGGGTTTACAAAGGTAAACTTTAACTTTTAAATTAGTAATTTCGATGTCGCTAGGTTATAATCAAACGGTATATACATACATACATAAAATCACGCTTGTCTCCCATAAGGGTAGTCAGAGATCACAGATCTCCATTTGCTACGAACCTGACATAGTTATTTTTGAATAGAGTATGTTGAATATTATAAATATTTTGTTGAATTCACGCCTGTTCGTAACTCGACCAAGCATGGAAGATATAGGCAAGAAACCATGGTTGGTTGCTTTTTAATAAATTGAGTGTTTCAAACGATTTTCATCACATTTAATTCGTCGATTACGTATTCTCTGGCCAAGAAACAAATAAATTAAAATATTAAAATAAAAACATACCTAGGAATACTATTTTTAGAATGAAGAACTTTAAAGTTACATATGTTGTGCAATCCGCTGGCTTAATAATGTTTTCAAATATGCATAATTACTTATAAGTTGAGTTTTTAGATAATTCCATAATATTCCATTCAGTTGAATGGAATATTTAGTAAAGTAAAACTATACTCTTTGCCAATACCTAGTTAGGTATTGGCAAAGAGTATAGTTTTACTATTCTAAAATTGAATATACCTGCTTACGATCCTCTTGATTTAGATTCGATAAATCCTTTCATCACCCAGGTTCGAAAGAATTAATTACACAAATAGAGAGAGAGATCCATCACAATCTAATTATATGGGAAATGTGTGTTCGTATTAAGTTAATTTAATTTAAGATACCACATTGAAGCAAGTAAAATGAATTAAACTGAATTGAGAGAAAGAGAGAGAGAGAGAGAGAGAGAGAGAGTTTCCAAATCATCATTATCATCATCTTCCTGCCCTTATCCCACTCTATGTGGGGTCGGCACAGAATGCTTCTTGGATCATGCTGTAAGAGAGTTTCCAAATATTTAACAATATTACAATTTCTGTTAATTACATCCGTCCGTTAGTCAACCGCTGAACCGGATTATAATTAGCATAACAATGTCAGCTATTGTATTCGGGCAGCGCCAGCGTGTCAAGAGCTGTCACTGCCAACAGTTTTCATACAATTTGACAGTTCTTTTTAACAGGCAAACACAATTTGAAATCGTAGAGCGGTCTTTGATATACAGGCTTGCCTAGTGCGAAGACTAAAAGTTTCAGCCATAAAGGCACCGGACAAAGTATGTTGAATAAGTTTACATCATGTAGCTCAATGTTTTATAGCAACAATTTTTCTTTTTTTTTCTTAATCACCGTGACGATATGCGCGTTGTACTGTACATGTATCATTTCCGAATCACCGTGACCAAACCGCGCTAGAATACCAATGCAGTCTATTATGTAGTTGATCGCTATTGAACTTAAACTCATAATGATTGGGACACAATGTTATGCAATATTCATAGTTGATGTTTTTATGTTTTTATAGCTCATATGGCTTCGGTGGCTAGGCTGGCCCGGCTAAGACGCGACAGGTTCGATTCCCGCTGGAGAAATGTTTGCATGTTCTGTAAATATTCTTCCAGGTATACCATGGTACTCGTGGTTTTTGATACCCACGACCCAGGGAATCCTAGTGTGGGATCAAAACTTGGGAACCCGCGATCCTCATCATGCCCCAGATTTAATCTATACTAATATTATAAATGCGGGTCGTCAGCAGCTCTCTTTTTCTTGCAGGGCAGGGTAAGGGCCTCTAGCTGGTGCTATATACATTTGTGTTGAGCAGACAACGATGCGGGTTACAGGGACATTGAGGGCCTTTGAATCAAAAAAATTAATGTATCCAATGATCTTCATGATTTGTAAGTTCGTATTCGGAAAAATTATATTCTTGTAAAGCTAATTTAAACTTTTAAAGACGTATTGAAAGTAGCGTGAAGTCACGAAAATCAATAAACAAATTCTTACATAGGTATTCTATTAACAAATGTTTTGCGTATCACTGAGTATGTGAGTTAATATGTTTTTTTATTTACGCGATCGATACGATTTACCGATTGATGGTTAATTTATAGCTCAAAAATACAACATCATACTAATCGTATAATAATTCTGATAAAAATAATACTATAATGTCTGCAATTATTGTCTTTGTACACTATCTTTGGAATTTAATGTTTTACTGAAAAATAAAAAAGTTACAGTTTTTAATTTAGAGTTTTTTTTAAATAGGTCCCTGACTGGACAAACATTGTGACCCAAAAGCCCATTTGTTGCCATTGTTACCCAGCTTTTGTGTTTCCACTCATCGCCGTAACGGCTGGATGGATTTGGCTACTTTTTATCCGAGTAGGTCCCGCGGGCGGATCCCAGTTTAAATTAAATAACTATGATCAGCTTGAACGTGAGGATATAATCAGCTTGAAATTCAATAAAACATCTACGCAGCATCCACAAAAAGGCTCACGAGATCTTAATCGCACTACTAAAATAAAGTTCAGGACAAAAAACAAAACATCCAGTCTCAAACCAGCTGACATTTGAAACTTCTTATTATGTAATTTAATCGTCCAAGTATTCATAAAAATAGTCGGGTGATTGACTCACTCATAATTAAAATCAATAAAAAAATTGATGTTCTAGAAACGTGTATAAGTTAAGGTAGGTTCTTCTGAAGAAAGAACGCTGAAGGTGTCCGGCTAGTATACCGTTTCACACTAGGGACGTTATAGCTCCGGCACATGCAAAGAAACCGGTCGAGTGCGAGACGAATTCAAACAGGAGGGGTTCCGTACCATCATATAAGTACATGGGCCCCTTTTATTTTTATTATTTGTTGTTATAGCCACAGCAGAAATACACACTCTGTGAAAATTTCAACTCTACCTTATGCATGGTTCATGAGATACTGCCCGCTGACGGACGGACGGACGCACAGCGGAGGCATAGTAATAGGGTCCCGTTGGCACCCTTCGGGTACGGAATCCTAAAAATGGTCCCGGATATTATTATACGAGCATTTTTCCAGACCAGGTACATAGTGATAAAAGAGCTTTATTTTCAGAGTTTAGTGCATAAAAACAAATGAAAATCATACAGTTTTTGCTATCTGACATAATTAGAACAAATTCATTAATAAAAATGCTATAAACGTTAAATACCGGAATTACCGTTTTTTTGTGAAAATTACTTTGTTTTTAACGACTGTTACGCAAGGCTTAGCTTCAAAAGAACTTAATAGGTGCCTACAGTACAGATTATTTGGAAAAGCTTTTTCTTTTATCATTATTCCCTTTCTTCATAGATGGTAAGTTCATGCACCGTGGCTCTACCAAGAGTTTATCAAAACTATTCGCTAGCGAAAAATTGCACTTATAAGAACTTCTGTTAGAGACATCCTACGACATTGTGAAAGGGGTGAGGTAATATCATGAGGTGCGGGAGGGGGTGAGTAAACATTTATTACTATCATTTGTTCTGAAGTGGTTTACAAGTTCTAAAACATAATATTAAGAGGCCACCGTATCAAATCTTACCGTACATATATCGTATCGATAGACCGATTTTAGACGAAAATATTGATGGTTTCAATATTTTCGTTATTAATCCGCTAAATCGAATGATAGTTTTTTTTTAATTTATTTAAGGGCTTTGTCGCTTTGCGACCACGCAAATGTATAAAAAACCAAGAAAAAGTTAATCTATAGGGTTCCCGTGACCTAAATCAAAAGATACGCGAAACAGATTTTTCAAGAATTTTTTAGTCGTGTTTATTTTTTCTTTTATCATGTTTTCACTTTGAGGGTCTAAAGAAAATATGATAAAAAATAATTTTCTTTTTGAATAAACATATTTTACTAACTAACAACAGAGTTCTACATCGATTTTGGTGAACTTAATTTGCTATTGCACTGCACACTTCAAAAATATCGACACAATATTTTGTAGCGTCGAGTTGCAGTGTAAATATCGGGTAATTAAATTACAAAATTAATATTTTAAAACCTAAAATAGGCATTAAAAGCACTAATATTTAGACTATTTAGTCTACGAGTACCAGGCCCGCATAATTCTGCAAGAGGTAAGCAAACGTGAAGGCGAAGTTGCACGGTCAAGGGTATCCGCGCGAATAATATCGAGCGTAGCGTTCTTAATCCAATTAAGAGTTCTAACTCGCGCATTTACAGATTCATGCAAAGCAGTTTCGATTTAATTTGCATTTATTTGAATAAACACACAGATCAGAATTGTTTATTTGTTTGAAATTGCAAATCTCTCCGATTTATATTTGCCTAGTAGATACGCGCTGGACGCTTTCCTCTTTCCGTATCCGGTGTCGGTTTTTTGTAATAAAACATTCAAGTACACACATCAATCATTTTGTTTATATGATTATTCAATAATGATCTATTTTCGGTAAGTTTTCCAAGGCCGTTGAACCGCACGCACAGTTGTGGGAGAAAAAACTGTTTACGAAATACAGTATTTCTTTATTTTATCTTACCGACCATCGGCTTACAGGCCTAACCGCCGTACTCAGAGATCCTAATTAGATAAACCGTTCAAGCAATAACAGAATATCAAAATATGATTCGCATTTGTAACAAGTCGAGTCAATTCTTTTTAAAATAAACTTATATATTCGCATGCAAACAGTCGTTTATAAGACTATCCAGTCCTTTCCACCTGGGACAAGCTACAAGGCGAGGCGCTATGACCCAGAAAATGATTGTTTTCTAGAATTATCATGATCCAATGCCATGGGTAGAAATGTATGAGACATGTGGTGTCCTTACATTCACTCGCTACACTTCGTGGCCGGTCCGATATCTACTGGAAGTGATATAATCATATGTCATACAATCGGAAGTACCTAGGCTTTATGAGAGAAAGTTGGTATTCTCGTTGGTTCGAGAAAATTACATTTTTGACATTTCGGAATAGCGTAGGTACCTAACCAAGTTACAAACCTAGTACAAAATATTTCAGAAAACTCGATATAGTATCGATGTTTTTATCTCTTATCTCAAGCTTCTTGAAAATATCTAGGGATAGGGAGGAAAATATTTAAATTAAGTAGTTAAAATAATTACGTCCTAAAATTATAAGTCATTTGGAAAACCTTACACATACATGCATTGTCTCATACCTATGACACATTAGGAAAATATTTTCCAGGCTTTTCCATCGCCCCTATATCTCTGTTATTGTAGGTAAGCTATGATATATCTGCACCCACATAGGACATTTACCCAGCTATAGTTCTTACCGTTCGGACTCCTGTGTTCAGTAATTGTTTCTTTATGGGGATGTACGGATCTCCAAATTTGCATTTATTCGACTCTAAAGTGGGCTTTACTGTGAGTACACAAATATAATATAATGTAGTTTAAAAGATTAAATAAACATTGATTTAAGGTATTTCAAAAGGATTTTTATGATTTTATTGAATAAAGTGAAAAGGATTTAGATTTTGTCACAAGACTCTAACTGATCCTAGCGAAAAACCTAGAAAAAAAATGTAAGAGGATGACTGAACACTTTGTATAAGAGAAGAAGAGACCCGTGATAAAGACAGGCTTTACCGCGTGGGTGTAAATTAAGCCATTCTTATTCATAAAGCTGTTGGACATAAATAATAGACATAATTTTACATAACGACACGTCTTTGTTATCTATAAACATAGTGACAAATCGGTGATTAAATAAATATGGTAATCAAATCAATGCTGATAATTGATCAACCGGTCCAAACCGGTGGTAGTAGCTTAAATTGTATGCTAATCTGTTAGTTATCTATTGTAATGCATTATTTATATAACTTCATACATAGTAAATAGTAACCTTGTAGTCTCTTTAGTCTGTACCTACTCGTATGTATGAAAACAATATGGGTGCCTAAATTATTTTGAGCTTATTTTAATTCTAGGAAATTTATGGTTTCAAAACTGAGGTAGAAAATGAACATTGTACTTTGGATGAAGTTTTACGTTATAAAGCCTTAGTTTCAGCCACGACGGAGGCCTTTAGGCGGCCTAAAAACCGTCACAAGAGTTGGCCGCTAGCTCATACGAACTTAGTTACTTTATTACATTTTTTTAACAGATTTTTTCTAGAACTTGATATCATAAACCCATTGATTGTGACTTAAATATTTTATCTATTTTATTGATGCACAATAACTTACAATGTAGGCGATTTATGTTTTATATCAATTAGTTTAATAGACCAGGAACCAACAGCTTCATCTAATGTAAAAGTTGTCTACGAGCAGACACTGGATAAGACCTTATTAAAAATGCAAACTATAAATGAAGAAATCGCATAATATTTTACATCATTCAATTCTTATTTACTTTTAAGTCATAAAATTTTTGGAGATTTTGAAAAATTACTTGTTGGCTAGGAATAATTAAGGATCTTTAGGAGGCTTCAAGTTTTTTGGTTTACTTTAGCAGAAATATATTTAAGAACTTGATACAGATTATCACGCCCGTATCCCCAATGGATAGGCAGAGCCACAAGTATTCATAAGAAAACTTGCAGTCACTCCTGATTCAAAGTCCCAAGATGAATATAGTGAACCATGGTGACAGGTGATCAGTCCATCGTCTATATAGATGGTCCATCATGTTGGAGAGAATTCAATTCTTTTGTCGACTTTTACAACATGCTCGGAGAAAGAAGCAGCTGGTAGCATTTGTTTTTTATTAATTCCAAGTCCAGCAGAAAATTAATATTAAATTGAGCACTGGTGGTCCTAGTGGTAGCGGCCCCACCTTCCGATTCTAAAGTCGTGGGTTCAAATTCGGTCGTGCACCAATGGATTTTTCTGTTCGAAGAATTTATGTTAACGCTGAAGGAAAGCACGGTGAGGATTTCGGCATGTTGTAGAACTTAAACAGTTCGAAAACATGTGTCAAGTGCATGAAAGAAGCCTTTGAGGCGCACTTTAAATCCTTTCACCACACTGGTTCGAAAGAACTAGTGGCACGACTAGCGGTAGGATCTGTTGTGGAAATGAGGAACAAACACTCACACAAACATTCACATTTATAACGTCAGTGTGATGTCAGAGCACTGGTAGTTTAGTGAGTAGTGACCCCGCCTTCCGATCCTAAGGTTGTGTGTTCAAATCCAGTCGTGTACCAATGGATTTTTCTGTGCGAAAAATTTATATACACTATACCTGTACTCTCAAACGGTGAAGAAAAACTTCGTGAGGAAATCTGCGGCTTAGTCAGCTCCGCACGTATTGACCATGTCTTTCCTGTGGACAAGGCCGACTAAGCTGAGAGGATGGTATAGGTGCTGGGCAAGCCTACTCCATCTTAATTCGTCCCGGGCACTGCAGCGTTCCGTTTGTGAAGGTAAAAGTTGCCTTCTGACGCTGTATAAATCATCTATTAAAGATGGTAAAGCCTTAGTAGTGATGTCTTGTAAGCATCAATTTGCTCGTGCTGTGATCCCCGCCCACCCCTGAAATGACACGGTGACCGTGCAACTCAGTAATGACGGCACGTGGAGCTGCCAGGTGGAAAAACACTGAACGCCACGTGCCTCTGATGGGATACGAATGATGCTGAAACCGCCTCTATGCCTTAATCTTGATGGATTTATTTAAATTGCCCGCATATTCACTTTGCCCGTGAGGTACCTTCTTCTAATTTAAGAGCTGTGCTCTTGTTGGTGATGCAGCTCTTTCCACTTGTCTCTATCCAGCGCAGCCTCCTTGACCTCCTTATAAGACCCGACAGTTACCTTCTCCTACCGTGGTGAGGTGAGGTGAGGTAGGTGAGGTACCTACCATGATAAAAAATACTCCAGGTCATGAACTACGTGTATTTCAAGTTTCAGTCAAATCCGTTACGGTTTTGAATAGTAAAAAAACACACATACTTTTCATGTATAGGACCTACCGGATGGCGACTGTAACAAATTAGAATCGTTGCGTTCTGGGCATCCTCTTGTTGACTTACACACTTTCAGGTTTATAATATCAGTGTGATAAGTATGATTGGTTTAGCAACTCGTAAGCTGGTTGATGTGTTTGAGGATGGCTGGAAGTCGATTGAACGGGTTTGTCTGTATTTTTGTAAAACTATGACTTTTTAGAATAAATCTGTAATGATGTATTTATGTTTATAATAAACAAATAAGCTAGTAGTCGATAATAATACCATACATAGATTGAACTGTTGCATAACCTAGTTGCAACCGGTAAGATATGATCGCTTCTAAGACTAGTGACATGAGCTTATGAACGTGACTTGGTTGGAAAATTGCTTCCAAAATTTAGCGACACGTGTCGCTAATTTTGGTAGCAATTTTCATGATTCAAAACAAAAACAAACAATTTTTACTCAAATGGGTGCAAATTCGTCAACCATAGTTTAAACTACCGCTCGTTATTTATAACCAAGCGTATCTTTATTATCACGTCATTGTCACTTGGATACCATTTGCAATGCAAAATGAGTTTTATTGCGTCGATTTAAGAGTTAGAGTAACAATAAAATCACACAATTTATTTGATCGCGTCCTAGTAGAATTATAGGAAGAAAAGCGTGTAATATTGTTAAACGAAATTAAGCCGTTATCACTTCAACGTTAAAAATCAATATAGAATTTTCATATTTACAACTGATTAAAAAATTGGTGCTGGTTTTATAAAAATGTCATTAAACGTGCTATCGTTTTGTGCAATAAAACTGCGGAAGTCAGTCTGCTAGATAAGTGTACTATTAAAGTAATCACTGTAGTAGGTATATGCTTTTATATCTAACGATCTCCCGCACGCTGCTTCACTCACGAAATCACAGAAAACCTGAAAGTTCTTATTATCCTTATACAACTGTTATAAGTTATTTTAAAACCTTAAGTAAATAATATGGGCAAACATTGCTCATTATTGAAATGAACATATATAACCTGCTCTTATCCCACTCTATGTGGGGTCGGCAAAGCATGTTCTCTTCTTCCATTTCCTTCTATCAGTCATCTCTGTTCACTCCTTTCGTATCCATGTCTTCTTTCACAATCCAACTACCTTTTATTTGGCCTACCTCTATTTTTAAATCCATCTACATTCATATTCATAACAATTTAAATTCATAACTCTCCTTGCATTATGACTTTCATCTCTCCTCATCACATGCCTATATCACGCAAACTTTCTGGCGCTACTTTCAAACTTCCCCTGAAACTCATTTCGTATCTTATCCATTTTAGTCCCTCATACATCCATCTCAACATTCACATCTCAGCCGGGCGTACTCACCTTTCATCCGCCCTGTTGGTTGCCCAACACTCAAATCCATACAGTAAAGACAGGGCTTATTATCATGAAATATAATGTATACACAAGTAATACACACACATACGGTATAATCGTCTTGCATTCTTTCCCCCTTAAGCTTAAAATACATTCTCGGATCACAGTTCCTAAGACATGTCACCATTTCATTATTGAAATCAATAAACGCACTAAAAACAATTGAATTCGAAAATTATTTTAACATTTTTGACTTTGAAGTCCTTTTGTGGTCCGGTCATTACCGGACCACAGTGGGATAGTGGGCAAAAACAAAGTTAATTTTAACTTATGCCTCTGGCATCGCAATAACCAGGGCGTCATGAATTGCAGGTGTTGGCGGCGCTGGCGGCGCAGTCGATCAACATCTCCGTGGGGTTCTGCCAGGGCTTCTCCGCGGTTCTGCTGCCCCAGTACACGCACGAGTACCCGCACATATCTTACGAGCAGACGTCATGGATTGGTGAGTAAAACGCAATGTTGTTTAATTGTTTATGACTTTATTTAACATTTTCTTCTACCTTTTATCCTGGTAAGGTACGTGAAAGGAAACGTGGGTGGATGCTAATTTGAAACTTGCTGCTTGCTCCTGATTGTGGGACCATCAAGAAAACAGCTTATTATTTAATTCTCGACAAAACTAATATCATCGAGGTTTTCTGAACAACAGAGGTACCAGGGAGGGTAGAAGTCTAAGCGTTGACCTCTGAGATACCCGGCAATTGATAAACTGTTGCGATTTGTTTATATCCAATGAAAGTGCTGCAACCTTACTCTGTTTGGAATCCGTAAACAGAATGTTTACATTTATTTTTAAACCTGAAACCGTGCCAGCGACGGACACAAGTACAAAATATCAGGTCAATATACCACTACTGAGGAATCCTACTGAGCAATATAGGTTATAGAACTAGATATAAGTAAAAATATGCATAAATATTTGCAGTCGGATACATTTATCGCTTTACAAACATGGGTATTTTTGTGACGAAAAAATATTATATTGGCATAAGAGTCCACATTAACTCTCAGAAACCAGACTACTGGGATTTAATAAAAAACCGTAATATCATTCATTAACATCCCTATATGTTTAAGAAGAGTTTTAACACCCTTAAAAACCTACAAACAACCTCGCATCTTTTCCCTCGTATAAGCTAATGTGAAGAAGACAATATAAAACAAGTCTGCCTTCGAACGTCACAAGAAATGAAGAAAAATCTATTTCATCATTACGAAAGTCACACTCTATCGATGTTTGCGCAAGTAGACTGCGCAAACAAGATAGGGATTGTGTGTTGTTTGCACGCTGTAAATAGCTACCAACCGTCGAACACACAGTACCTGTGTGCAGACGATGTATACGCTATGCGCACTGCCAGATAAGGGCAGGGAAAGCCGAGTGATATATTCCTAGGCACGAGCACAAGAATGATAGGTGTAGGCTCTCCGTCTAATTCTCTCTATGCGAATTCGACTCGCACTTGACCGGTCATGTGCGAGTTCGAATTCGCACACGAAGGGTTCTGTACCATCGCATATGTAAATACATGTTTCTTGTATGGGACCCCCTTTTATTTTCATTATTTGTTGTTATAGCGGCAATAGAAAAACACTGTGAAAACAACTCTACCTTTTACGGTTCATGAGGTACAACCCGCTGACAGACGGACGGATGTACAGCGGAGGCTTAATAATAAGGTCCAATTGACATCCTTCGGGTACGGAACCCTAAAACAAAGCAAGTGACTAGCAAAATTTGGACAAAATTTTGCTTTGATTTTTTGTGCCGAGAGACGGCGGAAATTAGCAGTTATTGACTCGTATTATCATGATGACTATAGAATTGACTATCTCAAATCTATGTACTATCTATCTAGTCGTGTCTTGAATTTGTCTATTCGACCACAAATGTCTAGATCAAAAGAAATACTCTAAAATGTGTTATTTCTGTCATTCCAGCCAGTCTGGGCGTGATATCCAACCCGATCGGCGCCCTCCTCGGCGGAATGATGGTGGACGCTCTCGGCAGACGGCTCTTGCTGCAGTCCATAGTGCTGCCCAATCTGATCGGGTGGGTGGTCATCACCTTTGCAGAGTCCTACGTGTTCCTATGTGTGGGTCGCTTCATTACTGGCTTCACTATTGGTAAGTAGACATTGTTTCAAGTGCACGAACGAAAAAGTAGATTTTTTTGAGGTGCTATAATCTTTGATCTTCTTTCGAATGTAAGGAGCAGTATTTGTAGGTTCTTGATTAGGCCGCCTTTCTATTAGTGCCAGTTTCCTCTGTCTGTGCTTATCTGATCAAGGATTTTAAGATGATCCCGGATAAATATAATTCGTAGAACGTTACGGACATTTTGTATAATCAATATTTACAGTATACTAAAAAATCCTTTCAGTAGATAAAGGTTGCATTTTAAACAATTTGCGGTAAACAGTTAAGAGTATAGTTTTAAGCCATTTCAATTCTAATTATTACATTAAAAACAGATTATTTAATTTTTAGGTACGAAAATGATCCCCAGATATTGACCAATCATTTTCCTTCTAGGAATGTCAACAGTCTCCTACATCTACGTGGCAGAGATCACAACCCCTGAGAA
This sequence comes from Scotopteryx bipunctaria, assembly GCA_949320045.1. Taxonomy (NCBI): domain Eukaryota; kingdom Metazoa; phylum Arthropoda; class Insecta; order Lepidoptera; family Geometridae; genus Scotopteryx; species Scotopteryx bipunctaria. The sequence goes on from OX439460.1 coordinate 9,413,667, forward strand.
GCGAGGGGTTCTAAGCGCTTTGGGCCCTGGTCTGGTTTCCACCGGCATATTCATCGTTTACGCACTAGGAGCCTTCGTGCACTGGAGGAAAGTTGCTGCCATATGCGCTGGGGTGTCCCTGCTGACTCCGTTCCTGATGTATTTCGTACCAGAGTCTCCTCTCTGGCTCGCTTCTAAAGGACAGATGAAAGAAGCGTACAACGCCATGTTCTGGCTAAGACAAAACAACAACACAGCGCAACAGGAGCTCATGGAGTTCACCAAAGACAGGAAAATCGGAGAAACGATGACTTTCAAGCAAAAGATGGGCTTGTTCAAACGCAGAAACGTCCTCAAACCATTCGCTCTCCTGATCGTCTTCTTCGTCTTCCAAGAGATGTCTGGGATATACGTGATTCTGTACTATGCTGTGGATTTCTTCAAGTCTGTGGGCACCAGTGTCAATGAATTCACAGCGTCCATAATAGTCGGTGGGGTAAGAGTGTTCATGGGGGCCGTTGGCGCGTGTCTTATTAATAGCTTCAGACGGAAGACTCTGGCTGCCGTGTCAGGGTTACTACTTGGTATGGCCATGCTGGGTGCAGCTGTGTGTGACACTTTGAACGGACCTCCTTTAGTTAAACTAGCCTGTGTGTTACTCCATGTTTCTTTCAGCATGGTGGGCTTCCTGCAACTGCCTTGGATCATGTCTGGAGAATTATACCCGCAGGATATCAGAGGCGTCATGTCTGGCGCGACCGCATGTTGTGCGTATGTGCTAATCTTCTTCAATATTAAGACGTACCCTCAAATGGAGAAGCTGTTGACTAGCAATGGAACTTTGTATCTATTCGCAATATTTGCACTATTAGGAGCGGCGTATTGTCTGTTATTCCTGCCAGAGACGAAAGGAAAGACTTTGACGGAAATCATGAAGCAGTTTGAGGATGAGAAGAAAGAGATAGATCCGGAAGTTGGGTATACGAAAGAGAAGGGAACGACGATGGAAGGAAAGCCAGTGCATAGAAGGCATAGTGCCGGCGCGGCGGTTTCCTTAGAAAAGAAAGACTTTGCTTGGATGCATGAAAAGAACTGAGCTCCTTGCATTTTATGCTCCCCAGGTACTTTTTGCCGATGGATGCGTAAGAACAGAACTGAAAGCCGCACCCAGTCTCTTAACTCTATTTATAGTGTTTTATTTACAAAAGTTTCGTACAAAGTATTTACTAAAGACCTAAAAATGTAAGTGATGGTATATGTCATTTAACTCCTGGCATCTCATGCTGGCCTGGTAGGTTGCCAGACGACTTTGAAAATAGATAAAATGTTTGTGTTGAAATATTGTGATCAGTATTATATAGTTAGTGTTTATGATAATGCATTCCTTAGAATAAGTTGTTTTATAGAGGTGACGATCATTTTTAAGTAGGTAGGATTAAAATTAGGGCTTATAGGGAAATATCCAAGTAATTTTATCAGGATGTTTGTATACAGAACCTATTAAGTATTTGCTATTTCCATTAAGATTGTTGACGGTATAGGTCCTAATACTAATATTTGAAAATTGAATTTTTATAATAATGCGTTTAATTATTTATCTTTTTATTTTTAATAAAAAGTTTTTTATGTTAAGTGTAAGTTTTAACGTTATCTAAAAACAATGTAAATTATTACAGGGTGGATATTTTTGCACGTAATTTACTTACTTACAAAATAATAAATAATTGTTACGAATGCTGTGATTTTGAATTTGATTAAAATAATGTGTTATTTTGATATTTTTGTTTAATTCCCTTTTTTAAGTTCTCATTTCTTTCCTCAATGTATTTTAAGCAACTACCAATATTTTAAATACCTGGGTAAACCTTTGAAGATATTCTAAACTACCGCCATCTATCGAAACAGGTTACATAACGTCGTAGCACAAAACAACTTAAAGGCAGTGCGCCGATTGACCAAATTCTATGCAATATTATAGTTCCAACGTAAGCTCATAGATGGCGGGACATGCATACCCGCAGTTATTTCTCGATGAACTAAGCGCAGTTATTTCTCGATGAATTAAACGCAGTTCTTTTTAAACACTTATTACATATATCTTAAACTTAAAACATTTATGTTATTTTACCAAATTAAACTCTCTTCGAAGTCGGTCGAAAACTTATGTAAACCAAATCAAACAAAATATAGATGGCAGCACAGGTACTGACTTAATTAGTGACTTTTGGTCTCCGATTGTCGAAGTAATATTTTCTTATCTTTCATACAAGTTCATGACTAAAGTAAATCGTATCTACGACACATAGATGGCAGCACTGACCTGGTCTGCGGGATGCCGTACTTGATGCCGACTCCGACGCGGGGAAGAGCTTTGATGACCTTCTTCACGGTGCTCTGGTCGGGCAGCGCAAAGAATATCGATGCTGGAAACCAGAGATAGATTTTGTTAGACATGTTTGCTTTTAAAATAGTGGGTATGGATGGAAGGAGACGGCCATCCATGTAGGAATTTTATTGAATATTTGCACTGGTTGTTTCAATAAAAATTATAAGTAGAGAGGATGTTGGTTCAAAATGAATGTATTATATTTACATACTTAATGCGGGGGACTATGCACAATGTTGCTTTTTATTCTGAACCTTTTAATCTGAAATGATTCATGGAATGAAATCCAAGTGAGGGTGAACTAACACCGTGACTGTGATGGAAAACATCGTGAGGAAACCGGCATGTCGTAGAACCTTTTGAAAACGTGTGTCAAGTGCACAAATGGAGCCATAGAGGCGCACTTTAAATCCTTTCAAGTTTGACTAGTAGAAGGGTAACTCAAAGGTAAGAGTACTCACTCCTGCTGGCGAGGAACATCTCGATGGCGACATTCTGCAGCAAGTAGCGCCGCGAGAAGATGGCGCGGATCTCGCTGAAGTACCACTTGCCGTGCAGGTGTTCGCAGTACTTCAACACCTGGAACGAACGAGACGGCACTAGGTTAATAACCAATTACTAGTACGAGTAAAAGAGAGCGAAAGTAATATGTCAGCTTCGTAGCAGTCATTCAACACAAGGAAGGATAAAGATAAAACCTCTGTTATCTCCTTCTCGCAAACCTCGATATACCTCGAAAGTTTGTGAGAATGTTTGTATATTTTAGCCAAGTATTCTGTGTCAGATTTTTGTCTGGATTCTAAAGCTTGGAGTAGGTAACGCTATTTCTGGTTTTTATGACTGAAGTGTGCCTAGCGTGTTATTTTGAATAATAAATTATTTCTTACATTGCATAAGAAATCATTGATATCAGATCAGCCCCGGATCTAAGTTTCAGAGGGCGCCAACATCATAATACATCACACAAATGAAAAAAAAAATAGCTAATATGTGATAAAGAGTGCAAATTTATATTGATTTATAGTGAGTTTTCAACAATTTATCTCAAACGCTATCCAATTCTACAAATAAATGTAAACGGTCGATTTAAGACTTAGCAGATAAAGATTAGGTGCAGCCAAAATCATGGCAATATTATGTTGCTCCAACGATAAAAGTGATTTACAATCAAATTGAATATGTAGATAATATTGTAACATGATTCTTACACATAAAGAAAATGTCAAATTGCAAAGATATCAAGACATTTAACACCACATTCTCTGATTTAAACAGATGAATGTCTGTTTAGAATAAGCATTGGCATAAATAAATATCCATTTTAACATTAAAAATTGTCTTTACAGAGGATAAAATTACGTTAAATCGTTAGTCACAGGTGATTTCTTGGTCACTCTCCGTTGGGTTAGTGACCTGGCTGAATTATGAACTCAAAACGACAGCTTATAATGGATGTTCCATGGTCATCATTAGCCAATATAAGTAAGTTCGTGTGAGCTAGTGGCCAACTCTTGTGACCGAGTTTTTAGGCCGCCTAAAGGCTTTCGTCGTGGCTTAAAAGCAAAGACCGACAATTTAACGTGCTCCGAAGCACAGAAGTGCTCAGCTCGTAATGCCACTTGCGGTCACCCATCCAAATTGTGACAGCGCACAACGTTGCTTAACTTCAACGGTCAATCAAGAACGTCTAAGCAAGCTACGTCACGAGCGCTTCTTTTTATACACACTATAAAGGGATTTTTACTGTCCTGGTGTTAAAATCAAAATCTATTGACAGGACTTTGCGTTCCTTGTTGCCGGGACGATGACAGTCCGGGTATAGGAGGAGACCCTTTGCCTACTAGATGTGCTATCCTAGTCTTGTCTTAGTCTTGCCTGTGTAGTTCTAGGTGTTCCGTAAATATTTTAAAGACAAAGGGAACGCCCCGCGACTTCGTCAGCGTTGATTTATAGGGTTCCGTACCCGAAGGGTGCCAACGAAACCCTATTGCTAAGCCTCTGCTGTCCGTCCATCTGCTGTATCTCATGAACCGTACTAGGTAGAGTTGATTTATTTGCATTTTTTTATTTACATGTAAGTACACGGCGCACAATATTTGTGGTACTGCTGTACGATGGTACGGAACCCTTCGTGTGCGAATTGAACTCGCATTTGACCAATTTTTTTTACAAACTTCATCTTCCTCCGCGTCCTCTAAGAGGTGAATATCGAGAATCCCTTTTGAGTGCATCCTTACAACATGAAACTCGTCAACATGAACCAGCCAGTCAGTCAGACAGACAGTAACATAAGAGTTTCATGTACCTACATAGGTATTTAGAAGATGACAAAGACAAATACTTAAACAAAGCCACAATATCCCCCACTAAATATACAAAACGCACCCACAATAAAGGTGCGACAATTAAAACACAAATAAACCAGAGTACAACGTGTCCTCGTAAATACGGGGCGTCGTAAACCGTTCGTTAGACGTTATTTACACTCACAATAATTGTATAAATCAGCTGACAAGACGCAATATTGTTTTAATGACTTTCTTAAATGGCGCCTTAAAACAGTTGTCGCGTTTTGTTAACGATGCGAGAATAAAACTGAATTTGTTTTTCCTTGGGCCTAATTCACTATGACCAAACTGAAAAAAATGAAGATTGCTCTTTGGTGTTTCAAGGTACCACTCGAGCAAAGCCACGGACGGATGCTAGTTCTTTACTCGTTTGTGAAAAAGTGGCCCGCGGCACCCCAGCTTAGAGCACAACCTAATTGGCACAATGTGATTGATTGCTGCGCCGTGATTTGTATGGAGCTTGCTGCGGGGCGTCCTATTGTTGCTCTGTTCCTCTGAATGGGATGCGTGTTACGTTACATTAGTGCACTTTAGGGGAAGATATTCCAAATTGCTCTTCATCATAATATTGATTACTATTTACATTCCAAATTTCATCAAAAGTTTAATGGTTTACATTACAAACACACTTTCGCAGATCAACAGAAAGTGAAACAATTAACTTGTCTTTCATTCATTACTATTACTAGTTGTGTCGCTAGTGCTTTCGAACCAGTGTGGTGAAAGGAAAGCGAACTTGACACATGTTTTTGAACACATGGTTCTACGTTGCCTGAAAAATTCATTGGTGCACAACTGAATTTGATCCCACGTCCTTAGGATCGAAGGCTACCGCTACCCACTATACTATGCCACTATTGCGTGGCAGGGTGGTATTGTTATGAAACAAAACAATAGAAACAACAATGAAACAAGAACCAGTCCAATTTGCGCTAATAGTTTCAACAAAACCAGCCCCCCTGCGCTCATTATGTCCGTATCAACACCCCTACTGTAATCTTGTGACACCCTTCGGATAAGGGATGCCCGTTTGAGTGTTTTTATACAAGTAATCATGAATTGATATTGTGAGTCGTACAAACAGTACTACAATTCAGGTTCATTGTGTTCACAGTGTGGTGAAAAGTTTTTAATGTTCTTTATAGAGGCTCATTTCGTGCACTTGATTTTTTCTAACTTTTTAGATTCTACGACATGGCGTTATGTGGTTCGCTGGTGTAAATAGAACAGGTGTAAATGCAACGTAGATTTAAGACGTGTCCAAATGATCCCCGTGATTTTAAGGAATAAAGTAATTTGGCTTTGATTTTGACTGGAAGTAATCACCTGAACTCAAAACTAGTTCTTCTAATGGCGAAGGAAAACTTAGTGAGAAAACCAGGAAGTCGTAGAACATAAAAAGTTCGAAAACATGCGTCAAGCGCGCCCTGTTTGGAGCACTTTAATCCTTTCACCACACTAATTCGAACGCGTGACTAATACGGCTAGTGGTAGTATTTCTGCAGTGCAAGTACCAGGGACGCATGGGTGGCAGGAGCTGGGCGCGTCTCATCCAATTGTACAGCAATTTGTCAAACGCCACCCTCCATAGAGGCAGCGCTTTCATCTCGTGCTCGCTTTGAATCCTCATTCGGACAGCTATTTGTGTTTATGCTGGGCTTAGACTTTGAAATACCCTGCTATAACTGACTTCAGTGTTGTTTTTTAATGGACAAGCTTAACCTGGAAGCTTGCATAGACAAGGATGAAATCTACGATGGAGCAAGCTTTTCTAGAAGATTCAGATATTATATTTAACGGCGACGGCCTCGGTGGCGTGGCGGGCGATTGCTCGGCAGAGACACAAGAGGCGCGGGTTCAATTCCCGCTGCGGACGAAATGTTTGCATGATCTGTAAATATTTCTTCCGGGTCTCGGTGTTGTGGTAGCATGGTACTCGTAGTTTCTGATACCCACGACACAGGGAATCCTAGTGTGGGGTCAGGACTATGTATGTGACTGTTGGGTGTTATTTTATTTATTAATTTTGTTCAATAAATTATTTGGAAATGAGAGTATGTGCAGACCTCAAAAAAAGGTTCACATAATCTACATTCATTTTGCAAAAGCATAGTCACATGCTTTAAAAAACGTTATGGTTTAAGCTGTGGTTTGAGGTGTGTACTATTAACAATCTGTCAGTGTTATATACTTAGATATTTGGTATCAATTTTGCTCAAGTTTTGTTCATATTAATTTAATTTTCATTGCAGTAAGTGGTCTACTAAATGTTATTGTAGCTGGTCACGCGAGATGTATTCTGAATAAGGGATGGCGGGTGGGAATCAAACATGTGCGATGTTTGATTTATTTGACATTTATTGTGTACGAAAACTCATTTAAAAATATGAATGCCAAATAAACTCTCAAACCATCATCATTTTCCTATCCTTATCCCACTATTGGGGTCGACACAGCATGTGCCTTGGATCATGCTGTAAGAGTTTTGGCTAAGGTGTTTTAAATAAACTCTGAAACCAGTGATAAGTAAAAGGGGGAAATGAACAGGCCAACGATGATGACGATTTCAAAAGGAAGTCAAAGATGCGACCAATTTAGGTTAAGGAAGTACTGCAGGCCTTAGAGGAGCTCGCTGTCAACTACGATCAGAAGTCGCAGGAGGTGGATAGCAAGAGTCGCGAGTGTGATCAGCTCTCTGAGGAGTTGCAGGCCAAACAGGTGTGTAGCTTATTCACATCCAACTATCCTATTTATGAAGTAAATCCGAAACTATCCTAGGATATTAACGATCGTACTATAGGCAATTTTTTATCCTTGTACGAGACGAGTGAAGCCGAGGGCGGAAATTAGTTTATAATAAATAAGAGCTTTATAGTTCGCACGCCCGCGCCGTGTCTTATCTTCCCTTAAGTGATAAAGTGACCCCATAATTGTTTTGTTTGTTTGTTTGCACGTTCGGCGACTGACGGTGCATATTTGGTACAAAACTTGAGAGGGGAGGTCGAGGGAGCAAAATGTTTTTTGATTTTATTTTATTATGCCAATATTTGAGCGCCAAAATTTGAAAGAAAAGAGGGAGGCCTTGCGCAGCGGTGGGACTCATCAAATAAAATAAAAAAAAGTTGTTTATGACTGCGACGATACTTATGTTAGGTATACTAGCTGCCACCCACGGCTTCGCTCGCATTTTACCCGGACAAAAAGTAGCCTATATGTTATTCCAGCACACGTATTATGTATATTCCAAGTTTCATTCAAATACGTTCAGCCGCTTCGAGTGTGATTGAAGCACAAACATACATCGTCACAATATTAGTAGGATTTGTTACGAGTATTAATAGTCAAGTTGAGTTATTTAAATGAAACATACCTACCTACTATTTCTTTGGTTAAAGAAAAGATGGATGGATTGTGAGGAAGAAGACATGCGTGTTAAAGGAGTGAGTACTGAGATGACGAGTGATACGAGAAGATGGAGGGAAACATGGTGTACCGACCCCATCTAGTGGGATAAGGCCAGAAAATGATGATGATACTATTTCTTTGGTTATCTACTTGCGGGGATATTAACATTTTAATAATTCTTATCAAATCTTTTATCTTTTTTTAAAAGATACACAAAACCAATTTAAATAATTATATAGGTTTTCTAAATATTTTAAATTGAACCGTTTTCTAAAGTAATGTTGAAATTGTGTTACTTATTTTGTGGTTCGTTTTCTATTGAATCGGCTTCCGTTCAAAAATACTACATACGCGTACCAACCAACGCTCGTACAGTCAGCAACAAAATTTACATAACACAAGTATTTGACTTATTCCTGAGGCGTACTTTAATTCGTTTCGTGAAACGCTCGTGGCTTGCTTAGACGTTCTTATTGATCGTTGAAGTTCGTATGAGCTAGTGGTCAACTCTTGTGACGGAGTTTTTAGGCCGCCTAAAGGCCTCCGTCATGGCTTTACGACTTAAAAGCCGGGGCCGACAATTGAACGTGCCTTCCGAAGCATGGAAGCGCTCAGCTCGTAATGCCTCTTGCTTGTCACCCATCTAAATTGTGACCGCGCACAACGTGGCTTAACTTCAACGATCAATCAAGAACGGGTAAGCAAGCTACGCCACGAGCGCTTTGCAAACAAAATGCTTTTATTTTTGTCAAATATTTTATACGAAAACTCATGCGTAAAAAATCAATTGAATTTCAGGAGGAGTGTACTAGTATTTTTTCCACAAAGGCCTTGTCCCGGGGAGATGGTATCAGGCCGTGGGCCGTAAATAAGGGCCATGGCCCGTGACAAGTGCCCCCATTACCGGCCGGCGACAGCAGCATGCCGAAAAAATGGAGCAAAGGAAACCGTAGAGTCTGCAGACAAAAACACGCTTCGCAGCTTCAAACAGTATATTTTTCATCATGATCATCATTCAAGTTTTGCTTAGTTTGAAGCTAGATGGCGCTGTGTGAAATGTCCACAAATATTTTGCTAGATTTTTTTGACATCGTCCTAATAGTTTATTTATTATGAGATCTTAAATGTTTTCAGTCAAAATACAACGATAACAAAACCCAGGCTAGTGACCTGACCTATTTTCCTTAAATTTTGTTCCACATATCAAATTGAATATCGTAGTAAAAATCTGTTTGATGAATTCAAATTAATTTATCTTCATTAAATCCCACTAATATTATAAATACGAAAGTTTGTGAGGGATGTTTCTATGTTTGTGCCTCACGCAGCATTAAAACCATTTTCAAAAGTTTTAAATGTACTTACGTTGAATTCATGTTGTTTCTACTATCGCTACAACGACAAGGTGCACCACAAAGATAGGATATGTAAATAACAGTAGGTTGTCATCAGCCCGCTGCCCCCTCCTCCACCTTATACTACTGTGATTATAATCTGTAGGTACCATAGACTATGAAACCTAGATAAATAATTCACGGTTAATTAACCAAAAAGTCTAGAAACAAAACTTTTATTGAAGCAATGTCAATGTCAATTAACCTACATCAATTTAATCGAAAAATTAATGAGACCGATCTTATTCAAATCTTCAGAGATCTGGTCATAATTTTGCCAATATATCTATATAGTTGAATCATCATCATCATCATTAGTTTATAGAGTCCATTATGTTTCCTAATACACTTGGACCCGTGATATTCACAATGTCATCGGTGCCATCCAATGGCCGATGTAATCAAATACTAAAACTAAGAGAAGGCTGCGTTTCTAGATTATAACGAAGTGGTGGAGGTATGTTGTTCCAACATTTGGTTGCCTGTTTATCACGTGACTAGTGACGTCACGAAATCCCAATGCGTTCAACACAAGTGGGCATCAAACTCGTCACGTCGAGGAGTTGCAGTAACCCTGAACTGGCTACTCTGAGTAACGACACCACAAAGGCGACGCACGCAAAGCAAACGCGAAATATATACGATCTGACAACGTCACAACTCCATCGCATCTTATTAATGTTATTCTGCGATTTCAAGGAAACAGTATGAAATAAAACTGGATGGACTAATTCCGGCGCAGGGAAGTACTAATTAAAACAACATACATCAGCGTCGGCCGGGGCTCGAACCCGCTACCTCTATTACTGGGGGAGTTACTATAGGTTCTCGAATAAATGTCGAAAGTACAGGAAGTTAACATTAACATTTTAACAGGAAAATACATCATTATACGTGATAACCAAAGTCGTCTACAAATGTCTTAGTTTTAGCAGAAAGCCAGGAAACGTGAATATTTTATCTGCTCGACATTTTGAATTACAATAGCCAAATGATTCATTCATATTAGGTTCATAAAAAGAGCAATGGTTTAGTGGAAGCCGTCCCGCCTTCCGATCCTAAAGTTGTGAGTTCAAAGTTCACGAAAGGAGCCTTTGAGGCGCACCTTAAAATCCTTTCACCACACTGGTTCGAAAGAACTAGTGACACGATTAGTACCTAGTAATAAAGAAAGCTTATCATATCTACCTACATACGTACAGTGACCCATGGTTCTCATAAACCCTTAATCACCCGTCACGGACCTCAATTTGCTACGGTCTTAATAAATTTCTTTCGCTTCATTTACTCTCATTTAAAAATGTCATATCTATTGACGGCCTCGGTGGCGTGGCGGGCGATTGCTCGGTTGAGACGCAAGAGGCGCGGGTTCGATTCCCGCTGCCCACAACACCCAGACCCGGAAGAAATATTTGCAGAACATGCAAACATTTCTTCCGGGTCTGGGTGTTGTGGTACCATGGTACTCGTAGTTTCTGATACCCACGACACAGGGAACCCTAGTGTGGGGTCCGGACTATGTATGTGACTGTTGGGTGTTATTTCTTTATTATTATTATTATTTATTACAATTAAATTTTGTTATTGTTCTAGGTTTATACGAGTACATAAGAGGTTTTGAATCGTAGGTATATAAGTTTAAATAATCTTTTTATTAAACTCGCACAATTATGTTAAATTCTCTCTCAACTTCTCGAACACACATCTAACTCGATTCTAATGCGGGTAATCAAAAAGCTATGCCGAAGCGAGTCCCGTGGTAGGTGCTCCGGCCCTGCCCGCAGTCTCTCATCCCGAATGGTTCATAAATTCCCTGTCATCGGCGCATTCACACTATTCCTGGAGACGGGACTTTTTATCCGCTTTTTCATTTGTTTTTAATAAACGTGAATAAATCTATCCAGTTTGATGCTAATGCCGAGTTTGTTTTGCTTTTTGTTGGTTAGGTATTTTCGATCGACTTAAGAAGGAGGACGTCTCTAAAGGCTGTATTTTTATTTGCAAACTAGCGACTCGCCCCGGCTTCGCTCGGGGATAAACATATAGGTTTTTCCAGCAATAATTCTAATTTTTCTCGCCGTAAAAACCATCCTTGAACTTCAACGAACATTTTAAAAAAAGATTTGGCCAAATTGGTCCAGGCGTTGTTGAGTTATGCGCTTACCAACACATTTTGCGATTCATTTTTATATTATAGAAGATAATCAAATAAATTATACTCTTTGACTATACACATTTTATCAGGAAAAAAGGGATCAATAGTTTTATTATTGGTCATCACACGTGATTTAGGCATTAGATTTTACAAAATAAATCGCAAGCGAGTTAAGTCAAAGTATATTTATTGCAGAAATACATGTTTAAGAGATGTTGGGCATCATAATGCTTACATTAGTTCATGAGTTCTGAGTACATGAGTTCTCAGAAAAAACTCGTAGAGAAGCCATAATATGGTTTTTTATAGTTCATTTCATAGATACTTGTAGAAGAAAATAGTCTCTTTTAATACTTTCATTTCACCACACTGGTTCACAAGACCTAATGATTATATAATGGTAGGTATTTGACATGTGATTTTATACCCCCAACTAAATTATGAGAACTGCAGAGCTTCTAAGAAATCAGACTACATCCCGCGGATACCGGGCTGTCCATAATCCCGGACTATCGCCATAATTCACCAACAAACAACCCTACCTCCCGGGACCGTATCCCGGGGATAGTGTAGAGTTACGACGGCTGTCATACAGCGGATTACTGCGGATTAGCGATGTGAAAATGAATCCACGGATCGATCTGTGAATCGTTACGAGCTATCTCTCGTATTTAGTAGTATGTAGTATTAGTAATAGTAAGTGCCCGCGGCTTCGCTCGCGTTATACCCTTTTGTTACCTGTTTCAAAAGTAGATTACTTAGGTAAAGTAAAGTAAGTTCGTATGAGCTAGTGGCCAGCTCTTGTGACGGTTTTTAAGCCACCTAAAGGCCTTCGTCATGGCTTAACGATTCAAAAGCCGAGACCGACTTTGACGTGCCCTCCGAAGCACGGAAGCGCTCAGCCCGTAATGCCACTTGCCACCCATCCCAATTGTGACAACGTCAACGCGCACAACGTTACTTAACTTCAACCTAGGTAGGTATAAATGCTATCACGTGTTCACGATGTATGAAATTATGCTAAGTTTCATCCAAGCCGAAAACACAAATAGCGAACCTTTTTGGAGTTAACTGTAGTTACAAAATAGCATATCTCTTTAGTACTATTCAATTATTTTTTGCCAGAATAATTTCATTATTGTGATTGATATTGAATGACGGATAATTGAATTTTGACATTATCATTATTATTTGACTTAATATTGAATATGTGAAACCTGATTTATTATGAATTTGGTTGTTTTCTTTTCTTGTTTTTTGTGATTCAGTTAGAGTTGTTGTGCAGTTCTAATTAAATAAATACCTAGATAATAAAGATTTTTGTTTAAAAATGTAATAAAAATTAGTTTTAATTCCCAAGCATGTCTTTGTTTAAGAATTGTTCATTTCCTAAAATGGTATTTCCCGCTAAGGGGCGCGTCTCGTCCGTCGCGGCGGCGGCGCGCGACGCGCGGCGTCTGTCGCGTCCGATTACCGCGCGCAGTCGCGCGTGAGACGCGTCGCACGTGTCGCGCCGGAAGACATGTGCACAAGGTTAGTGGCGCCACCGACCACTTCCGGATCACAGATTTAAATACGGCTGAAGTTCTGACATTAAAAAACTATTAGGTTTAATTAATGATGTCAATTATCGTGGATTTTAAAAAGCGACATTGTTGAATTGTCTTATCTAATCATTAGTATACGTGTTAAAGGCCTTGGTATTTATCAACTAAATCATAATTTTTGGATGGTTTAACAGTACCAAGCTCAACACTACTAAAAAGATAAAGCTAGTACGGTAAGCTAAATAACCAGTGTGATGATGATAAAAAAGACTGGTAGTAAGTAACTCATACAAAGTGATTTATGTCAAGCTATAAAGTGGGTTCTAAGTATTCATAGTCACGTAACTGCTCAGACCAAATAAAAAGAGAAGACGCCGCGCCGCGAACAACAAAAGTGAAGCCACACAAAACCGTGCTCCTGCAAGTAAACATACACGCTCACGCACACACCTACACTAAAACCATGTTCATCGCTCTTAGTACGTCACGAGTCTTAAAAATAGAATTATGTCTTCCTGTGTAGTGAAAACTTGTAAAAACAGCAGCAAATCACATAAAAAGTCTCACGGAATCACTTTTCACTCGTAAGTACTTCAAATAGCATCGTTTCTTAATTATTATACTATGAATTTAGGTTACTTGGAACACACAACCTTAAAACCTTCGACACACACATAGATAAAAAGGTGGCTTCACTTATGTTGTTCGCGGCGCGGAGTCTTTTCTTTTTATTTGGTCTGAGCGTAACTGTTATACAATCGTAAACAATCCTCCCACAATGGGCCACGGCCGTTACTCGAACAATCGCCTACAAACGTTACAGCTAGTCGATAAGCGTAAACCTCGGCTTATCTCCGGTTACATTTAACGGCTGGTTAAAACTATGTAACTGATAACGGTCGCTCCCGATTTATGTGCCGCTTATTGATAACGGATTGTTATAGATAAGTCCACCGACGTAGCGGAACGTGTTTAACTAACTCGAGATAAAAACTGTGCTTTGTGAAATGTGTCGAAGACACCTTTTATCTGTAATGTAGAAGCGGCAGCTTGCTTAGATGTTCTTGATTGATCGTTGAAGTTAAGCAGCGTTGTGTGCGGTTACAATTGGGATGGGTGACCGCAAGTGGCATTCCGTGCTTCGGAGGGCACATTGTCGGTCTCGGCTTTTAAGTCGTTAAGCCATGGCGGAGGCCTATGGGGGCCTAAAAACTCATTATTTTCTGACATACCTAGACATAATATTTATAGGTAACGAAAACCCTGTATTAGAAAAACCTCGGTCTGCCTTCCCATTGCTATACCGATACCATAACCGGGTTCATATGTGACTACTTACTATCTGTAACAACCATATGAAAGCAATAAATACCTAGGTATATTGAGTATTAAACTCCGTCCGTTGGCCACTAGCTCATACGAACTTACTTTTCTGTAATGTAGTGATTACTTAAGGAGAAAGACCAAGAAAAAACTGGTCTAGCTGTCGCTGGTTAATATGTTTGGTTCAATTTTAAAATGAGATATATATGTGGAGACAATAGAAATGCAATTTATATTATCTCTGTCACTTGCATTCATAAAGTGCAACACAAAGCGCGACCGGCTAATGACGCAAAAACCGCAGAGACAAAACAAACAAACGTCCATTATCTCCATCTTTATAATAATTACATCGGACAGCGACGTCTCAATCGGAACGGACGCATCTGAACGAATCCAATTACAGACCGAAATATCTTCGCGATCAAGAAAAATAACTGTTGAAAAACAGTGCGCGCTACCCCAACCTATTACACTCCATGAAACCCCACCTTAAAGGAGGGAGATAGAGTACAAAATGCAATGGGATGGAAATGCTTATGGCGCGCGTCACAGGTTAACCCCGTGTGGGCGGGGCCTCCCCCCTCCCCAGCTCCGAAGGGTGGACCGCCAGTCGATGCAGAGCGGTGGGGGATGACAGATGTCTGTCCTCGCGCATCGTTCATACAACACGATAGCGAATTCAATTCAACATAAATAATACGAGAACGCCGTCTGTCACCGTGTCTGTCCGGCGAAGCGGCCGCATAGCGATGTTTTATAAATCGCAACCGACTGAACCGATCCAAACATCGGATTAAACAGTGTTAATAACCCTCAAACGCTGTATGTCATCGCAATGGATGTACCGGCCGGGTCCGAGTGACCGGTGGCACTAAATCTAATCGCGCTGTTCGCAAATAAGCGATTGGAATGTTATAAATTATTTTTGAACGTGAAGGCATTGTGTGGGAATATACCGTTTAATAATGTGCGCAATTTTAAACAGTTGGAGGAGAAATGGCGGTTTTCCCTGAGCAAATTGTTCAAAGGCTTTGACGTGCGTTAGTGATTTAAATTTAATATATCTCAATGTGAACTAATCAAGAGTTACGACAGCAAACTGCAAATATTTTTAAACGAAAAACATACAAATAGCCGCAATTTCAATGAGATTCCCGTAAAAATTCAAAGAGTAGTTAAAATATATCGGTAGTCGTTCTGTTGTCCTCGAAAAAAATACTTCGAGACCATTAACTCTTAATTAACTGCATTCCTGCCCATTTAAATTTAGTTACAAAAATGTTGAATTCTAAGGTTTACTTATAAATATTCATATGTCTACCAACCTACGTCTTATCGGTACATCTTTAGCTTTGTTGTAAATACCTACCTTTTTATAATTATTGTACCTACATTTAAACATTACAAAGTTTTAGCCGGATGATATCTCAGACGATAAGCAGACCTTTTGGTTATTTACGGCCCATTGGATTCCGGGAAAGCCCAAATATTTGCACAACAGCCATAAAGTAAACAAAGTATGGTGGCAGTAGGTAATCCCGAGGGGTTGGTTGCTCATCGGACTTCCGCCGGAAGAAGGCGGGTCTCGGCGGCCATTTTGCGACGGTGCGATGCGCACGCAGCCGACAGGTTAAATAATAAAAAAGGTTAAAAATGGGAGAGCTTTTCGGGAGTTAGGCACAGAATTTTATGATATTGCGTTTTTTGGGTAAAATATTTATGTTTTTCTGGGGCATGTCAGACTTGGATGAATTATTGAGAAGCTCTTCTAAGGGTAACTGGTAGTCTGGTAGAACAGAATATTGTTTTAATAAAAAAGAACTGCTAGTGAAAATTAAGTTTTAAATTTAATCTGTACTTATCCTATTTTAGTTGTAGGTATCATGTATTTGGAATAATACAGCCAGGTGGATTATGGAGGAAAGCAATCGATTTGCCAAAACAAGGTTACATATTGTAAATACTGAATTTGAATGTAAAAATAGCACATTTTTTTATGAAAGCATAAGGAGTTGACTCAATTAGTAAAATAATCAAGTCAAATGAAATACAACAGAAACTAATGCACCAATTAAACTTATTTTGTTATGTTTTTTGTATTTCAAGATCTAAGGTTTCTGCCTATCCCTATAGGATACAATCGTGATTTTATAAATGTATGTTTGGGTCACCTGTCTCCATGATTCACCAAATCCATCTTGGGACTCTTGGATCAGGAGTGGCTGCAAGTTTTCTTACGATTGCTTGTGGCTCTGCCCTCCCCATTAGGCATACAGGCGTGATAAAATATATATGTATGTTTTCGTATTTCTTTATGTTTTTTTACATACATACATACATACATACATAAATAGACCTTTTCCATATCTACAATAAAGTTAACATTGGATGTCTGCCCTCCAAAAATACTACCGGCAACTTTAAATCCAATTTTAGCATCTATAAATTTGGTAAGTAAAAGTATTTCTTAATTTAGTTGGGCCGTAGTACCAGGCTCCCATGAATCCGCGGGAGTGCGCGTAAATCATGCGGCGTCGCGCCATCCATCACGCCGAGTCGCCCCATCAATCGCCGCGACCGAAATAGGACCACGACCAAACAGGGAATTCTCACCTAGCGAGAGTGGAATTCGAACAGAGCGAACGCAATTAGGCTGGGGTATTGGGAGAATGCTTGCTTGTTGGTTAGCTCCAGGTTTAAAGCCTCTCTGCGCACTTCAATCTCTACCACAGCACTTAGAACATAACTAGTGACACGAGTCATCATTTTCCTTAGGCTGGGGTATTGGGAGAATGCGCTTATTGGTTACTTTCAGATTAGGAGCCTCTTTGCGGCGCACTTCAATCCCTACACCACAACACTTAGAACATAACTAGTGACACGATTCATCATCTTCCTGCCCTTATCCCACTCTACATGATCCAAGGATCACGCTGTAAGAGTTTTGGCTAAGGTGTTTTATGACCGGCCGCCTGCCTGACGTCAACCCTCCTTGGGAATACTTGCTTATTGTATCTCATCATGTTGGAGAGGATACTATCCCTTAGTTGACTTTTACGACATGCTCGGGGAGAGAAGCAGCTGGACGCATTCTATGTTTTTTCTTTTGTGAAGGAAAAAGTTGTCTCCTGACGCTGTATAAATCATCTACTATGTATATAATGGTAAAAGGCCTTAGTGTAAAGTACTAAACACTAGAAAGGAATAAAATTAAAAAAAAACTCTCAACCCGAGGTTTTGAGGAAGTGAATTACAATCTTGCATTGCAGCTACCATAATAATTATGTTATTTTATTGTAACCTAGTCTATCTAGCAGATCGAGTTAGATGTATATCTTCAACACTGGCCCACAGCGGCAAAGCACAGAAAAAGCTGTATAAGATAATTAATAAGGGACGTGATTGAGGCACAAACATCGTCAAATCCTCACATCCTCACAAACCTCCGCATTTTTTTTAATAATAGTAGGATAGTAGGAAGTAGGATTCTATCAGCCATTTGGTTTCCATAATACAAGATTTACTTAGTTTGGGGCTAGAAGGCGCGCTGTGTCAGATGTACAAAAATATTTATTTATTACTTGTTGTTCATTTTTCGGCATTTCGATAATTATCTCCAGCTAGGTCTGAGTAACTGAATAAGAATTACCTGCTATTGAGTGATAAGTTAGAATAAGTAGGTACAATAAAACTTCCTTTAGGTATGATAAAGAGCTTTTTCATTATAAAGGATTGAAAAACATGGCGTGTATAGATTTTTTCTGCGTTCCTTATAAATAATAGTAGGTATCTTGTGAACCTACATCAATTTTACGTATTTGATATTTCGTTTATAGAGCATGTCATGCTTTCTGCTTGAAGTTTGAGTGAACTTGTGTTGTTAAAGCATTTATTTTGTTCATCGAAATAATAGTTTTCTTTTTAACGTTAATCGATATTACAGGCTTCGAGATTCTATTACTAGATCAGGAACCTAATAGTGCTTCTCATACAGGTGCCAATGATTGTAACATGATCCAAAGTAAGCATTCTGTTAAAAAAGTAAGTCCGTATGAGCTTGTGACGGAGTTTTTAGGCCGCCTAAAGGCCTCCGTCGTGGCTTAACTACAATTTAACGTGCCCTCCGAAGCACGGAAGCGCTCAGCTCGTAATGCCACTTGCGGTCACCCATCCAAATTATGACCGTGCACAACGTTGCTGAGCTTCAACGATCAATCAAGAACATTTAAGCTTACGCCGCGAGCGCTTCGAATCATTTTAAGATGAATTTTTATTAATAGAAGAAGAAAGATTGAGCTGATAAATGGCCAACCTGCAAAAGATCTGCAAGGGATGCAAATATTCCAATAGGTAGGTACCTAACTGAAGAAGAATGATAACTGAAGTGTAACTTCTCCATTTAATTAAAAATATATTTGATGCGATTAATAATGTCTTACCAATTTAGTAAGAAATAATGAAATTAAGCAATTAGGTGCCTTCCTGTTCTAATGAAATTAATTAAGCATAAGAAATACCTACTCGTTTCCCAACACTTAATTTGGGAGTGGGTGACAAGACTGCCTAAAAAATCTTCATTAATAGAACTTAACTTGTACGGGCTACCGAATTAACAAGCAATCATGTAATTACTACACCTCGATACCTACAGGATACAGGCGGGGCGAGAGCAGATCAATACTCTACCTATCCGCCCGTCCCGCTCCCGCAAGCGTGGAGGCAGTGGGGGGGAAAGAGAGGGGTGGAGCTTGGAAGGGCGGCCCTCGGTGGGCGTGGCCAGTCGAGGCGAGCTGCGGCGCGGCTGACTCCGCTCAGTCGGCCAGCAGCGCGGGCCGCGCGCGTACGCTCGGACCATGCCTGCATCGCCCGCGTAGCCACCATGCTTGTCCCCCCGGAGATGATGGCGGCCCAATCCAAGCTCGTCTACCAAATGAACAAGTACTACAACGAGCGCGTCGCGAACCGAAAGGCGCAGATCGCGAAGACGATCCACGAGGTCTGCAGGATCGTTCAGGATGTCCTCAAGGAGGTGGAGCTGCAGGAGCCGAGGTTCATCTCCTCGCTCACGGACTACAACGGCCGCTTCGACGGACTCGAGGTTGTGTCGCCCCACGAGTTTGAGATCGTCATCTATCTCAACCAGATGGGCGTCCTCAACTTCGTCGACGACGGTTCCCTGCCGGGATGCGCGGTGCTGAAGCTGTCCGACGGCAGGAAGCGCTCCATGTCCCTTTGGGTCGAGTTCATCACCGCTTCGGGCTACCTGTCAGCCAGGAAGATCCGATCCCGATTCCAGACACTAGTAGCTCAGGCGTGTGACAAGTGCTCGTACAGGGACTGTGTCAAAATGATCGCAGAAACCACGGAGGTGAAGCTGCGGATAAGGGAGCGGTACATCGTGCAGATAACTCCCGCGTTCAAGTGCGCCGGGCTGTGGCCGCGCTCGGCCGCGCACTGGCCGCTGCCGGCCATACCGTGGCCGCACCCCAACATCGTCGCTGAAGTCAAAACTGAGGGCTTCGACTTGCTATCTAAAGAATGCCTCGCTTTACAAGGGAAAAACTCTGCGATGGAAGGGGATGCTTGGGTCTTATCGTTCTTGGAAGCCGAGAATCGCCTGCTACAAGGCGGCTGCCGGCGGAAATGCCTCAGCCTATTGAAGACTATTCGAGATAGACACCTGGACCTGCCAGGGAATCCGGTCACCTGCTACCACATGAAGACGCTTCTGCTGTACGAGTGCGAGAAGCATCCTAGGGAGCATGAGTGGGACGAGGCCGCTATAGGCGACAGGATCAATGGCATCTTCCTGCAGCTGATATCCTCGCTGCAGTGCCGTAGGTGTCCGCACTACTTCCTGCCGCACGTGGACCTGTTCAAGGGCAAGTCCCCGACGGCGCTGGAGAACGCCGCCAAGCAGGTGTGGCGTCTCACGCGGGAGATGCTCACCAACTCCAGAGCCTTCGAGAAGCTGTGAAGTGAGAGACTAAGTGCAGTGAGACCGCTCTAAGCGACGTGTAATTCTTGAGTCATTTTCTCTAGTTTTAGGACTTTAGGCCATGCATTTCTGTGTTTAATGGATGATCCGAAGGTTGGAAGTGATGCCTAGGTGTTGAGCAATAGTGAATTTGAGTTCCATGGATCGGACAGACTGTAAGTAGAAGTGATACTAATAGACTAGGGCACTTCGATATATAACTTTATTTGTGATATATACTGTAAATAGCTTTGTACAATTTAGTGATAAATTTAATTTAAATCACCATGTATTTATTTGACTGAACTCTTTTAAAGTAGGCGTAATATGTAGTTAAAATAAAATAATTTGAAATTGAATATGCTTTGATTTGTCTAACACCTTACTCACTGCTTGTACTTACAAATCGCTGATCGCGATATTTAGGCCTACGGCCCAGGCGGCTCAAACCAGTTTTCCATAAATTTGATACCGACGAAGATGTTACTTATGAATTTTGATCAAAAGCAATTTATTTAGGAAACAAACGGCAAAGGAATCAATTCAGAATGGACATGGCAATAAAATAAAGTCCTGTTCCATATTTATTCATACAATATCGCATTTAGATGCAAACATTCTTACTCGGGTACATATTGGTTTTTATTGAATTTAAATTTGAAAAGGATCATCACCGATTGCACAAGATCATATTTTTGCAAAACTTTGAAAGAAAGTGAATACCTGGAATTCTGCTCAACCTATTAGGTTTAAAAATTGACAACATAATGTGGTATTCTGTTGTCAATTTTTAAACTTATCAGGTAACGAGTCGGTTAGAAATGGCAATAAGATACATTTTTTAACAAATTTTACCGATAATAAGTAAAAATTTTGATAGCTATGCAAATTCAATGTAATCTTTTGAAAAATAAGTTGTAGTTTACAAAATCTACATATTAAGAGATATTTATGCAACGTAATTTGCTTTTCTGTGATTTGTGCTCTAACAATATAAGCAAGATAACATTGACTTTTCACAATAATGGGTAAGACCTGCATGTATACCTAATCATTACAATAAATAAATACATAATCAGTTAAAGACATGTTTCTTGCATACATTTATAGTACATAGAATAAACTCTCTAGCTGGAATGAGAGAAAGATAAATAAATACTTCTTGCAACTTGGTTCTAGTAACATCAACGAGCACTTGACCATCAAATCCCAAAAACAGTAACTCTCAGAAAAACAACAAGAGCTCCAGAAGACATTAATTCAAGACAAATAAAATGGTGTCCGATACATTGATCGTAAAACCTTTGTCCCGGGGATCGCGGGTGTCCGGCCTACGTGCCGGATCGGATTTCAACTTACATTTCACTAGTGAAACACCCCGCGACTTTGTCTGCCTTGAGTATCATACAAACTTCATCGCAGCCTCAAATCGCCATACAACACGGCAGTAGCGTCAGCTGAACCCGCTTCCATCTGACTTATATACCTATCTGGATCAAATGAGCTATCTAAGATCGTAAGCAACATATACTACCCCATGTTTTATAGAGGCTCTTATTAAAAAAAAACATTGGTAGTTATGTCTATCGCTCTATAACTCCCAGAGTTGAGGTTTTGAAATGATAGGCCCATATTCCATTGATTTCAGTGTTCAAAGTGCTTATGACAGAGATTTTAATATGTAGGTACAATTCCATCATAAATTTACATTAACTGGAAACAAATATAATTCGTAAACGAAATTTGTTTAATTCATTTTCTATAGTGACTATTTGTTGCTTACTATCTTTTAATTGTAATTATTTCCAAATTACTTTTCTGTTCTTGAAAATAATTGAATAATTAGAAATACAAGTTTATTCACAGACAGACGGAACTAGATATTTGTATAAAGAGAGGTTTTGACCAACGAAGGCTCCGTGGGCAGAGGACAGTATCAGCTGCTTCGAATTAATTTATACGCGACATCAAGCGTAAAGTTATTCCCAGGATATCGGGTTTGGCTAAATATATTTGAAGCTATGTTGTAGAACAAGGCATTTCAGATAATAGTGATGATAATATTCATAATTTGATACAAAAAATGTTTTAAAATGTTATATTGTAATATATCATCATTACATATCAATTCACTTTGGATGTTTTTATTTTGGGCAAGGTATTTGTAATAATTTTTGTCTTATGCATTGAATAGAAAATATACTTTAAAAAAGTAGGGATCAAAGAAAAAAAAAAGATAATCAACCGTTTCTCTAACTAGCTATTATAAGCTCCTAAATCGCTAGTTGTGTCACTAGTTCTTTCGAACCAGTGTGGTGGAAGGAAAATATTCCAACCATTTCCGTTTGCAATATCTTTTGTTTTAAAATTAGCGTGGTCGCCATATGCGTGGTTAATGGAATTAATTCCTGCAATAAAACGTCGTGAGGCAAGTTTAGTTTGGTCATCAGTAAACGTGGCTCGCCCACGCGTTGCCTTGTTTAACTGTCGACAAAGTTCGGAGACAAATGATGAATTAAAGAATCAAGGCACAAACATGCGTTTTAAACCGTGCAGGAAAACATCGTGAGGAAATTGGCACGCTTTAGATTCGAAACCCCCATTTTTTATGATTTTTTTTGCCACTTGATGCCTAAATAGCAAAACGAACGAATACAAACGTCTTCAATAAATTGCAATAATTGCAAGGTGGCAATAGATTTTTTCATTTACTTATACACAAAACAAATTGGGGTGAATGAAAAAGAGAAGGCCCTTGTCCAGCAGTGGGATCCAGCAGGCGATCTAATCCAACATAGATTAGATACAAAGAAACAAAAGACAAGATGTTTTGCAAATTAGGTTTTTGATCAGGAGTTCCGCAAAACCACAAACGCTTTTTAACTTATGTCTAGAGCTAATATTTGTGTAACTGGTTTTAGGAATCAGTGTGGTGAAAGAATTATCTTTGCCTTTCTGGCCTTTAATACATCTACTAGGTGCCGCCCGCGGCTTCGCTCGCGTACCCGGATGAAAAATAGCCTATTGTTAATCCAGCACATGTACCTACTATGTATATTCCAAGTTTCATTTAAATCCGTTCAGTAGTTTTTGCGTGAATGAGTAACAAATATCCATACATCCATACAAACCTACAAACTTTCGCGTTTATAATATTAGTAAGAATTACAGATGATTTAGGAATTATAGAGCCCCTCAAATGCTTATTTCATGCACTTCGTGTTTAGAGCCAAGAACAACAAATCATAAAGCAAAACCAACAAATCATTTTTAAACAGATAACATGGCCTAATACCATATCGAGGCCATCAATTACAACTATACTTATAATTTCCTGGGCGTTTTTCAATAAGCCTTCAAGGAGTCGAAAGAGGGCGTGGTTGTGGGCTGAAAAGGGCGGGCAGGGATGTCAAAACGTATAAAAATAGAGGCTGGATGATATATTCCGTTCGAGTCAGGTGTTCGATAGTGTAATGGCGCCTGTAATCGACAACTTTTTAAATTATCATGGTTATGAACAACTACATGAATGTAATGAGAGTGAATGAAGCGAAAGTATGTCAGGATCGTAGCAAATGGAGATCCGTGATCTCTGCCTACCCCTATGGGAAACAGGCGTGACATTATGTATGAACAGCGTAGTGCAAAGTGGTTTTTTGGTCCTTCCACTCCATCCAACTGAAATGACCAACTGAAGGGGATCAACTATTTTTCTTTCTCAACGATACAACTTTTTAGTTGGTTCGTTATGAATATTTTATTAATTTAAATTTGTTCCCATCTACACAACATAAAACAGATCAACTATTTTTCTTTCTCAATGATGCAACTTTTAGGTTGGTCCGATTTTTTTACACAAACTTCATCTTCCCAGCTGCATTCGCTAGGAGTTGAATTTCGGGTATTTCTATCTTAGTGTATAGGATTTCATAGTATTCTTCAAGTTTCATGCTTCTAGGACCCATGGTTTAGGTTATGTGTTCTTACCAAGGGTTTATATATGTAGAGGTAGGACTAGACTAGCGCGCTATGAAGTCGTAGGAGAAAAAGTGGTCTTATTATACCTAGTAGTAGGTTCAATCTAGCTGCGGATGATGATGATGATAGGACACGGATAAAATGCTGCATTTTATCTGAGGTATCAAATCTGATTAAGCTAAGAGATTGGACACCGGACTGGGGCTCTCTGGTTTGAGTTAGATGTAATAAATTTCTATCTACACTAATATTATAAAGAGGAAAACTTTGTTTGTTTGTTTGTACTGAATAGGCTCAAAAACTACTGGACCGATTTTAAAAATTCTTTCACCATTCGAAAGCTACATTATCCACGAGTAACATAGGCTATATTTTATTTTGGAAAAAAATAGGGTTCCGTAAGATATTTGGGTTTTTCGGACACAAGGTGTAAAAAATCAACCAGAAAAGTTACTTATTTTGCGTACGCTGCCTAAACTATAAAAGATAGAACCATAAAATGTTCTAATTAATTGTAGATCTTATAAATATCTACAAAAAAGTCCGCGACACACTATACCCATCTATGTCGAGTGAGGCACAGCAACCATTTTTTTATTTAAAAATCTTGAATTTTTTTTGGACTACATTTAAACGCGTTTATTTTACTCATGCTATTAATCCTTATCAAAATAAATGATTTCATCACTAAGAACAGTTTATGGAGATAATATTTGGTCTTTGAATGATTAAAATTGGACGTTTGGTTTTGAAGTTATGGCGAAATTAAAATATTACGATTTCTGCTGCACGACCGCTGCGTAGGGAGCCGACCTCGCGACTGACCGTGTCTTTCCTGGGTAGGCTTTTTGCAGCGGTAACCGACATCCACGCGGGCGGAGCCGCGGGCGACCGCTAGTTGTGTGATATGGAGAAGCCCTCGAAGGAAAAAAGCATCTACCAGTGATCGCAAACACATTAGTAATATATTATTTTACTGTTTTCTTGCTTTTTTCCATTCCGTCCTTTTGACAACTTCTCAAAATTATTTCTTTTTATTTTTCTTTCGGTCGGCACCCGAAAGAGGTATCATTCCGTGGAGGCCGCAACATTAAAACTATGGAGGTAGGTACTGGGCAAGTCTTCTCAACCCAAATGCGTCCCGGACACTACAACTTCTCGGTAGTGTAGGCAAGGGGTTGCCTCCTGACGATACGCAGGATTTAAATAGATAAATCCTTTAGTGAGCAAAAGCCTTAGATGTCAAATCTTACTAGATATATCCACCGCTCAGGTTATAGATTAGGGCTAACTGCGCCATCTGGAGTACCAACTGCGCTATAAATCTTGACTAATCGATCTCCTCGCTCGCATGCCCTCCTGGTATCTCCAATGGGCCATCAATAGGCCATCATGTAGTAAAGTGGCTACCAATGACGAGACGTTTATTGGCTGGTAATTAGTTGATAGAGCATGCTAAGGTAGTAAATGTCGTGAGAGAAAATCGAAACTTGTAGAAACTTTGAATAAAATGTGGAAATTTGTCAAAAATATTTCATGATCATCATGTTCTAACTTATTAAATAAATAAATATTTGTGGGTATTTCACACAGCGCTGTCTAGCCCCAAACTAAGCAAAACTTGTACTATGGGCACCAGATGGCTGATAGAATACTTATATACTTTTTTGTAAATACATACCTACTTATAATACATAATACTACCGGGTCTGAGTGTTGCCCAGACCCGGAAGAAATATTTGCAGAACATACGAACATTTATCCCGTTAGCGGGAATTGAACCCGCGCCGCGCCTGTCGCGTCTCATCGTCAAATTATTGTTTTTTAAATTTTTATTATTCATCATCATTATCTGAAGCCTATAATATCCCGTTGCCTAGTGCAGACAAAAACTATAGGCTTCCATTGATGTCGTCGATCTATCGCGCAAAAAATAGTTTTATTAATGAACGAATACGTCTAAAATACAACTCCTGATAACTGAGAGGCAAGTATTTGTAGTAAAAGATATGGTAAGATATGGTGCCAGTTAAATATACACAGAAATCCCATTAATCTTTCTGATCAAAACAAATCATTAGAGGTAGAATAGTGCCTACATAAAATGGCACACATAAACGACAATATTCTTTCAAAATAGTTTAGGTATCACTATTACTCGTGTCACTTGTTCTAGGAACAAGTGTGGTGAAAGAATCGTTTGGATCGCAAACGATCCAATTAAATAAACCAGTTTTTAAAGACGCTCCAAATTCTTCATTTATGGCAGCAACGTTTATTATGTACCTCATAAGTACCGACGACCTCAGTGGCGTGGCAAGCAAGTGCTCGGCTGAGACGCATGAGACGCGGGTTCGATTCCCGCTACGAGAAAAATGTTTGTATGTTCTGCAAATATTTCTTCCGGGTCTGGGTGTTGTAGTATTAGGTATAAAAAAGTATGTTAATATTGTATCAGCCATCTGGTGTCCATAGTACAAGCTTTGCTTAGTTTAGGGCTAGATGGTGCTCTGTGAAATGTCTATAAATCTTTATTTACTACTAGCTGCCGCCCGCGGCTTTGCTCGCGTGGTATCCGGATGAAATATAGCCTATATGTTAATCCAGTACAGATACTATGTAAATTCCAAGTTTCATTCAAATCCGTTCAGCCGTTTAGGCGTGATTGAGGTACAAACATCGACACATCCTCACAAACTTTCGCATTTATAATATTAGTAGGATCAGCCTTCTGGTGTCCATAGTACAAGCTTTGCTTAGTTTGGGGCTAGATGGCGCTGTGTGAAATGTCCATAAATATTTATTTACTATTTATAAATGACATTCATTATGAGTTTTAGTGCACTGTCAAGCTGTCAGTCTGTCACATACAAATACGTTGATTTCCTTTCGAAGGCTTTCGAGGAATGCAAAGTTCAGTGGCGCGTGACAATGGCCCTGCGTCGTTGCACGTTTTACTCAAAATTCATGAATTTATAAGTTAATTTATTTGTCAGAAGCCGCTGCATCACCAGTGGCCATTTACAACATCAGTACAAAAAATACAAATTATATTTATTTGGAACAGAAAACAAATTAAAACTAAAACATGTGTAAACGATACTGACGGCAAAAGTATTTTTTTATTTACTTACTAGCTGTTGCCCGCGACTTCGTACGCGTGTAGTACATTATTTTATTCTATAATAGCGGTCGCCCGCGGCTCCGCCCGCGTGGATGTCGGTTACCGCTGCAAAAAGCCTACCCAGGAAAGACACGGTCAGTCGCGAGGTCGGCTCCCTACGCAGCGGTCGTGCAGCAGAAATCGTAATATTTTAATTTCGCCATAACTTCAAAACCAAACGTCCAATTTTAATCATTCAAAGACCAAATATTATCTCCATAAACTGTTCTTAGTGATGAAATCATTTATTTTGATAAGGATTAATAGCATGAGTAAAATAAACGCGTTTAAATGTAGTCCAAAAAAAATTCAAGATTTTTAAATAAAAAAATGGTTGCTGTGCCTCACTCGACATAGATGGGTATAGTGTGTCGCGGACTTTTTTGTAGATATTTATAAGATCTACAATTAATTAGAACATTTTATGGTTCTATCTTTTATAGTTTAGGCAGCGTACGCAAAATAAGTAACTTTTCTGGTTGATTTTTTACACCTTGTGTCCGAAAAACCCAAATATCTTACGGAACCCTATTTTTTTCCAAAATAAAATATAGCCTATGTTACTCGTGGATAATGTAGCTTTCGAATGGTGAAAGAATTTTTAAAATCGGTCCAGTAGTTTTTGAGCCTATTCAGTACAAACAAACAAACAAAGTTTTCCTCTTTATAATATTAGTGTAGATTAACGATTTAAAAGGGGAAAAAATAACAATAATTAGATACTTAGTAACTAAAAACCACTAAGGTTTGTGTTATTGCCAGTTCAGTTTACAACTAACAATGGTAAAGATAGGTATGTTATGGTCAGGCAATCAAGTATATCTAGGTATAGATATTAAATAATTAACAAAAACAATAAGTTATCTATTAGGAACTAGGTAGGCAGATTGGTACTTAAGTTGTGTTTCAAATAAAGTATTAAACTGTGTAGAATATATAATATACTTTTCTTTTGTAAATACATACTTATAATACATAATACTACAACACCCAGACCCGGAAGAAATATTTGCAGAACTTACAAACATTTCTCCCGTAGCGGGAATGTTGCAAGTTCTTTGGTAAGGGTGTGAAAAATCTTTTCTATTTAGGAGGTCTACATATGACATTCTCCCTCTCAAGAACTCCTGTCACGTACAGATATTAACGGGCCTACTGTTTGGTTATGATTTGAACATTCTGGCGCCGGACATTTTGTATAAAGGACATTGGAAGCATATCAATTGACATTGTCTTCGTTTAGAATGTAAGAATATTATAGGAAAGAACTGCTGTTTGTAACGGGTTTCTTGTGCACGAAATGAACTTCTTTGAGATGCACTTTAATCCACTACTTAATTGATGACAATTAATAAGTTTTTCGGGAGAAAGGAGTTTGAAAGTGTTGGTAAAGAACTTGGTATCAATTTTTTCCTCAAAACTGCGACGCTATGTATGTATAGGACACCTAAACGATTGAAAAACTCAGAAAAATATGGCTGTTTTCAAATCGAGAAGTTCCTCTAAGTGTGCACCATCTTAGACCACACTGTCACTTAAAATCAGGTCTATCTATCTAGTCGTATCACTAGTTTATTCGAACCAGTGTGGTGAAAAAAATTAAAGTGCGCCTTAAAGGCTCCTTTCGTGCACTTGACACGTGTTTTCGAACTTTCTACGTTTCTATGATATGCCAGTTTCCTCACGATGTTTTCCTTCACCGTTTGAGAGTACCGGTATAGCGCATATACATTTTTCGAACAGAAAAACCCATTGGTGCACGACTGGATTTGTTCCCACGACCTGGTATCGGAAGGCGGGGCCGTTACCACCAGACCACCAGTGCTCAGGTGGAGTGTGACCAAACGCAAATCGATTTAAGTTAAAAAAGCAAATATAAGTCCAGAAAAATGCAAACATTTCATAATTATTATCATCATTATCTACAAGGTACAGGCTTTCTTTCTGTTCGTGCCATCCATCCATAACATTTGTAAATACTTGTATGTAGGTAAGGCGATCAATTTTCTAACTTCGATCAAATTTGGTCGAAGATGTATCTACCTAAGGATATTTTTGAAATAAAGAATTTGTATTTGTAATTTGTATCTTGGTTCTCAAAAATTTCGCTGAGGGTAAAGTTAATCCTGCACCCCAGCCTCCCATCTCTCCCGACTAGCGCCCAGAAATATGACAACAGGTTACATTGAACTATAAATATGTATGCGCAATCGAAGTGTGGTGCCTCGCTCTTGAATAATTCATCGCAAATTGTGGTATTATACAAATTTGTCGCGGCGATGCTGCCTACGTTATACCTTAGGACGTAGTAATACTGTATTTAGGATATGAAGTCTCGCAGTACTCGCAGTGTTACTAAAGAAAATAAATAACACACAACAGTCACATTACATAGTCCTGACCCCACACTAGGGTTCCCTGTGTCGTGGGTATCAGAAACTACGAGTACCAACACCACAACACCCAGACCCGGAAGAAATATTTACAGATCATGCAAACATTTCCTCCGCAGCGGGAAACCCGCGCCTCTTGCGTCTCTGCCGAGCAATCGCCCGCTACGCCACCGAGGCCGTCAGGAAAGGAGCGCGATTTTTCGTAGAAACGTTATGTCCTATATGTTAGTGCCTATATAGCCTATATATTATTCTAGCAGACATACTACGTATATTCCAAGTTTCATTCAAATCCGTTCAGACATTACGGACTACAGACTACACTATACAATATTACAAAGAGGAAAGATTTTTTTGTTTTATTGTTTGTAACGAATATGCTCCGAAACTACTGAACCGATTTAAAAAATTCTGTCAGCAATAGAAATCTACATTATTACGGAATAACATAGGTTATAATTTATCTGCAAAATAATTAGGTATCCTTACTAATACTCCAATAATGTAACCCGAGGTGTAAAAAAATTACCCAAAAAAATCCTAATTTGTTAAATATCCGTGCGAAGTCGGGGCTGGCTGCTAGTTTATAATATAGGTAGTAGGATTAGTTTGGATATGATGGCTTAGCTGTAGGATCTCATACTTTAGTGGACGTGCTGCCTGTACAATACCGTCTCGAATGTCATTTTAACATAACTACTGACAGATAACCTTTTTAGGTATGAGCTTGTGCTCTTAAATAATCATAAATCGACGATTTTAGTATTAATTTCAAAGAAACAAGTCATTGAATGTCTGAGATGGTCTTATTAACTTGTAATACATGGCCGGCTTAGACTGTCCATCGCATCATCTTAAAAGGCTTATGAATGACTATTATCTGAACTTATTAATAAATAAAATATTTGTGGACATTTAACACAGCACCATCTAGCCCCAAGCTAAGCAAAGCTTGTACTATGGGCACCAGATGGCTGATAGAATACTTTTTTTTTAATACACATACTTATACATTATACTACAACACCCAGACCCGGAAGAAATATTTGCAGAACACACAAAATTTACTCGGAAGGGTACTTTTGGAAAGGACACTATGAATTATAAAGATGATAAGTAAGTTTGTATGAGCTAGTGGCCAACTCTTGTAACGGAGTTTTTGGGCCGCCTAAAGGCCTCCGTCATGGCTTAATGACTTAAAAGCCGGGACCGAATTTAACGTGCCCTCCGAAGCACGGATACGAAGATAAAGGCGGTTAAAGATGATGATATCACATACCCTTCAGTTGACTATTTATTACATTAGCACGAACCTACCAGTAGAATCGAACCTACATTTCATTTATCTAGACTACCTACTCATAAAACTCAGATCAAAAATAGGTCTTGAATTCAAGTTCGCCGCTATTTAGTGTTCAGTCATTGTATTTGAAATACTAGAATACATTTAGGCGTCTAGACGGCCATTAGAATACCTGCGGGGATACCGGTCACCCTGAACTAGATACTATGACCGATTTCAGTACTGTTATTGAATTTCAAGTTTAAAAGTTTTTAGTGACGGTTTCTGCGGCGTGTTGGGCGACTGCTCGGTTGAGACGTGCGAGCCGCGGGTTCGATTACGGAAAAAATATTGCATGTTCTGCAAAATATTCCTTCCGGGTCTGGGTGTTGTAGTACCATGGTACTCGTAGTTTCTGATACCCACGACACAGGGAATCCTAGTATGGGGTGACTTTATTGTATGTGACTGTTAGATGTTATTGATATATAGCTATTAGTACCTAGGGGTTTCGTGAGCGAAGACGCAGGAGTTTACTAGTTCAAAATAAAAGTACCTCGACATAACCCATGCGTACATCGTTTTAAACCAATAACTATAACTACAAATAATATTCTTACATTTGAATGAATTTCAAAGGGAACCGTAAAATAAGCTAAGGTAACGCTACACCGACTTATCTTTGGTATAATAATATTTAATAATTCACCCGAACACTGTGCCTGTCCGAGCGTCTAATGCGTTCTGATGTGCGGGGCGGGGTGCGAGTGATAGAGACGGAGCGGAGCGGAGCTGAAAGCGGAGCGAGTCTCACACATATCTGACAATCCGTTTACCCTTAGACAGGTTTCTTATACCATGCTGAAATGCACGGTGGTAGAATTTGATGACCCTTACAAATTTTGATATGAAATTATGTATATTTACTTAAAAATGAGAGTGAATGAAGCGAAAAGTATGTTAGGATCGTAACAAATGGATATCCGTGATCTCTGCCTACCTTTATAGGTAGAGGTTGTATAGGAGATAGGCGTGATGTATGTATGAATTGAAACCCTTTGTTTTTGAAAACTTGGCATATACAAGCCTCAACTATTTTTGGTTTCGGCACACTTTGACCATTTATTTATGCTACGCCCTTCAGATTACAGGATTATTTTGCAAAATCTCAACACGGGCTGTAATATGGCGGTTAAACCAGCTAGCAGTATGGCCCCAACTCACTCCATGCATTTATGACACGGCAGACAATGGCGGATATCTGCCCGCTAGCAGTCCGGCCTTACCTCACTCCCGTGCATTAGTGCATGAAGCATTGAATATTTACTGAATACGCCATTGTTATTCGTTATTACGGTGTACCAGATAAAGAAATGTTTCATTTTTCATGCCGGGCCCTTTTTACGGTAATGGGGGACTTTTTTGTTGACATTATAAAATGTTAAATATGGCGATTTAATTGATTCTATTTTTTGCCAAAAAAAACTAAACATTTAACAACGAAAAATATCAGATTCAGATGTTCCCAACTTCACTTTAAAACTCTTACCTACACACAAAATAACGAAAAACTTATTTTTAGAACATTGCCGCAAGAATTTGAATACAAAAGTCTGGTCGGTTCGCGAACGTTTTTTTTTTCACAATAAGTTATGCGATAACGCACGTCAGCCAAAAAGCTTTTCTGTGTCATTCGAATCGAGAAAAAATAAGTAAAAGGAGAAAAAAACCCACTCACAAATGGCCCGTGATGCATCCGATGACATTTTTCATTACCGATACAAAAAATAGGCAGAAATTAAAGGGAAAAAAGCATCATTCCTTTTACGGTCTTATCGGTTATTTACCGTAAAACGACCGGTCAAGTGTTTTTAACTGATATCCTTCGACGCGGTTGCCATTAACGTAGGTATTTGTTCACTGAAATTAAACCTTTGCAAATAAATGAAATCTAAATTCGTGACCAACTAAAACAAAAATACAAACGTTTCCCGGCACTATTCCAAAAAGGTTCGAATTTCAAAAATAAACGTTTATTGTTTCGAGCTATTCACGCATGGCTTAATAGAGCGAGAGGGGTAGGCATTCCGTACGAGAGCGAGCGAGATAGATGCATGTATGATGGACGTGCGTTGTCCAATCCCGCGACATCGTCCATAGCTCAAGAGCTGGCGCGCACTTTCTCATCGGCGTACTCAAAAATAAACTTCTAAACTTTTTATGCGTTCCTGGTATATTTAGTTGATGATTGTCGCATGAAAAAAGTGTTAAGTGGATGATTTATATTAACAGCGGCCCGTTACGGGCTTCCGGCGTAATTATTTAACTAAAAGTTCACAGTTGTATTTGAAATGGGCGACCTCCGTGAGGGACACTTGTGGAATTATTCATTTTATTTCTCTATCTTCCTTTGTAGAGAAATATTCCAGGAGTATTTCTTGTAACAGGTAGGTACAGGAATATATCTTTCTTTTAAGCTTGTACCATGAAAAGAAGCCAAAAATGGGTCATAATAATGAACAATATTTTATGTTTTCTTTTTTCAGTCTTAATTTGTTTAGAAACATGACCTGAATGTACTGTTTAGTATTCTTATAACACCCTGTATTGATAAATAAAAAAAACTCACTAATTAATTTAATGAACCGCAAACCCGTTAAAATTATCATTTTAAATGATAAAAGTGCATCAATGTAATTAAACAATTCATTTTGAATTTAATTGAACAGTGAATTGAATTTATAACGTTTGTAACGTAAACTGAAAGTATTGAAATGGCGATAACACACCGATGGCGCCGGTTGAGCGACTGCACGCTATACAATGTAATTAGGGGTGCATACTATTAAGATAAAAGGAAAACCTAGTGTTTCACGATACTAATTGAAATACTTTAACGGGACTTGTTACCTTACATTCCTATTTTCAATCCTACTAATATTATAAATGCGAAAGTTTGTGAGGACGTATGTTTGTGCCTCAATCACGCCGTAACGACTGAACGGATTTGAATGAAACTTGGAATAAACATAGCATGTGTGCTGGAATAACATATAGGCTACTTTTTGTTCGGATACCACGCGAGCGAAGCCGCTGACGATAGCTAGTTATCTATAAAAGTTGCTTAACCTAGTTTACTTCTCTGCTGGACTGGAAGTAAAGAAAAAGCATAGGATGCCTTGCAGCTGCTTCTCTTCTAAAGCATGTATTCACAGTAGTTCCATTGGCTGCTACCCTGATGGAACTATGGCGACTTTTTTTCTTTAGTTCCATTTTCATATATTAAATTCGATAACCGATAAAAACGCGTTCAATCAATAAAACGAATCTAAAAGCTATTTCAATCTTGTATAATGTATTAACATTAACTTTAAACGCTAGATTGCAAGTAGTGATTCAGATAAAGATTGGGTCAACACGCTACCCGTTTTGGTTTTATAACAATTAATGGGTTACCTATTTATTTTAAATGTTTTTTTTATTCAAAATGCTAAGTACATTTGAATAATTTTGCTATATTAAACAATATAAACATGTTTTGCGAATCCGATTTTGATGGTTGTAAATAAAGATTAATTTGAGCTCACTAATAAAATACTAGTCATTTACAAGTACATACCTACTGGATTATTCTGGTGTACTTAAAAGGGATTTATAGAAATTGGCTTAATGTATAAATCTTGTTTACTCTAAAATATAATCTAGTAAATAGAAAATCTAGTAGGTATTTAGCCTAACTTATTTTAAGTTTAAAACACTATTAATCAGACTGGCTAAGGCCTTTTACCATCGTACGTAGATGATTTATACAGCGTCAGGAGGCAACTTTTACCTTCACAAATGGGATGCTGTAGTGCACAACGAATTAAGATGGAGTAGGCTTGCCCAGCACCTATTCCATCCTCTCAGCTTAGTCTGCCTTGTCCACAGGAACGACATGGTCAATACGTGCGGAGCTGATAAGCCGCGGGATTCCTCACGATGTTTTCCTTCACCGTTTGAGAGTACTGGGATAGCACATAAATTTTTCGCACAGAAAAATCCATTGGTACACGACCGGGTTTGAACCACCAGTCATAATAGTAATAATAGTCATTTATTGATAAGATTATAAGTCAAAAGACAGAGGTAATAAAAAATCAAAAACATAGCAATTACATAAAGTTAACTAAACGGCTTCAATGAACTGCCAATGAACTCATAATACGTGTAAAAAGTCCGCTCGATAAGCCAGGTCTTTAAGCCAGGTTAGTTTCCTTCTAAAGGTGTTAGGGTTTTGGTTGCTAGTTATATGA
This sequence comes from Scotopteryx bipunctaria, assembly GCA_949320045.1. NCBI lineage: Eukaryota > Metazoa > Arthropoda > Insecta > Lepidoptera > Geometridae > Scotopteryx > Scotopteryx bipunctaria. The sequence continues at coordinate 9,449,295 of OX439460.1, forward strand.
TCTAGGAGTCTATTATAAACCGCTGGACCCATGACATGCGTAAGCTTTGATGACTTAGTAAGTGCCAGTGCTTTCAGTTTTTGGACAAAGCGTTTAAAATATCATTGAATTCGCGTTAACAATAATATTGAATGCCTTCCATTAGCAACAAAACCAAGTGCGTGCATCACTCGTCGCTGCGATATCAATTAGGAGAGTCGTTTGAAGTCGATGCTAACAGTGTTATAACTCGCCGCTAGCGACATCTGCACGATGCCATTTAAACTACTCACTTCCAAAGAAAGCTGGCCTTTTTAGCACCATTGTAATCTCAAACGGTGAAGGAAAACATCGTGAGGAAACCGGCACATAGAACCTAAAGTTAGAAAATATCCGTTCACCACACTGATTCGAAAACATTAAATATTCTATTAGGGCACGTTAAACAGTCGGTCCCGGCTTTTAAGTCGTTAAGCCATGACGGAGGCCTTTAGGCGGCCTAAAAACTCCGTCACTAGAGTTGGCCACTAGCTCATACGAACATACATACATACATACTGATTCGAAAAAACTAATGCCGCGACTAGATAGATAGATAGAATACTGTAGACATGTAAATGCTTTGGATTCAAAATTAACCAACTCCAAAATAAAGTTTTTTTTAGCTGGATATTAGGTCGGAATCTCTAGAATGAACTTTTTAGATTCATACCCTTCAATTCAAGCCAAATACACGCTAAATCAGAGAAAGTAGTCAGTAATACGGCTTTCGCATCAAACTCAGCCAAATCCAAAGCATAAATTCAAAACTGGCTAAGTCCAGTCAGCCAATCAGAGTACCTACTACAGAAACTAATTGTACTACAGACGCTAGCGAGTGAAGTCGGGGAACTTACTGTATGTATGTTATCTGGGACCTATTACAAAATTAGTAGTGAATCACAACAAACGAATTATTGTAACATTATTTGTATATCATCTCGATGGCCCAGCTGCGCGGCGGGAGGCAGGCGCCGCGCGGGTGGGGGTTCGAATACCTCCGACGTGGCACACAAACACACAGACACAATTTTATTTATCTAATCTCGATCATAAATCAAGGACCATTCGTTTTTTAATCGACCCGTGGTGATATAAAAGGTATTTCGCAAACTGTTATCGTTTATGGATATTTTAGTTGGTGCTTATGTTTTACGGCGCAATTTATGTTAAGTCCGAACTAAACGCGAAGTAATAATATTCTGGTTCTTATTTGGCTCAACGGATCATTAGCCATTCAGCGTGACAATCCGGCCACGGCACGCGTCCACCATCTGATGAGCTGGATTAGGTGAGCTATCCATAGACCGTTTGCAATGGTCTTTAGATAGCCCGACTGTTTCTTTTGTGTTTTAAGCAAGTTAGTTCATATGAGCTAGTGGCCAAGTTTTAGGTTCTACGACATGCCATTTCCTGACGATGTTTTCCTTCACCGTTTGAGAGTAGGTACTGGTATAGCGCACATACATTTTTCGAACAGAAAAATCCATTGGTGCCCGACCGGGTTTGAACCCACGACCTTAGGATCGGAAGGCAGGGCCGCTACCACTAGATCACCAGGATATAATAAAGCTAAGGAAACTATATAAATTAAAACTAAAATGGTTATGTCGCGAGAAACCAAAGTACTTAGTATATTTTCCTAAATGAGTACAACGAACAGGCAATATTCTATTAACCCTCTTACGCTGAGTGCGGGTACAAAAGGTCGCGAGGACCCTTGACTAAAATGTTAAGTGCACTGCACAAATCAAATACTCACTATCAACGCCCGTTTTAGCAAAAACAGGTGTTCTGTTCAAATAACAATAAAGTTGAACGGTGTCTATTATAAAGATTTGTTCGAAAATTACATAAAATTTGCCAAGTTTTTGTGCTGTGAACATTTTTGCGTCAAAATAATAGTTTTTATTACAAAAATCACATATTTTTTATACACATGCACAATAATTATCACAATTAAAATGATTATTATAATTTTGCGAATCATGAGCTTTTGATAATCAAGTGCGAGAGTTGCACAAAATATGGCGACTATTAATTTTACTCGCATACCTAAATTCTTTTCTGAATATCTAGAAATATTGGTCGATATCTCAAATCGTTTCGACTATTAACGTCACGCGTTCCAACCGCATAATAATATCTTCTAAATCACTTGGACATGAGCAGTACACGAGGACACTGTCTACCAATGTGATAATAACGAATAAGGCGTACAATCAGCACTAAGATTTATGCATTTTAAAACTATCCAAACAGTGTCAAAAGAAATACACAACAGATCTTAAAAAAAAACAGGTGTTGTGGTACCATGGTACTCGTAGTTTCTGATACCCACGACACAGGGAATCCTAGTGTGGGGTCAGGACTATGTATGTGACTGTTGGGTGTTGTTATTATTATTGTTATTGTTAGATAATAAGGTAATGGTTTTTCATACTTTGTATTAAAGATTCACATTGCGAAGTCTTTATCACTTGTTTCTTATCTGTTTAACCGTCCGTAAAAACGGCAGCTTTTCATGAAATAAATACCTAATCGTCATTTTGTATGTTGCAGTAGTTTTATTATGAAAGTTAAGTTAAACGAGAATACTACTATCCCAGAGTGTACCCCAGAGAATACTACTATCCCCAGATAAAACATGGAAACAAAACATAGCGAAAATTATTGTCATACAGCGCGGTATACTTTTCTGGGGGGATGCATAATGAAAACAAATGACAGAAGCCCACGCGCGTCCCATAAAGAAAGCGATTCACGATGAGACCGAAATAGTTGCAGTACTCAATTTAATATCCAGCAGCATTTTAGGGTTTTTTTGACAGTAACTCAGTGAGATATGGATGTTTTGTATTAGATTTGAAAGTTCGCATCAGCTGTTTTTGTGATTCCGACACTCGTTTTTTTAGTATGACGTTTAAGTTTAGTGTGTTTTGAATGTCATTAGCGTGCGGGAGAGAGCTTGCAAAGATTTTTTATTTGCTCATACTTTTTATTATCGTATTTTATAAGTAGTTAAGATGTTAGACACGAATTCAATATTTTAATAAGTTAAGCGTCGAGTTTATTCATTGAACACTCCTTACTGCGTTTATTTAATTTTCGATACCTAGATTGTCCTCATTTTCTTATGAATACTTTATCTGTAACATCACAATTTACGACGCAGTCTAATGGAAAGGACCATTTTCTTTTGATATTTCAAAAACGGACCTTCGGAATGATCTACTGAATTTCTATGCTGAAACGCAGATGTCTCATCTGCTTTTAATTCCTCCATTTAACACAAAATCTCATTAAAATTGTCACAGTAACGTCCGCTGAAGTACCAGGCGTCTATAACACAAAAGAGCTTATAATTTACGAGTTCGCCTAATGGAAGACGCGCATTAAGTGCCAGAAGTGTTTACTTATTAATAGAATCGGTAGCCAGGTGGTACTAGGAGGTAATAACCTCATAGCTACTTTACTCATTAAGGGCGGTATTTTTAAAATGTCTATTAAGTTATTGAGCCTTAAGTGGTGTGTTGGAGTGAGCCCTTTTTGTAATTAGCATGATATTTTAAGACCGTTTCATATTATTGTCTTCGTTTTAACGAGAATGTGTCTTAAATGGAAGAAAATGTCAAGCTAAACAGGGGAGAACTATGCCCACCTGTGGGACGAAGTAGGTTGAAGAGAAAAAAGTTTATAAACGTTAATATCAGTGGCACTTGTTTAAAAGACCATAATGTTGTGATGTTAATGTCGCCATCTGTCCTCTTAACACGTTTTAAACATAACACAAATGACCCGTCACCGTCATCCCATCCATCATAAACCAACCCAAAGGGGTCCAATTGCGACTAAGTGCGTTTTGTACCCGCCGCGGTGGCCTGCACCCCGGCGCCGGCGGGGAAGGGGTTAATTCGGTAATTTTATTGCTCTGCACGGAAGGGTTAAGTGAGGTGAACGCTGAATCGTGTTTTATGCTTTTTAATTTGTTTGGCGTTAGGGGTTGGGGATGATTGAAGTTTTGTTTATTCGACAGTTTTTCCTTTCGTGTTTCTAAATCAACTGCTATAGCGTAGTGGTACTGAACATAAAGCAATCATGGTTTAGGAGCACTTGTCTCTTTTCCTGGTTAAAATCATCATCATCACTAGCTGTATCGTGATAACTGCGATTTTGATCCAACAACAGACTTCCTGCGTGCTTAGCTCAGTCCACCTGTTCTATCCGCGGATAGGGATCTCCGATCCGCATGTGGAAGTCACAGGCGGTATCCGGTAACGAGATGAGATAGAATCCCGAGGGACTAAGAGAACTCTTGTGAGTGAGATGTACAGGGTTGTCACATCTACCCGGGCAGAATGTTTGAATGTTAGCTACAGCATCGAAATGATGACCTCGGAGGCGTGGCGGGCGAGTGCTCGGCTGAGACGCAAGAGGCGCGGTTTCAATTCCCGCTACGAGAGAAATGTTTATATGTTCTGCAAATACTTCTTCCGGGTCTGGGCGTTGTAGTATTATGTACCTATTTAAAGTACCTATGTATTTACAAAAAAAAATACTTTTATAAATATTCTATCAGCCATCTAGTTCCCATAGTACTAAGCTTTGCTTAGTTTGTGGCTAGATGGCGCTGTGTGAAATGTCCACAAATATTTATTTATTTAATAAAGTACGAGACGGGTTTAATTATGCCATCCTTAGAATTATTTTTAAACTACACGAACACATTACTAATATGTTTTATGATGAAATTGTCATAATTAATTTTTCATGTGGCAACCCTAGTAACCATAGGTACCAGCTACACACCGAGCGCACCCCGCTTGTTTTGACTCCGTCGCTCCTGAAGCATAAATCACACGCCTAATGTATCGAGATGACGCACCAAAGCGCGTCCAAAGTACCAGTGTACCACTACCCTTATCTTCAAACACGCAAAAATCGACCCTATCATCAAGAAAACACGGTTGAAATTCGCGTGACCAGTTTTAGAAACTAGGGTTGGTATCGGCAGATCTAAAAATTTAAAACTTACGTTACTGACTGATCAAGTCTAGTAGGGAGCCATACTGTGTTTGAAAATGCACTCTAGCTATAAATACTAAGAGTCGATTTTTACGTGTGTCAATTTGCAAGACACTACAGCTACCAAGCGCCAATGGATATTGTTTCTTATGGGTGTGGATTTAAGGTGTATTTTCGCTTGCAATGAAGCAGATAATAGTGGTTTTATAGATCGAGAGTGCGACACATTGCAAACAAAAGACTGCTGCGGCTACAAAAGATTTTAATAAACCTTATTGTCATGAAAATAGAGTTCAAAATCGTGCGTATTCATTTTCGAAGTTAGGAAATATAGGGTTGTCGGTCTGTAATCCACATGAAAGCTCCGGGATTAGTGTTTGATGACGTCATTATTTCTCGGATGACGATCGTGTTGCGATTTTCTCTGCTCTTCGGGGACGAGGGTTGTTTTTTTTATAACATTGTTCTGATTTATTATAAGGACGCAATTTGCTAAGTGTCTGTTTGTGAGTAAATTTTTTTAAGGGATGTTTGGTGAAAATTGTGATAAATGTGGGTAGTTTTATAATTCTCTTTGGAATAAAAGAAACTTTCGTGTTTCACTTTAAACAATTTGTGAAAATATTTAATACCGTAATAAAAGCTGAAGCGGTTACTTTGAAATTCGAAATAAGTGATAAATTAAATGTGGTTTTCAAATAACAAATCTATCACATTTCACTTCTGTATTAGGTAGGTAATGTTTTAATATGTCTGATGGTCAATTTGAATCAAACCTTCTCTAGGTATATTGTACTCTTTTGTGAAGAACTGGATAATAATAAAGATTACGATTGATAGCAATCGAAACCCAGAATTGAACGTAGCAACATAATTACTACACTGACTGAATCATTCGCCAATAATTCCCTCAAATCCTCAAAATCGCCAGGGACGTGCCAACCCTACATCATTTCACCCCTCAAGCTATTTTCAACTCTAACACTAACACTATAAGTTTGATTTTTAATAATTCCGATTTTCTGCATTATTCAAGATTTCTAAAAACTGTTTTCAACTTTAAAGGATTGGGAATAAGGTTGAATTTCGTATGTTTTTTATGTTTTCAATTTTCCGGGTCACTGGTCCCTGTCAGAGATTGAGATTAGTTCAGTAGTACAACACAGATGTCGACGAAATGTTAATTTTTCGCATTTATCTGATGACGAATCGGTTAACATCACCGGACAAATGAATACTCAATCATCATCAGCTTCTGCGATAAGAAAATTAATCTTAAAAAAATACTTCAAAATGGCCATTTACAATCTATAGTAGATGATTTATACAGCGTCAGGAGGCAACTTTTACCTTCACAAACGGGACGCTGTAGTGCCCGGGACGAATTAAGATGGAGTAGGCTTGCCCAGCACCTATTCCATCCTCTCAGCTTAGTCGGCCTTGTCCACAGGAAAGACATGGTCGTTATAATGTTATTTGGTTTTTACACAAATACAGCCTACTCTACTGTATCATATCTATATTAAGAAACTTTCAAAATTGTATCAAAGCAGAAGAAAAAAAAAAAACTGTAAAAATCATGAAATTAATAGATGGTTAGACTTGCACACTACTGTTTTTGTTTTTGCATGAATTCAGAAGTATTTATACAGCTTACGCAAAATTCAAGTTTAACCAACTTAACAAATAAGTATCCTCCCAAACAAGCATATGCATAATTCCCACAGTCCCCATTGAGGGGGCAGGGGCCACCCCCACGGGACTCGTAAGTACAGACGGACAGACAATTTGTACTCACTGTGTTATGTTTATGTTGGGACACGGAGATATTTTGTCAAAGTATAGGGGGTAAAAGTCGACTGAGGGATAGTATCCTCTCCAAAATGATGGACCACCTATATGGCCGATTGCCTGATCTCCTGTCACCATGGTTGGACGCTGTGCCCGGGACGAATTTAGATGGAGTAGGCTTGCCCAGCACCTATACCATCCTCTCCGCTTAGTCGGCCTTGTCCACAGGAAATACGTGCGAAGCTAACTAAGCCGCAGATTTTCTCACGATGTTTTCCTTCACCGTTTGAGAGTACTGGTAAAGCGCATATACATTTTTCCTACAAAAAAATTCATTGGTACACGACCGGATTTGAACTCACGACCTTTGGATCGGAAGGCAGGGTTACTACCAACTAGACCACCAGTGCTCTCATCAGTTTAGTAATTTAGTGATTCCAATTTTCCACAGGAAACATTTATATTCGTACTTAAAATTTGACCTTAAATAAACCCTACTTTAGTAGCTACCACTTACCTTATCTCCTCAATCTTCAGTCTCTCTCCGAAAATTAAAAAAAAACTTACCCAACGCGCAGAAACGGAGGTATCATGTTGCTTACCTGCAAAGATAAAACAGATAAGTTACAAGTAGGTACCTATGCAAAAAAGTGGTTAAGAGCGTGTAGGATAGTTTCATAGAATTCCGTAGGTAGCTTTAGTTGCAAAACTGAAGAGAGTATGCTTAGTTAGCTGAGCTAGAGCTACTGAAGGAGCTGGCTTACAAATAAAATGACAAACACATAAATTAATTTAATGTTTCTCTCGTTTTCTCCCAAATAATAAAAACTGCATCTCTAGACAAAACTAACATACATGTTAGTTTTGTCTATTGAATTCACGCCTAAAAACTTTTAAGGCGTTTTAAGAATTCAACGTATATTTATGATGTTTCAATAAGTTTCCTGCTGGTTTTAATGAATATATAGACAATTAATTTGACAAGTTTTTTTTCTTACTATGTATATTTTGTTTAGTATGATAAAGAAACTAACCTTGCTTACCCCTATAGGAAACAGGCGTGATTTTATATACCTATTAGCTTTCGCCCGCGGCTTCGCTCGCTTGATATCCGGACAAAAAGTAGCCTATATGTTATTCCAGCACACACTACTATGGATATTCCAAGTATCATTCAAATCCATTCAGTCGTTACGGCGTGAGGCACAAACATACATTTTCACATCCACACATCCTCATAAACTTTCGCATTTATAATTATTATTATGATGTATATATTTTGTTTGTTTTTGGCATATTACCTACGATTGGGTTTGCTTTGGTAACTGAGGAACGGTACCCAAAAATGTGATTTATGTGTGGGAGAGTAGCGAAATATGTTTGGTATCCATTTTAAGAGCTAAGCGAAATAAATGTCGTGTTCCGATAGACACACGATAAGATTATCCATCCACTCGCTCATCAGACTGGTTCGAGATTGACTGCCCAGGTTTATGGGAAGTTTCATAGGTTCGATTTTACTAATAGATAACATGCTTTTATGAACTGAAGATTTCTAATTAGGTCATTAAAATAAGAACCTAAGTAGGTAAGTATGTTTAGAAGTGGATATTTTCTTAATGCTTTGATAATTTAATTTGTTTTATACAACTTTATAATGATTTAGTTAATTAACGGGATATTTCACTCACCACGAAATGAGTGTACGGACGATAATTTAATTTAAAGAAAAAGAAAGCTACTTTCTTTGGAAGCTTCTTAGAGGCCCATTATTATCTTCTATTGCCAAGTTCTTACCACCAGGTCATAGACCTCAAGTAGTGACCAAGAGGAAACCAGCGACACGACAAACACCTATCTTAGGAATGCGGCAATGAACAACTTAATTTTATTGGAGGCTATCTACCAGGCTACCATAAACGCACGACAGTGAGTTTTACGACCAGCTTTATGTTGGAACAGTTCGTTAGATGTTTGTTATCTATGGGTTTGAGTTTCATTGGCGCGTTAATCATTTCATTGAGAAAGAGTTGAAGACGGGCTGATGCCTAGGTAAACTGTTTCTAAATATTCTCGAAGATCTAAGGGGGTAAGAGACAGAGGAATTTACATTTTTTTTTATATTATTTGTTGCAGTAGCAATAAGGTCTGCTCGCAAAAGATTTTCTTGTTATTTCGATCAAAAGCTCTTCAGATGGCTCAAAATAAATGAAAATAAAACCAGCTCTGAGATATTTCATATGAAACCCACACGTTTGTGGACTCTCGGACAAACTAGAACAAAAAAATAAAGAGACAAGTCCGAGAAGACATCGCATAAATATATCAAATCGAAAACAATAGGGCGACAGTGATATCGCATCACGCCACGGACCCACGGACATATTTCAAAAACTAAGATAAAACAAACAAAAAAAAAACCTAAAACCAACATCGAAAAAAATACGTGACGGGCATTAATTAAAACGGACCCACGAGGAATCCAGAAAAACAAAGAGGTTAAACAAACCATCGCAGTGGGACCCCTCGCAATGATCATCATCTCACATTTTTAATCATCGGACATAAAATTATCCGCGGCGATCGAAAACTAACTTTAAATTCGGAACGGATAGGGATGGGACTACCGCGATCGCCGACGCCGTTTTTATCGAAATAAAGAGCTGTTGAAAATTATTTTTTGGTTGGATTGTCACCGTTGTTTTAATGGTATTACGCATTGAGGAAGGGTTATCTTTCGGGTCCGATCTCGGCTCCGCAGGTACGGGACCAAGATTGATTGGACACCACCCGACATTTTTATGTCCGTGCTTCTCGGATGTCGTCGACTCGTTGTTAGGGATAGGTTATTAAATTAGTGATATCGATGATATAGGACCGTAATTATCGCGTGTGTATTTTAAATTATGTGAATCATCATTTTTATCGATGTTTGTGAATGGATGTCTCGCGTTAATGGTACGGACGTATTTTTGAAGTGTCATTATGTTTTAACTAATGGACTTTTTTGTGCGATCTTTAGTGAGACACTTTGTTTATATTGCAAGGTCTACTGTATTTTCAAACAAATATTTCAATCACTTTATTAGTTAGGTACCAAAATCATTTTAGGTACTGTTACTATAATGAAATTTACAGCGAACAGACAAACAAACGAAATCTCTGTGTAATAGCGTAAGTGGATATAATTTTTGAGTATGTATTTATTTTTTAGTCCCTTCACAAAAAGTCATACAAAAAGATGCAATAGCAACAATAGTTGTCAACACAATATCATTGTGATAGAGGCGGGGACAGACAGACAGACGGACAAAAGAACAACGATTAGTGGTTAGTAAGGGCACGACACAATGCACCACTAGAGTTTAAGGGCAGTGAATGTGTTGCACGAATTGGTTTTAAGATGGCTTTATTGGAACAGATTAGCAGAAAAAAATGAACGGATATTTAAATAAAAAAAAATTGTGGACCAAAAAATATACTAGGTATACAAATATTATTTCACAAATAACGAAAAAATGGTTCCTTGATACTCTTCCTGTGTCTCTTCTCCCTTTTCTTTCTGGTTTTGGATTTTCTCATACTGTTCCAATTAAAAAAAAACACTCTGTATAAGTACTTCATACCTACTTCAAGAACAAGTACTGGTTCGTTTAATAACTAAACGAAACCATTGAAACGTGAAGCATTTAACAAAACCAAATTAAAAACAGCGTAAAAATAGTCGACAATAAAAATATGTTTGTTGTTATGTTGAAATATTCATATCAGAATCCGAAACGCAACATCAGCAGATGGCATCACAAACAAACATATCTGGCGATCCGAAACGCGATATCTGGATAGCGCAACAATACTATATTACATTACCTTTAAAAAAAAAAAGATTTAAAAACGTTCCAAAAACGTAGTGAAGGGCAGACAATAGTCAATAGAGATTTAGGAAGGATTTGGATTCAAAGGGATCTCGGATCCCTTTGTTTCTTAGCATTTTAAATCTCGTCTTGGTAACTGGACCGTGCGTTTTTGCGGTCGCAGTTATAGCGAGTACGGGAAATAAACTTTATTCGTATTGAACAAGCTTCCTGTCACTTCACTTGTGTGGTACAAACATTTAGCATTCAAACTAAAAGGAGCTTAGCTCCTAAACTCTGTTTAGAAGCCAAGCTTCAAATTAAAAGTTCAATTTCATAGCTTTTGAATCAGTTAAAGAGTTTAACCCGGTACTATTAGTTCTTCCGTGGTTTTACGCAGTCCTGTTTGAACGATGAAATCGTTCCTAAGAAGTTGCTTATTATTCATATTTCAAGTTCTATGACGTAAAATATGAATAATAAGCAACTTCCATTTTTTCAAGTCATATAGTATTATTTTTATGTTTATTCTAGGTTGCACAGAATTTGGGTCAGCTTTTATAGTACATAACAAGTGGATGAAGCCTTTGTATCAGAAGATTTTCGCGGCTGATTTTACTTTCCGACGCATTCGGCTGATATGACACTTATGGTGTGTCATATCAGCCGCGGAATTGGGCCATGTAAATGAGGTCCTATGAGCACTTTTTGCTTTTGGGTTGAATCTTGTAGGTTCAGTGGGTACCAGATCGAAATTCCGCGACAGGAATTTGGTTGCACAACACTCAAAGTAGTGTAGTACGAGCGTAGCGGATCGCTCCCCGCTGTCAATCCCACCGCTCCCCAGAATTCAATTCACTCGGGCAGTCGGCATCTTTGCCAGCCCTAAACGGGTAGTGATGCGCTTCTTGCCACCAGCGCGGCAAAAAGGCGGCTCCGAACGGCGAATAATAGTTTATTGTGTGAAAATAATGATGTTCTTTTTTGTGCAACGCTTATTAAAGTAGAGGAATCGAAGCTGTTGCTGCAACGGGAATCCTACGCTGATTTAATGAGGGTGAAAGTAAACAGGAATCCTATTCTTTAAACGTCTTCGGAATGAATAGTGTAGGTACTAGGCTAAAACTTAATATAGATGAAGGAAAGGCAAGGAAATATGTACTAGCTTATACGTATATAAATAGCTTTATGTAATTTCAGCATACGTTGGTACCTACTGTATATTCCAAGTCGTGCCGCGATTGAAGCAAAATAATCCCCACAAACTTTCACTAGTAGGATGACGAAAGAGATACTCTTTTTACAAGGAAAACGTTCAGTACAAAAAGTATGACAGGATAGCTGGAAGGATCAAAGTAACGTGATACCTTTACTAAAGTCAAGATATGAAGTCCAGCCAATCATGAAATGCATAATAGTGATGTGAATCCTCGCGTAAAGTCGATAAGCGTATACGGAGACAAAGGTCGGTGAGAACAAAGCATAAGTAATCAAGATATAGATGGCGTGGAGTGTAAGCATATTAAAGGGAGCGTTTTTAAAACTAAACTATAGCTTCATCCATACATCAATATTAAATCATTGGAGAACACTGATGGTCTAATCGTTCTAACGATTAGTAGTAAGTCTAGTTTCTAGTTTTAACGACGTAGCAACGTGGTGCGCGGTCACAATTTGGATGGATGACCGCAAGTGGCATTACGAGCTAAGCGCTTCTGTGCTTCGGAGGGCACGTGAAATTGTCGGTCCCTTCTAAGTCGTTAAGCTATGACTGAGGCCTTTAGGCGACCTAAAAACTCCATCACAAGAGTTGGCCACTAGCTCATACGAACTTACTTAGTGGTAGGGAAGTGATCCCGCCTTCCGATTCTAAAGCCGAGGAGTCGAACCCGGTCGAGCATCAATGGATTTTTCAGTTTGAAAAATGTATACAGTGCACATTGAGTACGCTCTCAAATGGTGAACGAAACCGGCATGTCGTAGATCATAAAAGTTCACACTAATCCTTTCACCACACTGGTTACAAAGAACTGTCCTGTCTTGTCAAGAGATACTCGCTTCAGCCCGTCAGCCATCCTCGAGCCTTTTCGTTGGATTAGTGCAGTGCAGTGATGCGGACGCGCCGGACGATAATGCGGCCGGCGCCGGCGCTGCGAGGGATAATCAATGGCCGTATGAAGTCCTCCGCAAGGCTACAGCCAGACTAATTAAAACTGCAAGCTAATTTGCATAAGATAAGGAATACAGAGGAAAAAACTAGTCTTGAAAGAATCGACTGCAAAATGTGACATTTTGAGAACTAAAGGTGAGGTATTTAGAAGGCTTTAATCAAGTGTTTCAACTTTTTTATAGCCTCATACCTATCCATTTTAAATTTGAGAATTCTCACATACCTACGTTTCAAAGACAAACTGTAAAGAAAGCAAGAGATTTTGAAAACTTCTTTACGTAAGGAACTTAGATACCACTTTGGATACCCCCCCCCCCCCCCCCCTTCCTGGGCACGTGGACTATAATGATAAGAAACCCTACTTTAAAATAATGCAACAGCCAGATTCAAATTGCACAAATTAGGCACCCTACAGTATATTATTATCAGTATCTACTTAAGGCAATAATCACTATTGAAAACTGACTTTTGAATACGATCGTCGGAAAATTTACGTTGAGAGCGAAGATTGTAAGTTGTTGAAGACATAAGCAACAAGTAACTAAGCGGAGTAGGAGCTAATCACAACTTGTGCGTAATTAGATTGAATTGATCGTCCCGCTAGCTAATAGTACTACTTATTGCTTCTCTGATGTATTACTAGTATACTGGGCGTATTACTCGGCTTCGTCTCAGGTTTATACGAGAATGAGCGCCGCCAGTACGATCCGTGATTTGTAATGTTTAGGTAAGAACTTTTCTCAGAAATTGCGGGTCTGTATAAAAATAGGCAAACATTTTCTTTATATTATGAGTGAAAACGATGACGGCGCTCTGTTTTATCAAGACAAGAGCAAGGCAATTGCCCGGCTATCACAAAGTCGCGCACTGCATAGACATTCGTAGTATAAAAATTGGTTTCTGTAAGCAGAAAGGTGTTTTTATCATCATTGTCATCATTGTTGACACCGACTCAACCCCACCTCTTCCCACTATGGTTACTTCATTCTAAAAACAAATTATATGTTGCTTTACTTTCTATTGATGGCTTTTGCATATCTTCTGATCCGTGTTTCATAGCCACTTTACTCTCAGGTAGGATTCAAAAACGAAGTCGATCAAGTATTCGAACGCGGTCAAATAGACGACGAGCCATCTCTCGGATGGTTTCATTTAATTTGTTGGAGACATTAAAACGAGGGTCGTGTTACACGCGTGTAGTCGAACGTTATTAATGCTTCTAGTGCGACTATAAACTTTCAAGGTGGTATTTTAACTACACTTTTTTGTCTCAAGTCATGTTACTTCACAGATGGCCACTTTTAATTGAACAAGTAGGTAAGTTTATTTGTAAATGTACCTAATTATTGTAATGTAAAAATGAATTGTGCGCACATACGGTTATTTGTTTAATGACTTGAAAGTACGAGGCGCTCATTTACTTAATTAAGCGACTAAAAATACATAACTTTAATTAGTGAAATAAATTGTAAGTAACAAGCATTACGATTAAAATAATCACAACAATAATTTAAATAAAATTTAGACATAAACACGCTCCGCCGGGCATGTGCGGTGCCACGTCAGGTTTAACATCCTCCAATAAATCCGCTCAACACAAACATAAATAATTTCAAAAGCTCTAATTAAAAGCTTGTTTCTATTACGAAGTAAGAATTTCTGCCGTAGAAAATGCGCCCCGTTGTGATTTCAACGTTTAACCGGCGATGCCCTTTATCATCCACCCGATAGTCGATAAAACGGGAAGAGTTATGGGCGCGGTAAAAAAACATCGACAAATTTTTATGCGACATCACTAGTGCCCGCAGGGCGTCGCTCGCCCCGCCCCCTCCGTACGGCCTGAGTAATTACAGGCGTCCCTTTCTCACTCGCTGCGGCGACAATTAATGAGAATTAATCACTCCTGTGATCCTTGGATTAATATTCATTTACAAAACGCCTACTATTAAATCGCGATTACAACTAAATACAACCTAAACTTTTTTGTGGAGAAATGTTCAAAGAATCGAACGCAGCAGCTGTGTTCGAATCGTTTGTTATTTTTTTGAGAGCGTTCAAGGCGATGACAGTTGGACAAGCTAAATCATTGCGGTGATCCCGGGATTAGCGGCGCTTAGTAAAATCCCGACGACATTATATTTGTGGTTTTCTTCAATAGGTACTTGGGAGGAGTGAGTTATTGAGTCAGGAAGTGTTGAGGATTAGTGAAAAAGTTTGAAGTGAGAAATATGGTCGACTATTCCCTTTACGCATGTTTATAATGCTAAAGTCTGAAGTCACGAAAGATCCAACAATCCAAATGAAAATAAACAAATAGTACCGGCCGATTGAGCAGAATTTCATGGATTTGTGCAAACACAATCGCAGTTACAAGCTAGTCAGTTTGAAGATTGATATCAGCCATGGCAGCATCCCACCATAACATCATAATTCAGCGTGGATCGTATTTCACGCACCAGGAGCGCAGCAGAGCGCAGGGCGTGGCGGATCGGCGCGTGGCACGCGTGCGGCTCCCATGATCCTGGTACCTAATTTGACGGTTCGTGAACATGAGATTTGTTTTTGGCAAAATGCTACGAATCGATGGACTTACTTCTCTGCTGGACTGGGAGTAAAGAAAAAACATAGAATGCGTCCAGATGCTTCTCTCCTCGAGCATGTCGTAAAAGTCGACTAAGGGATAGTATCCTCCAATATGATGAGATACAATAAGCAAGTATTCCCAAGGAGGGTTGTCGTCAGGCAGGCGGCCGGTCATAAAACACCTTAGCCAAAACTCTTACAGCATGATCCAAGGTTTATGCTGTGCCGACCCCACATAGAGTAGGATAAGGACAGGAAGATGATGCTACGAATCGATGGACCTAACCTTATTATTATGTATGTATGTTCGTATGAGCTAGTGGCCAACCTTATTATGAAAAAAAAAATAGTCTTCACTCGCGGCTTTGCTCGCGCGGTATCTACCAGGATAACAAGACTAGTCTATAGTGTAATGTATCTCACGTGTTTTTGTCCAAGTTTCTTTCAAATCCGTTCAGCCGTTGCGCCGTGATTGAGGAAAAAACCGGTCAAGTGCGAGTCGAATTCGCACACGAAGGATTCCGTACCATCGTACATGTACCTACTCTTTAATATGACTTTTAATCTATGATGGTATTTAAAAAATGTCTCTTGTATTATGGGTCCTCCTTTATTTTTTTTGTTGCTTCCGCCCGCGGCTTTGCTCGCTTTGTACAAGTAGGCCTAAAAGCAACATTCTGAACGATTTCTTATTCATAGTCTGATAAGATTTTTAAGAAAATTTTACCCTTTTGATAGCTTCTATTCGATATCCCTTCAAGTGCAATATAGCAAGTGCACTTAAGAGTAATCTAATAAACGAGTAAGTAATGTCAGCGAAATGAAGAGTAATGGAGGGACGGCACTGGTCCGGAAACTGAAGCAAAATCTAATTTGCAGACCCTCTGCTCATAGTGGAGTCAAAATAATTTGTTTTTGACACATCTTCACAAACATTGTGTATTGTCTTCTACTAGACATAGGAACACTACAATATTCTTCAAGAAAAAGCTTCTACAAGGCATAGTTTTCAGTGGGGAAAACGTAAACTAATGTTTTTCCGCTTCCCAATTATCTTTTTTTACAAAAATCAAATCAAATCATTTTATTTTGCGATTTTATTTCAAACAATCGTAAGGCAGAGCACTACCTACTGAGCTATAGGGCTATTAAAGGGATCACTGGGAATAAAATACTAATGATAAAAAAAAACAGTGACACAAAATTCTTGACAAACTCCTGTCAACTTTTACTTCAATCTACAAACTTGATACAATAGTATAGAGTGGGTTAATTAATTATTTTTTCAAAGACAAACAAAAACAAAGAAATAGAGAATTGAATTGAAACACACCCCCCAGAGACAAGGCAGAACACCAGGCGCGCAGATCACCAGGGGCACAGATCACCAGGGGTACATAATGAAATCGGAATTAGATTACAGCGAGCTAATGACCAGGGGCGCTGTAACAGGATTACAATGCACAAAGTGATTACTAGGAGAGCAGCGATGATTTGTGACCGAGGACGGAACTTGTGTTATGTTTACCTGGTGATTTGTTGAATAATCTTTAGGGTTCCGTACCCAAAAAGTGCCACCGGGGCTCTATAACTAAGCCTCCGCTGTCCGTACGTCCGTCCGTCCGTCTGTCAGCGGGCTGTATCATTATAAACCTGAACAGTATCTAATAATAAAAAAAAAACAGTAATAGGTAGAGAGTTGAAATTTTCAGAGTGTGTATTTCTATTGCCGTTATAACAACAAATAATACTAAAAGGGGGCCATAGAAATATTTTTAATGTAGGTACGATGGTACGGAACTCGTGTGCCAATTGGACGCGCACTTGACCGTTCTTTTTGTTTGTTAAGATTTGAGAAGGAGGTATTTTATGGTCACTTGAACGACGAAGAAAAACCATCGTGAGGGAACCGTGCATAAAAAATACACTACAATTATGGAACCAAATTAAAAAATGAATAATTAACAAATAAAATGTTAGATTAGGTAATCTACATTTAATTAAACCTAATTATCAGCCTTCACCTTTACAGGCCAAGAACACCTAGTAGTTGCAAAAGCTTTTGTCGATGAGCCAGTGCTTTAGCATGCTCTTAAAATATGTCAGGCACGAATAGAACAGGATAACTCTTTATCCGGGTACAAGACGAGCGGAGTTGCATTCGGGTGCTAGTAACTAATAACAAAGACGATAGATTCATATTCTTCGATTCGTTTTAGATCGCAAGCCATCAATAAATAACAACGGTATCACGATCAATCACCTACGAAACACTCGTAATATTGTATCTCCATATTATTTTCCCATGATTATAAGAACAAATACTGTATTGTCTTTTTAAAAAGTTATTTGTGACAGCTATTTTCGGCTAAATAAAGTGTGGGTTAAAATGTTTTTTAGAATAGAATAGAATAGAATAAACTTAATTGTTAACTGTTGGAAGTATAAGTTGTTAGGTAAAGTAAAAAAGTACAAACAGTTTGCCCTTTTCGGACGTACAATCAGTCAGACAAATAACACAAATTAAATCAGAAAGAATATAAATAAAATAAAAAATATAACAAAAGTACTTATTAGAGTAATTGGCACCTCAAAAAAAAAAAACTACAGTGATTCATTAAAAAATTCTTACATTATTATAGAACACTTTAGATATGAGCCAGTTCTTCAGTTTGTTTCGAAAAGAATTTCCATTAAGTGACTTGAAGGAGAGGGGTAAATGATTATAAATTTTAATAGAAGAATAGATAAATAGATAGATAAATTTTATTTATTTATTTATTTATATTTTATAAGTATTCTATCAGCCATCTGGTTCCCATAGTACAAGCTTTGCTTAGTTTAGGGCTAGATGGCGATGTATAAAATGTCCACATATATTTATTTATTTATTACTAGTGGTTTTCTATATTGTGGTACTTATGCTGTAAGATTTCTTGCCAAATTTAATGGTCGAAGAGAGGTCTCCCTAAAAGTTTTTTCAACAAAAATTACCATATCTTTTACTTAGAAGCTAGGATTTCAGGGGCCTCAGTTTTGAACGGTCAAATCAAATTTCAGTCATTTTTGAGATACGGAACGTGGAACTCGTGAAAACTCCACCTGCCAAGTTGCTTACTAAACTGCCAGTATTGTTTGTTGTATATCTGTATATTACTTAGCATGTATGTTTGTATATCTATACTCAGTATGTATGTATGTTTGTCGGCGTCGGCGAGTACAAAGCTGCTGATTTATCAATCAATGCGGTCGTTAGCGCGCCGCGGGCCCTCCTTTGCAACAACCGCACACCGCCATATTGTTTTAAAGAGCCTAAAAGTAAATAATAAGTTATTACTACTTACAGGTTAAATTATGTCGATTTTTGTGCACAAAATCTCAGTAACTGATTTAGGTGTGACTTTGCGGAAGTGGGATCCATCTTAGGACTGAATAAGAAGTGGCTGCAAGTTTTCGTATGTTTACTTGTGGCTCTGCCCACCCCGTTAGGAATATTGGCGTGATAATATGTATGTATGTTTGCGGAAGTTCATTCTAAGACACTCACGCTGACGCTATCGTGTCAGTAGGTATCCCTATTTCGAACTAATATTATACATGCAAAAGTTTGTGTGGATGTCAAAATGTTTGAATGTTTGTGTTTCAAT
Organism: Scotopteryx bipunctaria; assembly: GCA_949320045.1. NCBI lineage: Eukaryota > Metazoa > Arthropoda > Insecta > Lepidoptera > Geometridae > Scotopteryx > Scotopteryx bipunctaria. Next base: position 9,468,383 of record OX439460.1, read on the forward strand.
CGCGTTGTAATCACTGAATAGATTTAAATAAAACTTGAAATACCTTGAAATATATAACAAAGAAGGCCTTAATTTTTCCTAAGGTTTTCTTTATTAGGTACACGTTTTTTTCGAATAAATGTTGTGAATAGCTTGAAATGCGAATCAAAGAGACCTTGCACTTGGTTTAGTCATATCTTTAATTTTTTTCACAATCTCAAAACAAAATGTATGCATAAATTAGGTCCAAAAAGTATTTCAAGGAACAAGACCCTAAGTACAAGTCGAGCATCTAAAACAAACACATTAGACGGCGAGCACTCACGCGCATTTGATTTATCACCTGCGCCGGACCACTGGCCGACTACTATAAATTATCATCGGTAATGATCAATACCTTTGATTTATTATCCCGATAAATATAACCGGGGATAATATAACCGGCCGATTGAAATTAACGTAAGGAGCAATTTGGCGTAGGTATTTATAAAACTGTAGGTACTTTATGGAACTGAGGGTCGGGCAAGCAAAGCGGTGGATTAAAGGAGAGTGCTATCTGGTGCTCATAGTACAAGCTTTGCTTAGTTTGGGGCTAGATGGCGCTGTGTGAAATGTCCACAAATATTTATTATTTATGTCATATAAAGAGTTAAGGAAGCTGGAAAGAACAACGTGAAGGAAGATGCATCAGTTGTCAAACACAAGGGTCAAACTTTTAAATTGGAAGAAGAAAAGATTATAATTATCGTGCTTTGTATCAAATGAAAGGTAACATCAAACCATAGTCTTTTTTAAAATCATTAACAGATGCAGTATATCTCAAGCATGGTACCAATTGAATCATTGCCTGATAGGAATGCCGCAAACTGGCCCTTGTTCCATGTTCCAGCATGTCATACATCTGATTATTATTCTATGTCCATCTCGTGGCGTCCCTAAAAGGGCGGCAAAAACCAGGTGCTGGACAATTGCTTCATCGCCGCGTTCCCAGACACGGACCAGCAAAACAAGGAATGCACCAACCATACCTACGACAATGGTAAGGAGACGTTTCAAGAAGAATGGAGCCGAGAGGAAAATTCTCCTTTGAAAACAAATACATTTTGATTTCAAAAGCCTTTTGTTTACAGTTTTGTAACTACAACTTTGTGCATGCGAATGATACCATCATCATCATCTTCCTGCCCTTATCCCACTCTATGTGGGGTCGGCACAGCATGAACCTTGGATCATGCTGTAAGAGTTTTGGCTAAGGTGTTTTATGACCGGCCGCCTGCCTGACGTCAACCCTCCTTGGGAATACTTGCGTGTGAATAAAATCGCGGTATGAAATTCCGGGATTGGAGAGTGTCAAATTATTGCGAAAAATGTTACTAAGGCCTTTTACCATCTATAGTACATGATTTATACAGCGTCAGGAGGCAGTAGGCAACTTTCACTTTCACAAACGGGACGCTGTAGTGCCCGGGACGAATTAAGATCGAGAGGCTTGCCCAGCACCTATTCGATTCTCTCAGCTTAGTCGGCCTTGTCCACAGGAAAATCCACACTTGTAAATATAAATGTAAACATGTAAATTATTAATGCTTGAGCATTTTCCTTGTAAGTGGTTCAACAGCATGCTTATCCAATAAGTGCCTTAGAAAAGAAAGTACCAGGGAAGCAGAACTAACTGGTGGTCGAAAGGCTAGAGGATAAAAAGCAGGTCCTAAGCACACAATTGCTTCATCGTCGCGTTCCCAGACACGGTGCAACAAAACAAGGAATGCGCCAACACTCTAGCCAAATTAAATGTGAACAAAATGTAGGCAAAAAGTCTATAATTAATTGGTTAGTTCAGTATAATTTGAACATAACTCGATTATTTTCATTACAATGATGTGATAAATAGAACAAGTCTAAATTGAAGCGTCTCTTTGGACAAATCATTACAAAACATGTGTGTAGATTTACGTTTGACCATTGCGCTAGAATACATAACTGCGTTATTTTCTAATATATCAAAAAGTATGTTCTGAAACCTGCTCAAAAGCAGCCTGTAGAGGTAAGACTACAACATTTTTTACAATAATATCAACAAGGTAAGGTACGTTCTGAAAGCTGATCAAAAGCAGCGTACAGTAAGGCCAACATTCTTTGCCCAATGATCAAGAAGTATGTTTTGAAAGCTATTTAAAATCAGCCTGTAGAAATATGGCTACCATACTTTTTCCAATATATTAATAAACTACGTTCTGAAAGCTGCTCAAAGTCTGTAGGAGTAAAACCAGCGTAAACAAACTCTAGACTCGTAAAATAAATCTCAGGGCGCGCGTTCAAGATACAATCTACCATCCGTGCATTCCTCGGTAAAAATGCAATGTTTTAATTCCACCGGCCCACGGAGCAGCGTTTGAATACCACCGATTCGGCTGGAGATAAACCAACGAGGATTTCTTAAGTTTTTTTATTGTCGACTTTGTCTAAGTTATGAGGACGAGGCGACGGAGTTTCGTCGGCTCAGGCGCTGGTATACGATGATGGATCTTGTGGAATATTAGTCGTGCCTTTTGATAGTTTTAATCAGTAAACATAGATGATGTAAATCAAATTAAGTAAACAAAACATTTTGGCCTAGTGAAAATGCAAAAGTATTAGGTACCTACCTACATACTTTTAAAATTTCACTGCTAAGGTACCAACGTCATAATATCCTCGCATCCCCACATCGTCACATCTTCGCATTCTCAAATACTTTCGGATTCAAAACATCAGTAGCTTAATATTATTATGAATCCATTATTGCAAAGCGCTCGTGGCGCAGCTTAGAAACATGTAGCTTGCTTAGACGTCCATAACTGATCGTTGAAGTTAAGCAACGTTGAGCGCGGTCACAATTTGGATGGGTGACCGCAAGTGGCATTACGTGCTATATGTATGTATGTTCGTATGAGTGGCCAACTCTAGCGACGGAGTTTTTAGGCCGCCAAAGGCGTCCGTCACAAAAGTTGGCCACTAGCTCACATGAACTTACTTATCCAGACTCCACAGCACTAATAGCTATATAATTCTATGCATATTGAATCTTATTAAGTGGTATTAAGGTTAATTAACGAATGGAAGGTATATTATATACATCGTGTACAAGAGCCTCACGAATCTGTAAACGTGGTGCCATCTATAACTGTTAGTTAAATGAAGCCACTGCGACTTATCGGCAGATCTTATTGAAACAATAAACGTTTATAATCTTTCGAGCGCATATAAACGTTAAAATAATATGCAATAATCTTTGGTCATAATATGCAACTTTGCAGAACTTCGGGGAACACGCACAATGTGAGGATTTTTGTGCCTCAATCATGGCAGGAGCGGATCTGAACGAAATATGAAATAGTTTTATCTGTACTTTTTATTAGTACCACGTAACTAAAGCCGCAGGCGATACATAGTATGCAATAATCTTTGATCCATCCAAAATAATAAATAAATATTTGTGGACATATCACACAGCGCCATCTAGCCCCAAACTAAGCAAAGCTTGTACTATGGACACCAGATGACTCATAGAATACTTATTATATTCTCTTTTGTAAATACATATTATAAATACTATAACACCCAGACCCGGAACAAAATATTTGCAGATCATACAAACATTTTTCCCGTAGTGGGAATCGAATCTGCGTCTCAGCCGAGCACTCGCCCGCCACGCCATCAAGGTCGTCTAATAATAACTATGCAAATTGTCATTTTCTAGCAACAGAGATTATTGATGCGATAATAAAAGCGATTTACCTCAAAACAGCTTTCTGTGCTGGACATAAAAAGTAGGGTAACCCAGAAAAAGTGATTTTTAACAAAAAAGAACCTTTAATGTGTGCACCCAATACCAAAAATGACCCAACTCCAAATAGATGCGAAAAATCATTACGAGTCCTGTCAAAACGATGCTGTCATACATAAAACATGTCATACCTGTCGAGAACGGACGGGCCAAGACAGAACAAGCTTGTTCGAACAGGCTTCTTGTTATTAGTTGTTAACAAATTCCTGTATGTGTCGGAGATCTTGCGCGGCCGCAGCCGAGGTGATTTTAAATTAGGACATGTTACTTTATTACATTTCATTCATTATGAGAGAGTTGTTTTAAATTGTCCGCTTTTTAAAGGATGTCATAAAACGTGGTTTGATTCGAGGCAGGTAATTAAAATGGTCGATCTTATTACACACGCTTTATTAAAAAAAAATACTTACATATTTGTTGCAATAGATGCGAAATACCAAGAGATTCATAAAAACTTATTACACTCAAAAGTTTACCCGTAGTTTGAAAGGTAAATTTGTAGGTTATTTTTGGTATTCTATACTCAAAATTTCAAGATATAATTGGTGCCACAAAGCCAGGATTTAAACTATAAACATCTCTACTAGTTTAATATTAAAAAATCAACTTATAATTCAATATCTCGTATTCTCGCCATTCCAAATCATCCTTCATCAAAAGAAATAAACAATTAAATTCTGTCCAGCGCAAACCATCACGCTCATCGTGTCGCGGGACGAACGGACAGGACTCCGCAAAAAGTATTTATAAATATTTACCAACAGACAGACAATGGAACGTCAATCATATAAATGCTGTCACTGCGCTATTGTGTTAGGAATTTGTCTTTTAAAATGTTTTTTAATTGTGTTGCATTCCATTGTTTCTGTGGTAAGTTTAACTCGATACCTGGAATGGAGTGCAAACGAAATGCACAATTTGGAAAAGCAAATGTAGTTATTTCTAAACAAGTCTGACTTAAGATTTATTACTGAAATTTGTCGATATTCGTTTGATAGCATATGAATAATAATAATAAATAAATAACACCCAACAGTCACATACATAGTCCTGACCCCACACTAGGATTCCCTGTGTCGTGGGTATCAGAAACTACGAGTACCATGGTATTACAACACCCAGACCCGGAAGAAATATTTACAGATCATGCAAACATTTCTTCCGCAGCGGGAATCGAACCCGCGCCTCTACGTCTCCGCTAAGCAATCGCCCGCCACGCCACCGAGGCCGTATAATAAAACCGGTCAAGTGCGAGTCGCATTCTCACACAAAGGTTTCCGCACAATCGTACATATACTTAAATGTTTCTTGTATGCCACATACTCAGACCAAATAAAAAGAGAAGACGCGCCGCGAACAACAAAAGTGAAGCCACACAAAACCGTGCTCCTGCAAGTAAACATACACGCTCACGCACACACCTACACTAAAACCATGCTCATCGCTCTTAGTACGTCACGAGTCTTAAAAATAGAATTATGTCTTCCTGTGTAGTGAAAACTTGTAAAAATAGCAGCAAATCACATAAAAAGTCTCAGGGAATCACTTTTCACTTGTAAGTAGGTACTTCAAATAGCATCGTTTCTTGATTATCATACTATGAATTTAGATTACTTGGCACAGACAACCTTAAAACCTAAGACACACATAGATAAAAAGGTGGCTTCACTTTTGTTGTTCGCGGCGCGGGGTCTTTTCTTTTTATTTGATCTGAGGCCACATATTACAGGCAGCACGTTCGATATTAAAATCAAGCAACATCAAACTAGCATCTTCTATGAGGAACTCCTGAGTTTTTAATTTTATTATTACAAAAATACACAAAAATACTACAAAAAAATTGTGCAAAAAGTCAATCGACCCCTCCAATTAGGTACTGACCGCGCGTAGTGTTGCAAAACTTCAATGATCTATTACGAAAGTAATTCAGGTGCTATCGGAATTGAAACTGTGTAGTTATAAGAGTTTGTTGACTCAAGCTATTTGTAATTTTAATAATAATCTGCATTATAAATATTAATAATATGAATATTCATCCCATCGGCCGGCGTGCTCGCCGCCAGCACCCCGGCCGCTTGTAATTTGACCGACGATGTTTGTTTTGCCTGCCCTCAACTCTTTACTGTATCCTCCATCCCCTTCACTCCCATAAATTCATGTATATCCACCTCACTCTCACACAGCACTCACGGCTACTTAAATTTTATTTATCACTCTACATTTCACTTACCGTAATGACTTATCTCGTTGCGTTATTCAATTTTTTATTTTGTTCCTTTGATTTAGAGTTCGTTTTATTGTTTTATGGAATGGTTTATAGGTTGGATTGGAGGATGAAGCGAGGTATGCAGTTTCTTATAGGTTATTGATTGTAATTATCATGGCGCCGTGAGTAAACACGGGGGATCACGCGAGGCTCGGGTAGATTTATGACAGTTTTTTATAGTCTATCATAGTTTTACGGTCCGTTTTATAGCAGTTCGCTGTTATTGAATTCCTAGTGATTCTTTAAACAATTACTTAACTATCTGACGGCCAGTAAATTATTGTATGACGATAACTTTATACCTAGTTTTATCTTTTTTCAGCACGAGATATTCCCGCGATGTACCAATAAAATAAAACCCAACAGTCACAATACATAGTTCTGAGCCAACACTAGGATTGTCTGTGTCGTGGGTATCAGAAGCTATGAGTACGATGGTACCACAACACCCACACCCGGAACAAATATTTGCAGAACATACAAACATTTCTTCCGCAGCGGGAATCGAACCCACACCTTCGCGTCTCTGCCTAGCAATCGCCCGCCACGCCACCGAAGACATAGGTAGGTATATAAATAGATAGGTACGATCCGCCATTAACTTATTTTAAAAAGTTTTTCTCTTATCTGAATAAAAGCATCATGTGGATAACCTTTCAAACAATAACTTTTTTTTGAAGGATTTGAAGACGCTATGAGTATGACAACTGTGACGTGACAGACAGACATGGTTACTTTCGCATTTATATTGTTAGTACGGATTGAAGATACTTCTCTGCTGGACTGGGAGTAAAGAAAAAACATAGAATGCGTCCAGCTGCTTCTCTCCTGGAGTTAGTCGACTTTTACGACATGCTCGGGGCCCGAGCATGTCGTAAAAGTCGACTAAGGGATAGTATCCTCCAACATGATGAGATACAATAAGCAAGTATTCCCAAGGAGTGTTGACGTCAGGCAGGCGGCCGGTCATAAAACACCTTAGCCAAAACTCTTACAGCATGATCCAAGGGTCATGCTGTGCCGACCCCACATAGTGGGATAAGTGCAGGAAGATGATGATGATGATGATGATGAGTACGGATTGAAGAGCGCATTTACTTCGGTAAGTAACTAATACATCATCCGGGAGGAGGTCAAAGGTGTCACATTTGTATGGAGTCGGCTCGGACGGCCGCGAGCGATGGTGGCTCCTGGTATTTAGACGATCAATCAATCTATGCTGTTACGATATGGTGCGTTCCGATTAAATATGATTATAGTGAATGTATCTACATGGCGACCTCGGTGGCGTGGCGGGCGAGTGCTCGGCTGAGACGCAAGAGGCGCGGATTCGAGTCCCGCTGCGGAAGAAATGTTTGCATGTTCTGTAAATATTTCTTTAGGGTCTGGGTGTTGTAGTATTATGTAAGTATTGTAAGTATAAGTATGTATCTATAAAAAAAGTATTTAAGTATTATTAACAGCCATTTGGTGCCCATAGTACAGCTTTGCTTAGTTTGGGGCTAGATGAGATGGCGCTGTGTGAAATGTTCACAAATATTTATACTACTATCATAATTATATATCTAATTTAATAGATAAAGTGATTCAAGAGAAAAGTTTATATGTATAATACATGCATAATATAGTAGAGAAACACTGATAATTTTAGAGGTTTCTAATGTGATGTCGTAAATAAACACCTTTTTGTTTGCGCTTACATTGCAAACGCTGGCTGAACCCTACGAGATAGATCAAAATAATTTACTACAGTATTATACACCTTAAAAAGGCCTACAAAAAAGGCCACGATGGTATACGTCTATCACCGTGCGAAGCCGGGGCGGGTCGCTAGTCACTCATAATATAAGTGAAAATAAAATTTCCGCTCATGCACCGACACCCAGTTGCCAAGAAACGGCACTTAGCATTCAGGCAAGTCAGTTCAAACAATTAGGAGCGCAGAAATACTAGGAAATGGCGAATAAAGCCCGCGGCGGAATGTACTACGAATAATACAGTAAAGTACGAACCGTGTGTACATGGTAATAAGCTGGGGGAATTATCGTGTGAAACTGGATATTTAAATTGGCACCATTAAAGATATCGAATGAATTGTGAATCAAAAATAATGATATTACCCCGTCTTTCGATGCTAGGTCTGTAATCATAATCATTTTATTCATAAAATTTTTGGGTTATATAAATTGGTCTTAAAGATTATATTGCTCTGCCAAAACCTACCATTACTGGTGTATGAATAATAATAAAATTGTATCTAATAAATTGAGTTATGTAAAAAAATCTAGAATAAATCAAATCAAAGTAAACATTCATCAATACAATTAATTATATTAATGTCAATTTCGCAACAAACTTCTTAAATAATCACATTTAATAGTTAGTAGTAAAAAACTTATTTATACCATAGAAGCATTCAAGCAATTTTGTCAAATTGAATTTAAATCTAGTCAGTGATATCATTTCTTTTATATTAATAGGAATATTAATAAATATTTAATTGCCATAATAAAGCTTTTGTTTAAAGTCAACTTTGTGGACATCTGTTACTAACAGATTTTTTTTTTCAGAAAAAAGCTTCCTACATAAAACAGAGTTCTGCAAAACGCTGGCTATGAAGATTTTATCATTATTTCATTATTATCAATCAAAATATGTTTGGATTTTTTTCATCTTTCTTTAAAAATGTAACTAATTCGTTAGAATATTTAATTAAAATGATTATTAATGAGTTTAAAACCTAGTATCGTTCACAATGCAGCCTATCGCGCAATCTAGACATGGGGTTATTTATAAGAGTCGCTGACAGCAGTATGGATAGCCCCAGTGCCGGTGACAAGATCACAGATATGTCATATTTGGGCTTTAACTTATTACTGCGGAAGGCAGATTGGAATCGGACATGATTTGTTTAAATGTCATTTCATTAAGTACCTTCTTATTTAGGAAATTAAAAACTTGTTTTTTTTTGGGTTATGTGACTCTTTTTAATGTTAACCAGAAAATGTAGGTCATTTCAAAATGTTTTTAAAATTAAAACATCTACAGGTATATTTAGTTACAAAATCATTAGGTGCGTACAATACAAGTTTTCTATCAGCCATCTGGTGCTCCTAGTACAAGCTTTGCTTAGTTTGGGGCTAGATGGCGCTGTGTCAAATGTCCACAAATAATATTATTAATATTCCAAAATTATAAAACGACATGCATATAAAAGAAAATGAACGACATTTTAGTAAAATTATCATAATGGCAAAAAACAATGCGGAACAAACGAACGGAATATCACCAGGCGAGCATAACACACGAGGGTTAAAACAAAGGGCTGCTACGGCATGAATCAAACGGCCTGTTTTGAGGAAGCGGTCAATCATGGCCCTTTCTTTAGCTCCACAATGTGCTGTGACGAACGTCGGTTACGGGGCCAGGGAAACGGCGGGATAAAAGGTCGTCAACGCAATTGCTGCTCCTCTGATGTTGCAGGTGTTGATCGTTTGCCCCCTCTTCCTTATAAAAAAGAATACCATTACGTCTGGTTTTAATTGTAGATGAAAAATATAAAATCAATTTTATCGGTATTTCTATTGACAACATCGGTGGCGTGGCGGGCGAGTGCTCGGCTGAGACGCAAGAGGCGCAGGTTCGATTCTCGCTACGGGAACATACAAACATTTCGTTTGTATGTTCTGCAAATATTTTTTCTGTCTGGGTCTGGGTGTTGTAGATGGTATTTTATCAGCCATCTGGTGCCCATAGTACCTGCTTTGCTTAGTTTAAGGCTAGATGGCGCTGTGTGAAATGTCTACAGGTATCTATTATTTATTTATTCTTTGTTATTATAAGAAAATAACGATATTTTTTTTACATTTACTTTTGGAAGATGATATCTTTTACGCGGTTAACTAGCGCTAGCGCCAACGGGTCTCCGTAATAAAGATTAATTTAATATTTTCGAAGATACCCCGCGAGCGAAGTCGCGGTCGGGATCCAGTACTGATATAAATTCAGGTATTTATAGCCTCATTTTTCATAGCCCCACACTATCTACAACACATTGGTAACCTCAAAAACAAACATGACACACCTCTATTATTCAATTTGAATATTTCAATGATAATATTCCGCCATATCCAATTAAATAGACAGTATTCAAACCAGTTACTAAATACGGAGTCAATTGAATTCACCTGGTTATAAACGACTAATGTGACGCTTCTGACTTTGTTTGCGCTATTGCACTTTAGAAAAGCCTTTTTTAGCCAGTGATTTGTTGTTGTTACCTTGGGCTACACTATCCGCGCCAGTTAATGGCGGTCAGTCGCGATATTAATTTGAGTTCTTTATTATGCAGCTACACTATGGCGCGAATATTCGTGGCGTCTGATATTACTTCGAGTTCGGTCATCAACGATGCCACCGGCCACACTATCGTGCATCTGTAGGACGAAAGTTCGCTCGAAGTTAAATGAAAAACCTCCCAAATTTATAGGGTTTTGATATAGCTAGTCAGTGAATTGAATATTCGTACGCATTGCTTTATTCAATTCATTTATTAATTAAAAAATCAACAATGGATCACTTTTGTTAGAACTTAGACTTGAAATATTAGTAGATAAAAACTATTTGACAATATTATAAGAGTATAATATTATTTTATGATATTTCGATTAAATAAACAAATAACAAACATATTCTTAAATGTATTCCTAAATAACTTCATCCTAGTCAGAAAATATCTAGTCTAAAACAAAAATACCAATAAAATACTTCCTGGTTGATGTTATCTTGAGGTGCGTATAAAAGTCATAGGACGGATGTGAACCCACGACCTTAGGTTCTTAAGATCCTTAGTTGATTCGTGTGAAGTTTCACTATATTACTTCATACAATGTTTGTGATTGCGAAATCAAGTACCGCTTGTACACTCACGACGAGACTAGATAAAATAGTGTGATATAGCGAGCGCGCGCAAAGGCGACATAAATGTAGTCTGAAATAAAATCTTTTAATTTTATTTTTTTATTTATTTGTAAATTCACATTTTTATTTAATCGTACTATATTATAAATGTGAAAGTTTGTGAGGATGTTTGTATGTTTGTTCTTTATGTTTGTTGGTAACGCGACCAAACATGGAGTTACATAATATGTAAGCATTGTGTACTATATTTTTATTCGGTAGAGATTTAGAAAAAATAAATTTAATGGAGTTTAGAACGAGAAAGACACAAAAATATTGCAAAGCCTGTCACAGACGCTGTAGTAGTAACCTATTCAACATCACAGCCCGACTTTGCCCACCGTTGGGGTTAGGCCTCCCTCTGTTTGTGCCAACGATCACGGTCCTGTTCTAGTCTCACTCAACCACTCTCAACCCACAATTTTGACTATATCGATCCATCCCGCTGCATGAACTGATACGACCACTACAGGCCATTCGCGATTGAGGTCATAACAAGCTATGGGGAGTTGTCGGTTTTTTCGACACACTTCAAAAATCTTCCAACTACTGATATTGACCGAGTGACTGTCTGAAACAGTCAGATTCTTGAACCTTTGCCTCAGAACAGCAATAAGACATTTACTACAAAATCCTCATAACAATCCCACACGGATATTTTTAGTAATATAAGAATGTTGAGTACATAAGCTAGTTGTCTCAGCGTGAATGCACAAAACAAATTGTGGTAAACATCCATAAAGGTGGTCGCACAGTAAAGTGGTAATACAGGACTTAGATGCAAAGTTGCATTTGCGGGCCAAGGGGTTAATGGATTCAGTGATATCTGCATGCAAATGCGGATAAATGTGTTTTCGATTGATATTGGATACTGTGGAATGGACGAAACGATATTACGACGAAAAAGGATACTTTTTAAAAGAATGATTGTAATTTAAGTTTTTTAACATCTACCTAAAATATATATTGTTCAGCAGTGGCCAAAGACAGGCAGTGGATGATAATAAAATAAATAAATATATAAAAATTGTTTAATTCAGACAATTAATGATAGTCCATAATTAATACGAATAATTACAAATGAAATAAAATTAAAATTATACAATTTAAAATAATGAAAATAAAATTAAAATTATAAAAATGTCAAAAACACACAGATTAGAGGGATCACCGGTTTCTGGGACAGCACCCCTTAAAGTGTTGTATGCAGGCTTATCCAGTGTGTATTGTATCATAATGATGACGTCTTAATAGATTCGGATTTTTCACACAAATTTTACACCGCAGTTTTACATCAGTGCTTCGATCAATTACGTTGTTGAAAAGTAATCTACTAAGTAAACATAACAAAAATGCCGAGGTAGTGATTACAAATGAGAAATGGCTTCGATAAAATTAGATTCAATTACATCAAAGTACCAGGTCGTTATGATACAGAGGAGTTGTTAAAAACGCATCAAGAGCTGACTTATCATTCTATCGCCCAAATGAAATCACTTACTTTCATGTTTGCCTGGTACATAATATATTTAATTACCATGTTTTAGGTAAAAACATGGTTGCTTGATAGCTTGTCTTGTCATTGGTTATTACAGTCACTCTAAGATAGATCAATGACCGCCAGGTTATTATGTAACTTTTTGACAAGTTGCGTACGACTGTGACAGAAAAACAAGCAACTGCGAATCAAACGATGCGCAGTTGTGTTTTTTAACAGCGTACGACAATCGTGGCTTGTCAAAAAGTTATGAAATACAGTTGAGGTTTGCTAGCCTTCATATGTCTAGTGACCGCTGTTGTAAGGGCCACTGTGGCGAAAGGATCAAAGTGCTTTTCTTTGAGGCTCATGTCAGTGTCAGGTGCTATACAAGGTGATAAATGAAAACGAACTGACCTCAAAATTTTAATAGAGCGAATCAACCTATGTGTTTAAAAGGCCAGCTTTTGTGACGGAGTTTTTAGGTCACCTAAAGGCCACCGTCATGGCTTAACAACTTTAAAGCCGGGACCGAAAACTTAACGTGCCCTCCGAAGCACGGAAGCGCTCAACTCGCAATGCCACTTACGGTCACCCATCCCAATTGTGACCGCGCACAACGCTGCTTAACTTCAACGATCAATCAAGAAAGTCTAAGTGCACTAAGAAAAGAATTCCACAAATTCAACTCCTAGAAGATGAAGTAAAAAAAACTCAACGCGGACAAAGCCGAAGGCGTTCCCCTAGCAACAAACACTTTTACTAGAACATTACATTATGAAATAAACATAAATAATATTTCTTATGATATTTTCTATAAAATTCCAGAGTTTAATTAAAACATTAAATATTTATTTAAGTATCTTGCTAATTGCATCTATTTAAGGGTTATTTGAATTCGAAAGCGATATTATATTAAAATTTACGGTTAGATGTTTTCCATTAATAGTATTATATTTTACTGGCAGGACGTGCCAGTGGCAGTATTTAATATATATTATGTTCAATTAATTATTATTTATAGAGTAGTTTTAAATATATATAACAGCAGGTTGCGTTGCACATAAGAATTAGTATTTGATGAAGCGCTCGTGGCGTAGCTTGCTTAGGCGTTCTTGAGTGATCGTTAAAGTTAAGCAGCGATATGCGCGGTCACAAAATGGGATGGGTGACCGCAAGTGGCATTACGAGCTGAGCGCTTCCGTGCATCGGAGCGCACGTTAAACAGTCGGTCCCGGCTTTTTAAGTCGTTAAGCCATGACGGAGGCCTTTAGGCGGCCTAAAACTCCGTCACTAGAGTTGGCCACTAGCTCATACGAACTTACTTTTAGCATTTGATGAGTGGCTCTTAAAGGGTCCAGTGACCGATTAAGAAATTACTTTAATGTTAAATTAGTAATAAGAATCTTAGATAGACTAGACTAGAGGAACGCCTTGCGGCTTTGTCTGCGTTGAGTTTTTGAGACGCAAGAGGCGCGGGTTCGATTCTACGGGAGAAATGTTTGTATGTTCTGCAAATATTTCTTCCGGGTCTAGGTGTTGTAGTATTATGTATTCTAAGTAAGTATATTTACAAAAAAAGTATATAAGTATTCCATCAGCAATCTGGTTATAGTACAAGCTTTGCTTAGTTTGGGGCTAGATGGCGCTGTGTGAAATGTCCACAAATATTTATTATTTATTTATTAATAAACAGTACCAGTGAGAACCAAAGAGAAATATAAGAATTAGCGATTCCGTCAGACTGTGCGATAATGTAGTTTAGGTATTTGCAGAGTGCGAGCGATAACAGTAATATATTCCGCGATATCGCACACGCTCGCTGATATATGTAGGACATTACGATAATAAAGGATAAAGGTTCTAAAAGGTTTCCAACAACATTTAAATGTGTTGAAGAGTGTGCGAAATGAGACTCAATTCAATACCACCCTGGTTCATTTATACCACACCCTTTTCTTCAAGGAGTTAAGTTAAGGCACAATGACACTTTGATCAAAGATCCTACTGTATTATAAATGTGAAAGTTTGTGAGGATGTTTGTATGTTTGTGCCTCAATCAAGCCTAAACGGCTAAACGGATTTGATTGAAACTGGGAATATGCGTAGTACATGTGCCGGATTAACATTATAGGCTATTTTTATCCGGGTACAACGCGAGCGAAGCCGCGGGCGGTAGCTAGTTAGTTATAAAACAAATGAGATGTCAAAAATATATCAAATTAGGCTAACTTTAGATTAAATGGTAAAGCATTTTATTAACAGACAATTTACTTTCTCTTTTTTATTATACATTCATAAAATCACGCCTGTTTCCCATAAGGGTAGGCTGGGATCACGGATCTCCATTTGCTACGATCCTGATGTACTTCTTTCGCCTCATTCACTCTCATATATGTATATAATGTCACAGTAAAATTGTGAATACCGTTATATTATAATCTCGCGAGATTGTCGAACATCTGCTTAGATCGAAATTAGTAGGTTAATGTTTAAAATGTCTTTTTTCTTCTCAATTGTCTATGTATTTTTTATTTTATTTTCCTAAAATTCTATGTTATGTGTTATGTGTGCTATCTTAGCAAATAAATGTTATGTCTATGTCTATGTCTAGGTTAGGTTAGTTAGTGACAAACTACGCTTTAGGCGAGCGAGCAGAGCGAGCGTGTCGCGGCAGCGCCCGCCGAAGCACCACACATTTAAAGCAGTTAAATTGCAAGCAGTATGTCACGGTTCACAATCTTTCGACAGTTTACAAGCGAGAAAAAATATAATCTAACGGTACTTAAGATTTTTTGAAATTCTGTAATTCTTTATTGTACACGCACGAAACGAAACAAATACACACAAAACATTAAAAAGTACATGTACAAAGGCGAGCTTAACTCTTAAAGAGTTTTCTGCCAGCAAACCTTTGAGGCAAGGGAGAGGCATTAACATAAGTGGAAGTTATGTGAACAGAGACAGGAAAAAGAAAAACATAAAGACAAGCTTACAAATATAATAAACTAATAAGATATACTACACACAACATAAATATATACAATTTTTAGAAAAAAAAATCGGAAGGTGAGACCTATGTCTAGTAGACTTATCTAAGCTAACAGCGGATCTTTTTCGACATCTAGCTTTTGATAAAGCGAACCATGCATTAAAGCCACGCATTACACAGTCCGGCCGGGTTGGCGAAAACCCTTGCAGCCACCAGGTCAGGGGCCAACAACCGCCCGTCAGCCAGACGGGCCATCACTCAGACTGTTTATTTTTCAATTTGGTCCGTCAGACCCCTGAGTTAGGGCCGCCACACACGGCGACGCCAGATTACTGGGTACGGCAACGCCCTGTAAACGGGGCTGTAAGAGAGAGTAAAAAAACAATAAAGTAATCATTATTATTAGCTGCGCTTTGAAGAAGTCTACTACTGGAAAAAAGCTTTTAACAGACTTGACTTTTCACAATTTTTAAAGTTTAAAAAATTATCTACTGTTAAATCTGTCTAATGTAATGAGCGCACTGGATCTCACTGCTGGGCAAAGACCTCTTTTCTCTTTTCCATTCACCCCAATCTAAGGTTAATATCGGCCAGTTTGTAGAGTGGGAGTCGAGGTTGTCCTTCCACCTCTATTTGGAGACCGTTTGACGCCTTGTATGATCTACTCAGTGGTAATCTTAACATACAATGCCCACGGGCAAAGGGAATAACATCAGTGAATTGGGTATTTAAAGAGTATATATAAAAAGAGAAGGTGAGTTCCATTTCAAAACATAGTAGGAACATAATCAAGAATTTTATAAATAAAATAAAATTTATGTTTCAAAGCAAGTCGACAACCCTACTAACCATGGCGCTCGCGATGATACGAGGCGTCGAGAACCTACAATTAGGCCCGGGCCAACAAGACCACAACACGGTAATACGTACCCTAGCTTCGAACCCGACCAAAGCACCGCACACAGGAAAACACACCTTGTAACAAAGCCACACGGTCTCTCAGACCGCACGCTACATGTGAAGGGTTAAACTGCACTATGAAAATTGCAAATTTATTTTGCTGTTGCAACAACTTTAATCCTATAGAAAAAAGGTTGAGTTTGCGTTGTTCTGAGTTTTGGGCAGTTAGTGGTTGTATGAGAACTTTCGTCCGTTTATTGGCACAGTAAATGAGTTATGGCGTCGTGAATTTCGCGAAATATATTGGGTGAAAATTGATTTCTCGACTACTGCTGCATTACACTCATAAATGTTGAGTTTTGGTACTAAACACAGACCTGTGTAGTAAACATCCATCCGAATACTGTCTGTCTGTCTGTTACCTTTTCACGCCTAAACTGCTGAACAAATTTTGACGATATTTGCCAAGGATATTGATTCCATCCTGTGGAAGGACATAGACTACTTTTTATCCTGTAAAACCTGGGGCCTTTAGGCGGCCTAAAAACTCCGTCACAAGAGTTACAAACTTACTTAGTAAGTAGGTGAGTCAGTCAATAACGTTAAGTTTTATTTATTTAGAAGTTGTGTTTATGGTTTAGTGAGCACTGGTGGTCTAGTTGGTAGTGACCCCGCCTTCCGACCCAAAGATCGTGGGTTCAAATCCGGTCGTGTGCCAATGACGAAACCTGCGGCTTAGTCAGCTCCGCACTTATTGACCATGTCTTTCCTGTGGACAAGGCAGACTAAGCTGAGAGGATGGAATAGGTGCTGGGCAAGCCTACTCCATCTTAATTCGTCCCGGGCATAGCGTCCCGTTTGTGAAGGTAAAAGTTGCCTCCTGACGCTGTATAAATCATCTACTATAGATGGTAAACGGCCTTCGTATTGTTGTTGCTAGACTGTATCATCTCACTACTGGGCAAAGGCCTCCTCTCGAGTTTTCCAGGTTTTTCGGTCTAAAGCTATTGTCTGCCACTGATAGTTGCTGAAGGTGTCAAGCTCATCGCGCCATCGCTTAAGTGGCCTACCTCGACGCCGTCTCCCTATCTCAGTATTCATCATCATCTTCCTGCCCTTATCCCACTCTATGTGGTTTAAGAGTTTTGGCTAAGGTGTTTTATGACCGGCCGCCTGCCTGACGTCAACCCTCCTTGGGAATACTTGCTTATTGTATCTCATCATGTTGGAGGATACTATCCCTTAGTCGACTTTTAGACATGCTCGAGGAGAGAAGCTGCTGGACGCATTCTATGTTTTTTCCTTACTCCCAGTCCAGCAGAGAGTATTATGGTATTATTATCCCTGTCTCAGTGTTATGGTTTTGTAAAAAAACCAGTAAGGCGAAAGGCAGCGTGTACCAGGGCGTCATAACGCAGAGAAGGCCACACAGCGAGACCACACAGGGGGGAGGCGGGGGCGCCGCTCTGTGGTTAGCGGAGCGCCCGCGGCAGCGGTGCTAGAGTGCTCCAGTTCATACGACGAGAAAGTTGTTCGATAGTAGAATGATCAAACTGGATTACAGTTTTGATTAATTAAATG
Source organism: Scotopteryx bipunctaria (assembly GCA_949320045.1). NCBI lineage: Eukaryota > Metazoa > Arthropoda > Insecta > Lepidoptera > Geometridae > Scotopteryx > Scotopteryx bipunctaria. Next base: position 9,486,363 of record OX439460.1, read on the forward strand.
TGGTAAAATATGGCTGGTTCACACGGCAGATTACAAATTTACAAGTAAGATTATAAGATTGAAAAGGAATAGTTAGATATCAGTATCAGGTAGCGGGTTGAAGTTAGCAACAGACAGTGGAAAATGGCACACACAAAGAAAAGCCTATGCCCAGTAATGGGTGAAGTCGAATAGCGGATGACGATGATGATTAGGTAGATAGCACAATGATGATAATGATGATGCTGACTACTTCCTACCAGAGCGTACGAGGACACGGGCAGAGCCCCAGTAATCGTTCCCAAGATTTACCGCGCGCTGACGCCAACAGGGAATTACGGTAATTACCCGGTGAGCACTAACCGCTCGTAAACACTGCGGTGGAAGTGGAACCAATCACTAGGGCAGGTATTTGTTTTGCAAACGAAATTTACGAGCATTTCATTTTACATTCATTTATTTGTATCACGTATGACAAAGGTGGTGATTCTACTGTGCACTTATCTAAACCTAACCTTATTTGCAACTAGCTGCCGCCCGCGGCTTCGCTCGCGTGGTACCCGGATACAAAATAGCCTATAATGTTAATCCAGTACAAGTACTATGTATATTCCAAGTTTCATTCAAATCCGTTCAGCCGTTTTTACGTGAAAGAGTAACAAACATCCATACATACAAACTTTCGCGTTTAGTAAGGAAGTAAATATGTTTGCAGCGAGATGGCCAGACGATAACGTCAAAATTGTGAGCCTTTGATGGACAAGACAAGGAAGTAGCATAAGACTGTGATCAAAGAAACAAAAAACGGCCTCGGTGGCGTGGCGGGCGATTGCTCGGCAAAGACGCAAGAGGCGCAGCTTCAATTCCCGCTGCGGAAGAAATGTTTGCATGTTCTGCAAATAATTCTTCCGGGTCTGGGTGTTGTGGTACCATAGTACTCGTAGTTTCTGATACCCACGACACCGGGAATCCTAGTGTGGGGTATTGACAACTGATGGATGTCACAAACAGAGGCCAATGCCTAGGAACGGGTAAAGTCGGTCTGTAGATGATGATGATGAAGCCCAATTTGCAACATCAAGTGAAAGAAAACATCTTGAGGAAACGGGAATTTCGTAGAACACAGAAAGTTCGAAGACGAAGTGTTTTAAGAGCACGAAAAAGCCTTTGAGGCGCACTTTCAATCCTTTTCGAAATAACTAGTGACATGGCTAGTAGTAGCAGTGAACGAAGGGAGCCTCAAATCTTTTTTCTACACTTGTTCGAACCCACTGTCTCTCACCACGATTTTGCAAGGAATCCAGACGTCCACTAAACTGCATGCAAATTGTATTCCGCAGATGTAGACAAGACAAAGCAACCTCCGTCACAGCACGAGTACTTGCCAACAAACACATCTCACCGCCAGCTATTTATTCTGTGCTCGATCATTTAGGCCGTTTGTACACTAGGCTAAAAGATGGCGAGACAATCTGGATGCATTCGTACGGCCAACTTTAGCTTTAGAGCGCAACATACATACATATTATCACGCCTTTATCCCTAATGGGGTGCGCAGAGCCACAAGTAAATAGAATACTTGCGGCCACTTCTGATTTAGTCCTAAGTTGGATATGGTGAACCATGGTGACAGGTGATCAGCACATCGCCCATATAGATGGTCCATCATGTCGGAGGATACTATCCCTTAATCTACTTTTACGACATGCTCGGGGAGAGAAGCAGCTGGACGTATTCTACGCTTTTTCTTTACTTAGGGATACCTTTACCCAGTAGTGGGACACTATAGTTTATTAAAAAATATTTACACTAGGCTATATAACTGACAAGAACAATTTGTAGAACATGTAAATATTTTCAGGAAATAAAACCGCACCCCTGGCTTTTCAGTCAGGCACTCACCCGCCACACAAAGAAGTCGCCAATCATTATACTTCCGTTTTCATATATTTTACATACATACATTTTATCAAGCCCGTATCAATAATGGGTCGGGCAGAGCCACAAGTAATCATAAAAAAACATTCAAAGTCAATTTTTAATTTCTGCTAACGACTAGCCAATTTCATCACTATGTTTTCCTTCGGCTTCTGGAAGAGCTTTATAATGCATTTCATTTTGAGAAAAGTCTATTGGTGTTCGATGAGATTCATAACCAGTGTTTAAAGATTCATATAGGCCGTAGATTTTAAGTTTAAATAAGATCTTATAACTTTATCTAATGTAGTCTGAAATAAAGATATTTGAATTTGAATTAAGATCGGATGGCCGGGTCACCGGCTCAAGCACCCTGGTCGCAGGAACTAGCGACAGTAGTAATAGTCGCGTAGTGGATACATGACTTAGGTACTTTACAGTAGAACAATGGCCGCGCGTTCGCCAAGGTATGTTGAAACAATACTCTTAATCAGCTGGTAATGTATGTGATTGCAATTAGTGTTGACATAAGTGACATTACTTGTCACAGCTAACAGCGTGGTGGTGCAGTTTAGTTTTAGTAGTCCCGGGTTCGAGGTTGTAACGTATGGCTGTTTGTACGTTTGGATAGGTATAGTGAAAGATAGTCTTCATGTTTGGATGTTTGTTTACTGGTCTGAGGTGCAATGAATTTTGTTTGGTACAATGTATATGGCAACTATGTTCTAAGCTATGGTTACAAAGATGCTGAGCTGCGCTTACACCACATCTATATTTTTGGGAAGAAATAATTTAAGTATACTATTAAATTATTTCATTACTTGCTTCCGCCCGCGGCTTCGCTCGTGGTACCAGAATAAAAAGTAGTCTATATGTTATTCCAGCGCACATAATATGTATGTTTCAAGTTTAATTCAAATCCGTTCAGCCATTACGGCGTGATTGAGGCACAAACATCGTCACATCCTCACAAAATTTCGCATTTATAATATTAATAGGATTACAATTTTCCAATTCTTGTTGTTGCTAAAATGCTTTGATCATACTCGTACAAGGACGTTGGTTGGAATGACCATTATCTATCATCGCATTATCGATGACGCAACACTGTATTCATTTTGACGACCTCGGTGGCGTGGCGGGCTAGTGCTCGGCTGAGACGCAAGAGGCGCGGTTTCGATTCCCGCTACGGGAGAAATGTTTGTATGTTCGGCAAATATTTCTTCCGGATCTGGGTGTTGTAGTATTATGTATTATATATAAGTATATGTATTTACAAAAAAAGTATATAAGTTTTCTATCAGCCACCTGGATCGTATAGTACAAGCTTTGTTTAGTTTGGGGCAAGATGGCGCTGTGTGAAATGTCCACAAATATTTCTATTTATATTTTACATTTTCCTCCGTCAGTCAGCCATCTCTACACTCACTGCTTTCATACTCATATCTTCTTACATATCCGACTACATCTTGAACCAATGCAGTGTTTTTATAGTAGGTACTTACCATGCAGAATCATGATGATCTCCTGAACAAAGATGGACTTACCTGAAAGGAAATAAAAATAATGAAGTGTTGAATTAAATAACATTAGGTATCTACTATTTCTATATTAAGAGTCTATAATAATATACAGAATAAACTATTTTTCATAGATTTCTTCCCAGGAATCGAACCTGCACCTCCAACTAAGCCATCGAGGACATCGAATCAAAAACAATATGAACACGTGGCACAAGTAAAAAGGCTCCACGCGTTGACCATCAATTAAAATCAAATTAACAATTCAAACGTCAAAAACAATTATAGTGAACTAGCCCAACCACCCGCCACTCGATATTGAACCTTGTGACAAGTGCTGAAGGTTGAAACTACCGTGGAAGGTGGAGTTGGTATTATAAAGATGAGTATGCATGGATACAAATTGTGGTAGACACTGAGCAACTATGCACAGACCGTGGAATACAGCTGGCTCATTTAGTATAGCGAGCGAAAAGCTGTAGAATCATAACAGCAAAAGAGGTATATCAATGTGAATAGAGAACGGATTAAATTGTTTTATGGAAAAAAAAACTATACTGATAATACTAAGAGTCAATTTCACCATTCACTGAACGGATCGTTTAGTTTTTAAACAGCAGCAGTGACAGATTTTGTACTAAGAGCTGTCACTGCTGACAGTTTTCATACAATTTGACAGCTCTTGAACTCAGTTTAGAGCTAAGTGCCTTTCAGTTTGTAAAAGTAAAATCGGCTCCAAATAATGATGGCTCCAAAGTCACTGCAAATTAAACATTTTTTTCTGTCATAATCTTTCAACAGTAAAATATGGCACAACTATTTCATACCTGCCTGTGGCTATGCGTTATTGTTTTTTAATCGGCTGTCCCGCCCCTCCAAGCCCTCGCCATCCATCATAAGTTTAAAAAACAATTTAAAAATAAACAAACAAACCGACTTCCCCGCGGCGCATTCCACGGAAAGTCGAGTTTAAAACAACATATAAATTAATAACAAGCCAAGGGTTAATATTATTCGGGTGAGATCGATCCGGCCTAATGATGCTGGTGCAATGCGACTTTTATTTTATTTTATTCGGAAAACAAACAGTATTACAATCTAGATTATGAAACAACTTAAAAATACTAATTACCAATTGAATGTTTTCGCATATAAAAAACTAAAGAGTTTGTTGACAAAGTTGTCGAGTAAGAAAATAACAGTTAGGAAGAGAACATTTAGGTAAATGATTTAGTAAATCTAACCAAACAGTCAGCTGGCATCGATTCACAAACCAATGTTTAGTAAGAGCGCGCTTGCATACTTGCGTACATAGCCTACAATCGAACTATTTAAATAATAATAAAAAATAACCCCCGAACAGAATCACAAATCAACCGGACCTATGAAAATTGGAAATATCCTTATGTCAAGTAAGAAATGAGCTGATGATCAACGCCTCAACAGATCTTCATAAACTATAGCTAAGAACCATCTCGATCACAGAAGAAAACAGCATCAAAATCGGTCCGTTCGTTCGGGAGCTACGATGTCACAGACAGACATACAGATACACACTACTTATAACACCCCTCTTTTTCGTCGGGGGTTAAAATAGGGTTATTTCGTGATACAATTTCATGAAAGAAATATTTTAACTAAGACTCTAAGAAAGATTAGAAAAGAACAGATTATAGCCAATAGAGTAAGATGGCTTTATTTCATACACATGTTCCAATAAAACTGATATCAAAAGGCCTGCCATTCAGCAAATGCCACAGCTCTACCCAAAAATGCATACATATTATCACTCCCGCGCGCCCGTATCCCCAATGGGGTGGGCAGAGACACAAGTAATCACAAGATAGCTTGCAGCCATGCCTGATACGCCCAAGATGGATATGGTTAACCATGGTGAAAGGTGATCTCAAAAATGGGGGCCAATAAATCAAGTTTACGTAGATAATTTACCTAACCGTTTGTAACGTAACTTCAAATTAGACAAATATATTTATGGCAACCTGCTATCAGCCGATCAATCTATATAAAACAGACAGACATGACATATGTTGAAAGGAAGGTCACAAAGACGGCATTTGGCGAACCACCTGCCGGTGATTGGTGATAGTTTTCCCCCATGATAGGCTGATAAGGATTTATTTATTGGTACTTAAAACTACAATATCCTCCCTTAGAATAACTTACTTCCTTACTAGTCAATATTCTTCTTATTCGTCGAGCTCATCTTGAAAAACTTTGAGATTTTGAGGTTTGGTTTGTGCTGAGCTGGATGAGTGAGCTATCTATAGACCGTTTGCAACGGCCTTTAGATAGCTCGACTGTTTCTTTTGTATTTTGTAAAATAAATTTGTATTAGTTGTAAGTTTCTTTCTGTTAATAAAGATAAGTGGTTTGGTTTGATTCAGAGACTTTTCCTTCCTTGAGAGTGAAGCCGAACGTGTAAGCTAGTTTTAAACAAGAGCGTCACAATGCCTAGGCCAGCCCCCGCGCCACGTCGTCACGTGTGACACAAAGACAGTTCGTGTGGGACTGCACAGGTGTGTAGCGACTTTATTACAGTTCACAGTTCAGACTGACATTCGCGCTACTTCCAAAAGTTTCCTAGAGTTACGACTTTTGAGGTCACCAGTTTGAACCGTGCACGAAAGGAGATTCATAGATTCATTGTGAGGGCTAGAACTAGCTGAAGGTAACAGACAGACATAGTTACTTTCGTATTTACTTTACAACGTCTTAAATCTACGTTAAATTTAAGCCTGTTTGTCGCGTGGAAGACAAGAAACCACGTTTGGCTATTTTTATAGGAAAATGATCCCTTTCCAATCATGTTTTGACAGTTCTACTTACACAGTATGACATGACATGACAGTTCAACTTACACAGTAAAAGGCTACTATTTAATTACATTGTAATACAGTAGCGACTACTGGTATTCATTTCGCTACAAAATCAATTTCAGATTGATTAAGTTTAGAAGTCGCTAGTATACAATCAGCGACCAAAGTATCCATACCTTAGCATTCGTTCTTATTTCAAGGCAATAGAGTTCAATATAAAACTTAGTTTTTACAGTTTTTTTGGTCTACAATTTTGTTTTAATTTTGAACTCTATTCTAATGAGGATAAGGACCTTACTTTCTTGGATGATGTAGTAAATATTTAGACATTCCATCCATCAATATCTGTTGGTTCTGAAGAAGCATTCCTTAAGGCTCATTACTCAGTATTAGAAGCGGCTACCGTTATTTTTAAGAGCTAAAAACAAATAGAAATCACAAAACACATTATGGGACACTAGCTGCCGCCCGCGGCTTCGCTCGCATGGTACCCGGATAAAAAATAGCCTATATGTTAATCCAGTACATGTACTATGTATATTCCAAGTTTCATTCAAATCCGTTCAGCCGTTTAGGCGTGATTGAGGCACAAACATCCAAACATCCAAACTCACAAACTTTCGCATTTATAATATAAATAAGAAGTAAGATTTTTCTAATCTGCCGTTTTGAATAAATTGGCTGTTGTCTCAAATTAAATTTTTTCACAAATTTTTAAACTATCTTAATTAAAACACAGAATCTTCCGCCCACTATGTTTCTGTTATTTTAAGTTTTATCTAATTCCGATCAGTCGTTTGAGCGTTAAAACATGCAAACTTTTGCATTTATAATATTAGGTTATAAATTCACCTTCTTATCTTAGATATAACGAAATCACCTTTCGAAAGAAGCCTAATCACGATTAATTTTAATCAAGAAATTATACAAATTACTTGAAAAAACCAATAACAGCTCGATTTGAACCGTAAATATGGAATATGAATTTATAATGGCGTGTCTGTTCTGTGTGTGAAGAGGTCTGTGCGCATGTAATTGGTAATTTATATGTAAAGTGAGGAGGTGGGGGTGCGGCCTGCCGTCCGTCATAACAAGACACAAGAGATGTGATGTGCAATATGTTACCTATACAAAGGAATTTTACCATCTATACATGATTTATACAGCGTCAGGAGGCAATTTTACCTTCACTAACGGGACGCTGTAGTGCCCGGGAGGAATTAAATGGAGTAAGCTTGCCCAGCATCAATTCCATCCTCTCAGCTTAGTCGACCTTGTCCACAGGAAAGACACTATCAATACGTGCAGAGCTGACTAAGCCACGGGTTTCCTCACGATGTTTTCCTTCACCGTTTGAGAGTACTGGTATAGCGCACATAAATATTTCGCACAGAAAAATCCATTAGTTTCCACACGATCGGATTTGAACCCACGACCTTAGGATCGGAAGGCGGGGTCACTACCGACTAGACCACCAGTGCTCTCATGTTAGCTATAGTTTGTAAGTATATTCAATGATTATTTGTATCTACGTGTGTAGGTAGGTACTTGCTGGCCTATATAGAATTTTTATCGTTTTTTAAAACGTAATTAGGTATAGTTCCAGAAGTGATTTAAAGTAAGATCTATAATTAACTTTGCTGTCTTAACCTAACTCGTTCAGAACGGAAATCTGCAAACTCCCCTAAGCAACACTATTAAATTAAATCCCGCAAGAGTTTAAGGCAAGTCCGAGTTAAAAACAATTCTACTTGTCGGGCTCCATTGCACCCGAGGCTAGAGAAACCTTTCAATCAACGTTCAACTTGTACACTAGCTTCGGTAACTTGCTTCGTCCGCAGTTCTCATGCGAGACTGAAAGTTGCGTTTGTCCCACTAGTGATCCCACGTGGAACGGCTGAACTGATTTAAATAAATCCTAGAATATACGCCACACGTGACCTAGAATAACATTAGACTACATTTTATCAAAGTACAATGCGTGCGAAGCTTGGGAAATATTACTTTTATATATGTGAAAGTTTGTGAGGATGTTTGTATGTTTGTGCCTCAATCACGCCTGGATTAACATATAGGCTTTTCGTCCGGGTACCACGCTAGCGAAGCCGCGGGCATCAGCTAGTATTATAAATAAATCCTTGATTATGAGATTCACAGATATCTAGAAGTACCTATACACGAATGGAGCCCTTTCGGACGCATTTTGTCCTTTCACCACACTGGTTCTAAAGAAATAGGGACACGACTAGTAGTATGAGGATAGATAGGATACTTTTAACAGCACAATAGCAAACAGACAAATCCTCAAACACAATTAGACTACATTCTACTTGGCAGCAAGTCGGCCACCCGGCGAGAAGCCCGGAGCACGCACGCGCAAAATTACCGCTTGTTCCTGAAGTCGCAACGGTAACCTCCTGGGACGTCATGTTAGCCTGGTACCTCCTACTCAAAATTGGATAATATTCGCAATTGAAAACGGGAAAATCTTACTACGGTATATACCTCTAATGCCCTAGTATTAATTTAATATGCTTTACGAGAAGCCAGACGACCCCGAGGCAGACCGCTCGGTGGTTCAACATAGTCAACGTAACTGGAAAGCAATGGATGAGACTGGTAAAAGATCGGAAGGAATGGCGTATTAGGAGGACCCAGCGGTCCAGTAGAATCTGTAAGGACCACTCACCAGAACGTTCTAAGTCTTAAATCTACGTTTGTCGTGAAAGTCGACTAAGGGATAGTATCCTCTCCAACATGATGGACCATCTATATGGGCGATGGGCTGATCACCTGTCACCATGGTTCACCATATCCATCTTGAGACTTTGAATCAGGAATGGCTGCAAGTTTTCTTATGATTACTTGTGGTTCTGTCCACCCCATTAGGGATACGGACGTGATAAACTCTTTTCAGTATTATTTATAAAAACTTGTGGTACGATTGTCCTACAAAATCGGGAGGGGCCAATTCTGAATTTAGTGTTTTTATCTGTTAACGTGACGCTGTGATCTTACTTATATTATAAATTTGAAAAGTCTTAGTTTGCTTGAAATTACCGGCGTAAAGCTCAAAACGCAACGATAGCGCGTACTAATTTTACCTGTGCTGCCATCTAGTACGAAAGTTTGTAACGATGTTTGGATGTTTGGATGTTTGGATGTTTGTGCCTCAATCACGCTTAAACAGCTGAACGGATCTGTACGAAACTCGGAATATACATAAAACATGTACTGGATTAACATATAGGCTATTTTTTATCCGGATACCACGCGAGCGAAGCCGCGGGCGGCAGCTAGTGCTCTATAAGTTAAAATACGTATCTTTTTACTACACTTCAAAACTTTTATTGTGAATTTTTTCATGGATATAATATATTTTATGTCTCATTATCGAATATAACAATTCAATACAGCTAGCGCAGTCTTTGAATATCAATATCTATAGTACAACACCAGGCGCCAAGCATTGGGACACGTAGCATGTTACATGCTGCATTGATAGTGGCTTAAACAAAAGCCTATAAAAAAGTTCCCTAAAAGCACTTCTAGAACCTTGTCGCACTAAAAAGTTGTCTTACTAATTGGATGCTAAAGTTTACATCATGTACTAAGTCCAAGGTACTCGCGTGTTCTATGTTGACGACTGACAAATGACATTCTGAAATCGATGTTAGCAAGGATCTTGAGCGCTTGACAAAATAGTGGTGGGTTTCACACGGTACAGTACCTATTCAAGATCTATGCATGATCCAAAGCTATATCCACAAGCCTACTCCCATCATAAATCGTTCCGGGCACTGCAGCATCCCGTTAGTGTAGTAAAAAGTTGCCTCCCCCGAAGCTTTTTTTTTATCATACCTACAAACATAATATTTGTTTTGGTCAGATACGCTTACAAATATCAGGTTCATAAGCTACTGCTTATTTTGACAAGGTTCTAAAGACAATCGCTGCATAAATGCATACCACTGGTGCAATATTAAAATAATGTCATCGTACGTGATATGAAAGCTATTCCAAACTATTTAAATGGCCTATTCTTAGAAAGGAACGATGACTTTAAAGAGCTATGGCTTCGTGATATTCTCACAGGTTGTAAAATTATACTAGAGTAACTGTTTTAAGAATCGCTATTGAATTTTAAAACCTATCAAAAAGTATATTAATTTCATGTTTACACGTGAGAGACGGTGTTAAGTAAACAGTTACGGATCGGGGCGGATGAAAAGGCATCTTGTCAGTCGTCATGTTAAAACGAACAACTGGAGTTTTTCTGAATTTGATGATAAGATAACGGTACATAAATTAGTATACTTAAGAATTTATCTAGACTAAACAATTCAAACAATGTCTTATTTCCTTAAATGGATATTTCTTAAGCTAAAAATGAGAACATTTATTGAAAATCCAGTTTTTTTGTTTATTTTGTTCTTGGTCATATTATTGTCATAGAGTGGTCTAGAGGTAGCGAACCCTCCTTCCGGTCTTAACGTCATGGGTTCAAATACGGTCGTGCACCAATGTATTTTCCTGTTAAAAAAAAAATTATATGACCAATTATTACTCTCAAACGGTGAAGGAAATCATCGTGAGGAAACTAGCATATCGTAGAAGTTCGAAAACATGTGTTAAGTGCACGAAGGGAGCCTATGAAGCGCACATCCCTTCACTACACTGGTTCGAAAAAACTAGTGACACGACTGGGAGTAGTAATAGTTTGTCATATTTTCTTTGTTTTTATTCAGTTTATTAGACCACAAGCAATAACACACACTTTACAGCCTGGCGTGCCGGAGCGGTATAAAATATCAAAACTTTACGTTTTTTCGCCAAACAGTGCAAGTTCCTCGGAGCTCGCGTGATCGCACCGACCCTTAGCACTAGTTTGATGTTTACCGAATGCAAGAAAACCTACAAGAACAAAAATTCAGCAGGTTCCGTACAAACTACTGCAGAATCCGATAGTTAAGTCGAATTTAATATATTTTTTGTTTTCTGTATCGTCCACGTTTACGTACCTATAGGTGTAAATTCAACGAAGGTTTTCTGGTGATCGAAATAAATATACTATTTTTGATTTTGATTTTGCTAAAAATTAATATTTTTATGTGAAGACTTGCGTAAATATCCACATGACTTCAGAAAAAAAAACTTCAATTGATACTGACTGGTGTTTTTCTGGACGTTTTCTCTAGTTTTACGTACTACGGCCTGTAAATCTGCAGAAGTTAGATGTTTGTGTTTGCAACGGTCTCGCTGCCGCCACGATAATATCAGAGACTAGTGCTAGCCAGCTTGTTTTATTTCTCAGAGAATCGATCGCGTTCACCTTGGCAACGGAGGGATTCACGCGAGGATCACAGATAGGGATAATTAGCTACCAGGGCACAGCATAGGTGTGGAGGGAATTGCACTTTCTAATGACCGAGAGTCATCTGGGAACGAAGGGTCATGCGAGCTAGATGAGAGGTAAAGCTAGACTAGAGCAGCATAGAGAAAGACTATTTTCCTTAGTTACTGACAGAAAAAATCTACATAATAACAATAACATTGTATATGGTATGGATTTTAAATTGTTTTCTATCGTCGACAGAATTTGTTTTGTTTCCGCCTGCATAAAATATTGTTATGTTTCTACTAAAATGTATTTGCATTCAACCGCAGCCCATAACGTCAAACAAATTAACCAAATAGGTCTCACGAGACCAACCAAGGAGATGGCATTTCCTATCCCTAACCAGGACCACATGAGTCGGGAAGTGTGGACTTTTTCATGCACTTTTTATTTTTAATTATCGTTCCGCCCCTAGTTTAGCGCAACGCTGCCGGTAATTAGAACTCCGCTGGCGCCCACGGCATTCCTTGTTTGACCTCTTCAGTTGGTATGTCGCCCTGGTAATTAAGCGAGCGATTGTGACTAATTTAAATGGATTTTTGTGATTTATTGGCTTATTTTTGTAAAAAACGAAAAAGCCAGTACAACCACTACGCTATTCGCTTCCAAAAACCTTGGACAGAGCGAAATTATGTGACTATTGGGTGTTTATTTATTTATTTCATAAATTTATTGTGTCTATTTGCTCTTCCAGAATCGCGGTGGATGGCACAGAATAAGGGAGGCCTATACCCAGCAGTGGATCAATTAAGATTATGGACAAATGATATGATACGATAATACATCTTACTTATCTTACTTATATTATAAATACTTATATTATAAATTTGAAAAGTCTTAGTTTGCTTGAAATTACCGGCGTAAAGCTCAAAACGCAACGATAGCGCGTACTAATTTTACCGGTGCTGCCATCTAGTACGAAAGTTTGTAACGATGTTTGGATGTTTGGATGTTTGTGCCTCAATCACGCCTAAACAGCTGAACGGATCTGAACGAAACTCGGAATATACATAGTACATGTACTGGATTAACATATAGGCTATTTTTTATCCGGGTACCACGCGAGCGAAGCCGCGGGCGCCAGCTAGTACATTTATATATTCTATAATATCTTCTTTAGCGTAATTTGTTCATGACAGTTCTTGTATCGTAGAATGTTTTTAAACGTGAAAACCTATTAATGGCTTTCTGTTTCTTATAGGTATATTTAATTTAATTTGTTTCTGTAGCTGTTGGTTTTCCAATAAATAAATAAATAAATAATGATTTGCTCTTTCTTATTTTTGATACCATCATAATTATTTTACATTTTTATCAACCAAGTCAAAAGTACCAGAATCAGCTACACAACCATTACGCCATTCGCGTGCGAAAATTATCTAACACTGAGCTGGCTTGAAACGATATTTTTTCAATCTTATTTTTTCAAGCTGCAGTCAGACGCATTCTGCCAAAACTTCCAAGCGCATGTGAGTTGCGATCACATCTGTCCGTGATCGGAGTCACGCAGGGCGTTATCGTTCATCTGGCGCCTAAATACCTGCCCGCAGACGGCGTGGACAGACTGGCGTGGACTAGCCAGAGACGAGGACGCGCGATTGGGCTAGCATGGACATGCCGTTTAGAAGAGATAGCCTCAAGCATGGCAGGCTATTTAGATGTTCCGACAGTAGTCAGAGGGGCCTTCAAAATCCAAAAAGCCTTAGCTATGCTACCAAAACTAAACTACGAGATGACGTGGTGCGTATCTTCACTGACGTTTGTAACTGAAAGTTGTAAGAAATATAAATCTAACAGTTTCATTATGGCTAATAGTCACACTTTTTGAAAATCTTCTTTCGAATCGTCGTGACTAAATATCGACTTTAGCAAACGTTTTTGAGTATGGTTTAATGGACCAGAGATTAATAAAAGCATGTCCACATTATTCGATCATTATAATCCATATCACTTTTCATAATCTCTGTAGAACAGAGAAACTACAGGTAGGACAAGTTATGGGTCATAAAATAAATCACAGCGATTTAGACCCTAAACATACCTGTTTAGAGGTTAAAATATTCTGCCACGGGATAATAAATCTCTGGTCAATGACACGTGTCAGAGACAGGAGCTGTCAGAATGACGTAATGTATTTATCTGTGGAGGTGCCTTCGTCGCCGATGACGTGGGAACGCAGCGTGATACCTCCCCTAGAGTTATGATGTCCTGGTATTTTGAAAACTTTCTCTATTTTTCTATGATTGAGATAAGATCAGCAGATGCTACGGAAATAAGCCACTGGTTACATATAAAATATCTATGACCGGTTCTATGGCAATGAACGATCCCTCGGCAGTTAGTAGTATATTAGAAACGGGCATTCAATGAACTTACGTTTATATTCAAAGGCGCAATGCTGAATTTATACTTACTAAATTAAATATATCTAAACCCGCTGTCCGAGAATTTGAATATTAAAATTACATTTAAATAATATTTTTTTCTTCTATCCTTCAATTTAGATCAAAACAAAAGCAAGTATGACAAGAACGAAACCAAAAAATATCAAAATCATGCCATCAAGATTCAAAACGAAATCGATTTGCGGAGTATTTTAATCAACGACCGGTAGTTAGTGGCTGCGTTACGGCGTCTTGGGGGAAATAGCCTTTATTTTAGTAGAAATTAACCGAGAACCAATATGATTTGCATATAAATTCTAATAGAGGTCTCTGGGAGCCGATCAATAATTTTGCATTATTGCCGTATGTCGTATAAAAATGGAAGAAACTGCCGTAAGCAATGATATGAATACGACGTAGTATTTTGTGTCTAGTTTAAAAGCAATGAGGGTTCTAAGACACGTTGGAGCAAGCTATGGACCTCGTTTATATGATCAATATTTATCTTTACAGAGTTCTTAGGTATCTTTATACTTAAGAACTCTATATAATTACTTAGGAAGTCTCAAACCCATGAAGTGTCCTACGATTAAGTTAAAAATATTTGACTGTGTATTGCTTGGCAAGCCTAGGTACTCTATCTAAAATCGACGAACTTTTGCATAATGCCGTTAGTGTCGGCAAAAGTATGATCCTGACGATGTAAAATTAACTATTGATACAAACAGATTCCTGTAAAATCCATGGTCGAAGTAAATTCTTCTTGAACGCCACAATTACTGGTGTATGCATGTATGAACGGATTTGATGCAATTTGTGCCACTATCGGCTATTATCCATAGCTAGCTCATTATCTACATCGGAATTTTAAATAACTTTGAAAGCTAATAACGATATTTTTCAATATCAGATCAGAATTAAACGGACCAGTTCTACCCACGGTTAGTATATAACCTTACAATTTAACCACAACTTATTTCAATAATCTGTAAATAGCGGGAGTTCTAGAAACGATGAGACCTAGGTATTACTTCTTAATTATAATTTTATGTTAAGGAGCGGCGAGTTTTATCATTTCTCAAGGTTATGTTGTGTAGGACGGCATACCCAATAATCCCTACGACTCAATATAATATTAAAAATTAAAACCTCCGTCACAAGATTTGGCCACTAGCTCATACATCATCATCATCTTCTTGCCCTTATTCCGCTCTATGTGAGGTCGGCAGTTTTACGAAATCAGATCATTAGTTCTGTTATTTTCATTAAATATTACGTTTTAATTCATAGTTAACTTGGAAGAGAATCTACATTAATATGCAAGTAGATTAAAGAAAAGCAGAACGGTAAATAAAAATGAAAAAATAGCGTTCTTAAATACATACACGCCCGTATCCCTAATGGGGTGGGCAGAGCCACAAGTAAACATAAGAAAACTTGCAGCCACTTCTGATTTAAAGTCCTAAGATGGACATGGTGAACCATGGTGACAGGTGATCAGCCCATCGCCCATATAGATGGTCCATCATTTGAGAGAGGATACTATCCCTTGGCGTTCTTAAAATGTTTCCCTAACCCACGAATACTCAAACGCGACTCAGAGTTGAGCACGTCTCATGTCACGGTTTTTTGACAGTTCTTGATGAAAATCTGTCAAAAACTCGTCACTTGAGACGTGCTATACTCTGAGATGCGTTTGAGTATTCGGGGGGTTAGTCATAAAAACAAAGGATGACAATTAAAATATTGTAAAATACAGATGCTTCGACACGTTCGTTGTTACCACCCAGGCCAGACCAACTCCCGAGCCGTTCGTTATAATGAAGTATGGTGCTCATTCAAGTTGCGGCCGCATGCCCGGGATGCCGGCGACAACTGCAGCTTCTGGAGTTCACATCATATTGCAGCACACAAAAACGGCTACCCACATCAGAGGTTCCTAGACTTTCTGCCTCGTTGACTCGCTATGCTTTTCATTTCTCCAGCCACTAAATATCTGTGTCGGCGAGACATTATTTTCTTCATCTGCATCGGCCGTGGTTTGTGGCATAGGCGGGTAGGTGTCGGTAGGATTAATAAGAACGCGGATAGGAAACCAAATCGACTGTAATTTAATTTTACGAAACCAATAAATCACTTTACTAAGTAGGTATAGCTATAGCTTAGGGCTAGGGAACGCAAGACAGTTTCTACGACCACTCAGCTCGACCGATCAAAGAAGACTGAGCTCCGACAATGTTGTTCGCTACATCGTAGACTCCGTCGAGCACCAACAGATGGCGCTGTCCCGAATAATCAATTAAGTGTCTGTGTCCACCGGTGTCGATCTTCATTTCCGACATATGGATAAAATCATCTCGAACCAAACGTATGAACTTTCGCATTTATAATTTTAATCATCATCATCATCTTCCGGTTGGCACGACGATAATGTAGCTATGCTGGGCAAGGCTATTCCATCGAATGGTCCCAAGCACTACAGCGTATCATGACCTATAGGCAAAAAGTTACTTCATGACGCCGTATAATCTAATCATAATATAATGTTAAGGGCCTTAGTTCACATTTTATGCTCATTTGTGCATTTTAAAGTATGCGGAACCCACACCTCTCACCGGTTAATCTCCCTTGACCCGTATCCACCTCTCCGGTTAATTAAACTCGCGATTAGCATAAACAAATAAAACGACGCATTAAGAATTCAATTTACAATCGTTCCGAGCGGGATTAGCCGCACTAAATAATACTTCACTTATTGATATATTTTTATCGATATGACATTCCGATTATGTATGGCACTAGGCAAGTTAAGTTTACTCAAAAACTACTTACTCGTATGCCCGATTCTTGTATTCAACTAACGAGCGATGGACGGAAATCCAGCAAATGTACTATGTATATTCCAAGTTTCATTCAAATCCGTTTAGCTGTTTAGGCGTGATTGAGGCACAAACATCCAAACATCCTCACAAACTTTCACATTTATAATATAGTAGGAAGTAGGATTTTATAAATATTTGACAGACTATGTAAAACCTGAAGTTCGTGGGTTCGGATCTCGGCCGTGCCTGAATAGATTCTTCGTGTCGAATTAATATATTCAAACATGCTGAAAACGGCGAAGAATAACATCGTGAGGAAACACAAAGCTTAGTCAGTTCCGCACGTATTGACCATTCTTTCCTGTGATTAGTTATGATTAAGCTGAGAGTTTGGTACAGATGCTGAACAAGTCATTTTAAATCGTCCCGGGTAACTAAAACATCCCGTTAGTATAAGTAAAAGTTACTTCCTGGCACTACATCATCTAGTAGGTGTGGAGGCTGGATGCGTCAAGGCGATGATAAGGCAGGATGGCAGTTACTAGGGGAAGCCAGGTGTCCAGGTGGACTGCTGTAGATGGTAAAGGAATAAGTTGTTTTTTTTGTACTAGCTTGGTCGCGTTACGAACAGCTATGTAGATTTAAGACGTGTATAAGTGATCACCGTGATTTTATGCAATAAATTTTTTTGACGTTGACTGAGAAAGTAATTATTTCAACTGCATCTCGTAAACTGATAACTATTAGTAGTAAGGTAAAGTGATCGCCATTTCCAAGAAGTAGTGATGCGCCACGTCTATCGATAACAAGCGTTGTATCGAAACCCCCGCGGCGCGCCCCGTGCCTCGCCGCGGGGCGCCATTGTGCGCCTGTCCGAGTGAGCCGCTGCCCCACACGCCGCTAGTGCTGTTCCATCGATATCGATACTTTATACTGCGTACTTCATTCTAGGTACTTTACTGTCACAATGTATACTTTATAGCTAGTAAGCTTCTGTTTGCATTGTGGTATTCGCTTGTGGCATTTGCTTTGTTGGTTTGTTAGGATAGTTTGTTTTGCATTGTTTATATGACATTTGCGCAATAAGCGTCAGTAAAATTATGTACTTAGAGCTTTCGTTGTCTGGTAGATATAGGAAAGGATTGGTAAGAAAGTTCTAACCTACCTAGAGACTTCGAATTCTGCATTTTTCCAAAACATTCAAACTTGCCAAAACGGGTAAAAAGAGTGTATTAACACATCAATGTACTCTTTCAACAATATACTTATTCCGATTTTTACAATAAATAACTTCAATGCATTAATATAAAATATTTATTGACAAGGGAACAATAACCAAAATATCGTCTGATGTCCAAATTATATGCGGCTACAACACTAGGTGGCGCCTCGCGCGCTCGCCGCGGGGTCGCATTGTCCGTCCACCTAAATGCCTCATATTTGGTTACCCGGCCACATTACACCAACATCGATATCTCACGCAAACACAATCCTACACATCCCTAGTACAAACCGACCTCGCGCGATTTTGGACCCTGCAGCTACAGATTTAAGGTTGTTTTTCGTGTGTTTCGAGTTGGTGGTTGGGATGTTTCGAAGCGTTGCATTGAAATGATATAATTTTCATTTAACTACACGCAGAACAAACAAAGAGCATAATAAATTAGTGAACAAAGCTCTCTTGTCGCACCTTGTTCGAGCGCAGATTTGTCATATTGTATCTAGTTATAAAATGGTGGATTATAAAAACAAATGGTTATGGTAGTAAAATTAATTTATGATCTTTTATAATCGGATGTTAATGTATTTAGATTTTGTTGGTTGATTCAGAAGAACATGGGTTTTTCGATTGAAGTTACAATTTCACACAAATCAAGTTAGGAGGTATAGTTGTGACAGTTTTAACCAGGCTTTTCATTATAAATGGTAATAAAAACTGCCTGTAGGTATATGTTTTTCTTCGCAAAGGCACAAATAAATAAGGACTTCCATACTTTGACCTAACAACAAAAATTCAAGAACTTCGCTAGTTCCAAAGAAAAATCCAGTGTCTCCACAACCGAACTTCCGTGTTTGAACTATTTCTCACAAGTAAACAGTAGCAAGTTGTCAATCAAAATTAGTCTTTATGCCACTCACCTCAGGGTCTATCTTCTTATACTCTGGATCCTCTTCATCCACCTCGAAATATAGCTCCGTGGAGGTTAGCGACACGGTCCCAGGAGCTACTAATCCTGGCGCCACCAGCTTTGCTTTAGTGCTTATATTCACTGGGCCTAGAGACAAAATTATTCGAAATTAAGAACAACGCATATAAAACACGAAAACAATAAAGGTACACATAACGCCATCTATGAAAAGTACGGTGAACTATTTCAGTTAGGCATCGTCTCGTTTATAAATAGTACAATCACAAGTTTCGCTATAGAAGTAGTTTAGCCATACGTCACTAGGTGTCACTATAACCAAGTCGCATTTTATTTATTTATGTTGAGAATAGGTGGCGCTATTCCGTGAACAAAAGACGAACTGCTTTTTCTCTGTTTCTTTTATCATCAAGGATGTCTGTGAGAATCACAGGTGACTATTATAGAACTACAAAACAGAAAAAGATGGCAGCTCAGTACAAAATAAATACTTAAAAAACTTTGACAGGCGAGAGAAACTAGACAAAAGTCCAATAAGTTCGTCTGCCCGAAACGAAAATAAAACATTGTTCACCAACGACGGGAGAAAGTGACAGACATTATTAAGAATCGCACATTCTCCAGAGTGATACCTAGTGCTATAAACTAAACCTAAGGGAAAATAAAAATATTTAGTTATGAATTATTGGAGTTAATATCGAAATTCATATTCATTTCTCATAATTTATCTTCATTCATTTCTCCGCTCTTATTGAAAAAAATATAACTGACTTTCCAAGCAGGTGTAGTATAAAATAAGTAAGTAATAAAGAGCATCATCATCATCATCATCTTCCTGCCCTTATCCCACTCTATGTGGGGTCGGCACAGCATGATCTAAGGATCGTAAGAGTTTTGGCTAAGGTGTTTTATGACCGGCCGCCTGCCTGACGTCAACCCTCTTTGGGAAAGAGCATGGATAGGTAAACATAATTACCGGTTAAATCGGTATCGATCTCACGGTCGTCTACCAGAAGCTCAGCATCGTCTAGGAGTTCAGCGGCTGCGGGGGTGGGCAGCTGCGCCCCTCGCCCCGCGCCGCCCGCCGCTATCCGCGCGTGGAGCTCTTCTGTAGCCTGGAAAATCGGTTACATTGTGCTTTAAGATTTCAATTTCAAGTTTCAAATCGAAATACCATGTCTATGGAAGTGTTATATAAATTATGACTGAGGAGAATTTCGCTTATTTTTTCTTTCATTAGATATTAACCGTCTGAACACGGAATGAAACAAAAGTGTGAATTATTTCATGCTAAATTAAAAAGCTACACTCAAGAAACTGCTAAGACTGGTCTAGTAAAATCGCACGATTGCGAATCGAACGGCATAGTCCGATTTCGTATTCTAACCGCCGCATTCCCTTCGGTCTGACGTTACGCAACAGAGTAGTACGATTTGCGATTTTAACCAGACAAAGTAGACTAAACCAGAGTAGTAGTCGGATCCATGGTTTGCAATTTTGACCGCAACAGAGCAGTAGGCGGATCGACGATTTCGGATTCAGAGCGCGACAGGCGGTGGAACGCGCACCTGCAGGATGGCGTCGTGCGGGTGCGGGGGGTGCGGGTGGTGCGGCAGCGCGGCGGCCGCGTGCCGCTGCCCGCGCGAGTCCGGCACCAGCCGCCGCCGCCGCCGCGCGTCGTCCTCCCACGAGTCCAGCTTCCAGAACTGAGCGGGGCTGCCACTGGAACACGCACATTACTCGTACAAATACATCATCATCTTCCTGCCCTTATCCCACTCTATGTGGGACTCTATGTGGACCCTGGGTGTTTTCTAGAATAAAATCTAGATAGCCTCCTTGCTAGTTTTCCCTACTCAATACTCAAACGCATCTCAGAGTTGCTCAACTCTGAGTATTCGAGGGTTCATCTGTTATCATACTAATATTATAAAGAGGAAAGATTTATTTGTATTTTTTAGTTGTAACTAATAGGCTCCGAAACTACTGGACCGATTTCAAAAATTCTTTCACCAATAGAAAGCTACATTATCAGGGACCAGTATAGGCTTTATATATTTAAAAAAGATTAGGGATCCGTAAGAAAATTGCAATATTGTAACCCAACCCACGACTATGTATGTGACTGTTATTTACTTGTTCATTTCTTACCCGTTTTGGTGATGGGGCTGGTGGCGCAGTTTGTCCAGCAGCCTGGCGGCGGCGGCGGCGTCCCGGCGGCGCGCGGCCGCGATCAGCCGCTCGCAGTTCCGCTCCTCCTCCGCGCGCTCCGCCACGGACGTCGCGCACAGACACTGCAATATACACCAAAATATTTATATTAAAAACTTTCCACTGTATGTATGTATGAGCTAGTGGCCAACTCTAGTGACGGAGTTTTTAGGCCGCCTAAAGGCCACCGTCGTGGCTTAACGACTTAAAAGCCGGGACCGACTGTTTAACATGCCCTCCAAAAAACTTTCCACTGAGTCATAGTCTTATAGTCATATACTACTAAGGCCTTATACAATTTATAGTAGATGATTTATGCAGCGTCAGGAGGCAACTTTTACCTTCACAAACGAGACGCTGTAGTGCCCGGGACGAATTAAGATGGAGTAGGCTTGCCCAGCACCTATTCCATCCTCATAGCTTAACAGGAAAGACATGGTCAATACGGAGCTGAATAAGCCGCGGGTTTCCTCACGATTTTTTCCTTCTGATACTCAATGCTGGAAATCCTAGTGTGTACAGGCCAATGCAGCCGTAGGGATTATGCTCACCTCAAAATCAGCATGTTTCAGCACATCATCAGCCCTCATCCTGTTCAGGATGAACTCCGCCTCGTTGGCGACCCTCACGATGTGGTCCCTCATGGCGTGCGACAGTAGACGGCCCTCGTTGATCAGCTCGATGAACGCCAGCCCCGCGTGCTTCTGCAGGGAGTTCTGCCACTCCTGGGAGCAGAGCAGCATCACGAGTTCCACCACTGAAGTGCTGGATTTGAAGGTTTGGAGACCTGAAATAAACGGTAACGTGGGCAATGAAATAGTGGTACTTACCTCATGTTTTTTAAAACCCTAGCCTGAACAGCGTTTCTAGAAAAACCGTGACTTCAATGGCGTAGTGCAAAGGAGCCTTTGAGGCGTACTTTAAATCCTTTTAGGTACTAGTTTGAAAAAACTAGTGTCAAGACGAGAGAACGGCGTATTTCTTATTAGCACTACTGTTTCTCACTACAAGCAATATTAACGTGTACTTATAATTTTTTTTTATAAAAGAAAATAAATAAACACGGTAAAACAAAGAGACTGAGAGAGACGCTGCTTGTCATAATGAGTAAAGTGGGAAGTGGATTTTATCAATATTCTTACTATAATGTGGACCTTTCTACTAGCATAGTAGCGAATACCATGTTGTGCCGACATAAATTGGGCAAAGGGCAGTGAAATTATGAGTAGCTGATATCTTTCTTTACCTTCCATCAGCAGCTTTCAGCCGTGACTACTCACCAGGGTCATCGATAGGTAGGGTGTAAAGTCCAGCATGATTCCCTTCAGCAGAGGACACACGGGGCCCAGGACTGTGTCTAGCTTGTGAACCTTAATGATGACCAGCATATTCTAAATAGCATACCCTCGTGCGTGATGAAGATGGTCGATTTTACTGCTGACCAGTATATTCTAGCATGCCTAGTAGCGGATACCTTTACCCTCCATCAGCAGTTCCTGGCCGTGGCTGCCCACCAGGGTCTTGGATAGGAAGGGTGCGAAGTCCAGCATGATTTCCCTCAGTAGCGGACACACGGGGCCCAGGGCTGTCTCCAGCTTGTGCGTGAGGGAGGCTTCGCGAGAAACCCCGTCTACTGCCATGGAGACGTTCATACCGTTCAGGCCTACTATTGTCTCGTTATCCTGAAAAAAATTAAGTTCAATTTCAAATTTTGATGTATTAAATCGATAAATACACAGAGATAATTTTGAAAGACCTGAATTTAAAGTACCTAATCCATATAATCATCGATTAAGGAGAGCCTTCTAGCAGCAATGAAAAGGTAAGGGTGGAAGTAACTTACCGGGTGTAAATGTCTCTGCGCCGCTTGCAGACTCCTGTTCTGATGCCTGGTCTGTATGTGGTGGTGGCTCTCAGTGTTCCTCATATGAATCTGCTTGTCAATGTCTAAAACCAACCAGGTATCACTCACAGTTTCAAAATCAAAATTCTTATGATCAACATTGCTTAAAATATAGGTTTGGATCCCTTACAAGATGGCATATAACCGATCGACCATCAAAATAATTTATTAAAGTAGCAAAAAGTTAGTAGTTAGTAGTGCATCATTTGTAGACAATGTGGAAATTACAATACAAGAGTCGTTGGAAAATTTTGGAGTTACCTTCGTGTATATTTCCTTCATGGTCTCTAGTCCTGCCGGTGATCGTGGCCGGCCCTCGTTCGCCGTCCTCATTCAGATTCACGTCTGTCCACGACTCGTCATTGCTCACCTACAATCATCAGAAACAATAACAAAATAGTCCTGAACTTTCTGCTCTGATTATTATGATAGTCTTAGTAAACCAGTATAAACATAATAGTGACATGACATCCGCCTATAATCGAACCGCCCCTCCGGCATGAAAAGCAAAATCCTGTCAAGAATTTGCATCCAAGTACCTAATTTGTTTATTTTGTGCAGAAAGGGTGACAGTCCGGTCATGAAAGAGGGTTGTGTGCCTCTTCTCGCGGAACACAAAACGAACTATTTTCAATGAATGTGTCTAGGTCACTCGTTTTACTTCTTCAAGTGCTACAGCAATAAAGTGTGTAACTAACCGGGTGTTTGTTGTCATCTAGAGCGATCTCACTGGACGTCTCTGGATCGTTGTTGGTCGTCTCATTCGAGTTCAGATGGAAGGACCCCGCGTCTTCTATCGAGTCCACACTCTGTTGGAGCAGTTCAAAACTTATCATCTGCTTCGGAACATACTTCTTTTGTATTGTCAAAAGTATAGAATTAACCTGCGGTTACGCTATCGCGATAGTGCGAAGCTTCGGGTTTTTCGTTCTTGTCTATCCTGTGACATGTCATATAGCTTCAATTTGTGTATTTTACTAGTACATCATGGCATCATGCCATGATTAGCCATGGCCAGCGTCCTTGACATGTTTCCATCTGACAATGATCTGGATCAGTTAAGCTATCTATAGATGATTCGCAACGGTGTTTAGACAGCTTGATTGTTTCGTTTGAATTTTGTTAATACTTGTAAGTATTAGTTTTATTTTAAGTTTGTTCCTCTAAAGTTTACTTTTTAGTAAGTTCATACACCATAAATAATCAATATTTATTACATTTTGGATGGATATTTTTTACATGCAATTTGTTTAAATATAAATGCCAAAAGTTATAAACAGTGAGAAGGTATAACTAAAGGTGGAAGTGAAGGAATTCATGCTGAAATCAGGTGAAAGAAGCAAGCCAAGCACACTCGGATACAAACCCGAAATCAAAACACAGTAAGCTGATTCAGTATCACATCAGTAAAAAATAATTTGAAAGCTTCTAACCTGATAATAAATTAGTTATTTTACAGAACAGTTGTAACATATCTTTACAATTTTAAAAGTAACTTTTTACATTTCATGAAGGCACACTAGAGCTGTTTGTAATCTTGTTTGTGAATGTTGTGCTAAGTGCGTTTGTCTGTGTCATCTGTAATACTTACACATCCGTGCGCATAGCTTAGCCCTTAGCTTATCTGTGTCAATTACACACAGTATTTACTTCGTGTCAAGCTGTGTATATTTCGTGAATTCGGTGTTGACTGGTATTGCAACGCTTAATGTTGACGAAGATAGTTTAATTGGTAATATTGATAAAATTACATCTGTGAACGCAGTCCCAAAACCAGTCGTGTGTATGAACACTAAAACACGTGTTAGTAATATCATTTTACAAACCAAATTGACCACAGACACCGTGATCCCAGACAACGTTTTAGACCTTGCGGTCGGAGGCTATCAACAGGAGAGTAACATTTATTTAGTCAAAGGAAGTACAACACTCATAAAGAAATAGTTTGACAAAACTAAGTTTATTTCATTAAATTGGGAGTTTATACATTGTAAGATTTGGAGAATAGTGGTGTGAAGTGTTCAACACTTCCCATTTTAATGAAAACCAATACGACACCAATGGGACCCGCAACACCAGAGATAAAATGAAACGCATTAACTAATAGAGAGAGACAGAGTATATAATCTTTTCGTCCCGTCTATATCAACTGACCTTTATTTTCGGTTGTATTTTCATGCGAAGGCTCGATTTGAATAGGGGTTCCTCCTTTTCCGAAGATGGCGACGGACCGGGGTTGTCAGCTTTAGCTTTCTCCCCTGAATTGGGCTTGAGTTCGTCTGTTGTGGTCTCTATTTTCGCGACAAGCTCTTCTTTCCCTTCCGTCTCCTTATTTATTTTATTGCAACAGCAAAACAAAAGGAATATAATGAAGCAATCACAATTCACATGGAATTCCACACAGAACATCGTACACTCATCAATATAGCGACACCGATAACAAAATCAATGAGTAAACAGCAAACAATTCCTCTGACATGAAATGTATGAGTCTGGTTTAGTGGCATTGGTTGAATGGCATGCATTCCAATCTAACTGACCTTAAAACTAAAATCTGTTATCCAAGGTTTAAGAAGAAACACTAGTCTACTGAATAATTTGTAAAATACCAAGATCTATCAGATACTGGGCTCATGCTGGGAGAAGAACTATCAAATAATTTCAAAAAATTACTAATTATAACTCTCATCGAACAATAATTTGAACTTCAACTCATTACTTCTATTCAATTACTACAAGAAATTTTTGCATTATAAAATTTGGAAGAATCATTTTACATGCGAATGCTATCCCTACGAAAACCAAGTCTTTGAAATCAAAGAGGAAAACGTTAAAGTGATATTACCTTCAAAGACGGCGAATCCATGTCATTGATAGTAGAGTTATTCTCGTCAACAACTATCATAGCGTACTCCACGTCATCACCATTGTGTTCTAGAGGAAACAAAACATAATATTAGATAACTTGAATTAATAATGTGAACATACTGACAACATCGACTAAGCTCGCTTTAATAAGCAGGAAGATTTCAGTTATTTCTGGACAAAAAAGTAGGATCTATTCATTTATCTATTCTATTGGTTATACAGCTACAGAGAGATTGGACAATCATAAGATACATGCTACTGACAAAATAAAAATATAACCTACAGATGATTTTGCAACTGAATCATAAAGAAAACCAAAGTTAGCGGTGCCTTAGCGGTGCATAATACACTACCTTGTCTTGGAGGTTATACAAAAAATGAGGTGGATAGTACACATGTATATTGTAGTGTCAAGGGTAATACTGGAGAGATAGCTTCTTTGGTACAAGACAAAACAGTGCGCGCGAACATCGACCACATTGCGTATTTTGGGCGATCGCATCACAAGAAATCTTTCGATATATTTTCTATCGTTTCCATACGAAAGAGTTGTAACACTATAAAGCATGAAGCCGAATCAAAGCTGAGAAAAACAATATGAATGCTCTTCCGTATGTTCGTATTCGAGAGTAATTGTTTGATGGATCTCACACTGGCCTTTGACAGTGTAGATCACCACAAATTTTATGTGCTTTTTAATTTAAACGTAAAACTACTTTTGCTTAAGCATATTATTAGTATATAATACCTTATTGAGCTGATTGTATGGTCGAAGATAAGCATTTTTCTTTATTTTGTATAAAATGATACCCGGGGTTTTTCAAGGTACAATGTTACGACCTGAGTTCTTTTGCATATATTGCATATTTTTATTGCGACTAAACATAATTATCGTCTGTTCTCAAAGTTTATATTGTATAAGCGATGCGACCGCCATATTTCGTCGTCAACGGCCGCGTTACCTGCGTGAGCGCGGTGGTAACTAGCGATGCGTGAGTGTGCGTGCGTATTATTGTTAACGTGTTGCCCGCATTCGAGCTTGCAGTGCGTGTGAGGGTGGCGGTGCGCCGGGTGCCCACCGGGCAGGAACTGGGGGTACACGTGGTGCGACCACTGAGGGAAGAGAGGCCGGGACCCTGGAGTGAGAAGCCAGCGAGGCGGGACCAAGCAGGGACAGACAACGAAACAAGGAAACAACGAAGAAATAAACAACGAAATAATTTGAAATAAACAATGACACATAAATTAATGCGTTTAAAGCAAAAACAGAATATACCAATAAGCAGAAACATCAAAGAGAGAGAGAAAGGAACGTGAAAGGAATCAGGAAGTGTAACCGTGAGTTTAGAGAGCAGATAGTGAAGATTTACAAACGGTCGTTTGAAAGGCATGAGTCGGTCAAACGGTGTGTGGAGTTTGGCAAAATGCATAGCCCAAGATTGTTGACGGTTTTACCAGTGTATCCAAATCGTGACGCGGTAATCAAGCGGCGTGGAAAAAAGGAGAAACGACACACTTCAAATATACATGTCTATTAGTATTGTTGTACTGGCGCAGTTGTCAATTTAGGATAAAACATCTGTTACTTTTACTTTTTTTTAATATAGAAAGGTTAGTAATTTTAAACTTGATCTGTCTAATATATCAGTCCTAACAAAATGGTATACAACTATATGTCTTGAAATGAATGCACTGAATGTAAAACTACAGATGTTTTAAATCTAACTGCGACTGTACATAATGATGATAGTGATATTAATACAATTTGGAAGATATCAAACCTATTCAAATATATATTAAATTTAGTGCGATGAAGCATATTATAAGAAGCAAATAAATAGCAGTTATATGTGATACTCTAGACAAACCCGTTAGTTTTAAGGATAGCACATAATGCATAATATTAATAAATATCATATCTATGAATCTTTCATGACAGACTTAATAAACAATACAATATATATTTTATAGTTACTACTTACATTAATAGTGAATGACATTTTGTGCATGAAACTACACATTTTCTTTTATAATAGTCAACTATTATACACAAGACATAAGAAATTATTAAATAATAATTAAATATATAATGTATGCTAAAACAGTTAGGTTACTAATGTATATTCTTGTAAAAGTCCTTAGAAGTCCCTTAGAGTGTCGTTTAACCATAACATCAGTATAAAATAACTTAGTGCGTGGAGGCATAGAAGTGAAAATTAGGGTTGGAGCATAAACTTTTTAAAATGGCAACGCAATGCGTGTGCATTTAGCTTGGCGTTTGAAGTTTGCTTCGACAGATGCGTACCGTGATGTTCGTGCGTGTGGTGCGGCCGGCGCGCGCACTCCTGAGGCGCGTGCGCAGGCGGCTCCAGGATGTCGCGGTACTTGGAGACCATCAGCACGGAGATGAAGTAAACTATCGCAAGAGAGAGGAACTGGGCCTGCTTTGTCTCTTCCTGAAATAGAATGATCTTAAGTGCACAATATACCTTGCTTTGGTTAAGTCTTATTGGAGATTTGTTATCGTCTAATATTGAAAAGAAAAAAAAAATTGGAAGCTTTAATCTTTTTGTCATTGGGAAGGGTTAATTTTTTTTTATTCGTTTGTGATAACTTAATTCGAAAATAGATTTTTTTTAGTAAGTTTATTTTTAAATACACTACTAAGACTCGAATATAAATCTTTTTTAAATGATTACTAAGTCAAAATGGGTATTGTTCTTTTGATAGTTGATGATATTTAATGAATGTTGATTTATGTGTTTTGATATTTATGTTAATGGAAGTTGGTTTTGTCTTCAATATCTGTAATTTGAGTAGCAATAATTAAGTTTTGGATATTATAACAATCAAAATATTAATTAGCCCAAAAATGGTAGGATTTACAGTTCGAGAAAAAAACCTTTTTGAGGTTAGGGTAAGATTTGATATTTCCTCTATACATACAAGAAAACTACAAGATAAATTGATAACATATTATAGTACTCACGACATCTCTGTAGATGACAGCCCTCAGTCGGTTCACGTCCATATCTTGTAGTAGCCTTTCAGGATCCTTCACAGGACTTGAAGCGTCTGCCAGACTTGCCACCACACTCTGCATGCAAAGACGTATACATCTATCTTTATCTTCTATGTTCTTCGGGTCATTAAAATTTACTAATAATTTCATCTGACTGAAATTTTTAACGGTTGCAAATTTTAAAAATGTAATTTGATTTTCCAAATCAAATGCTGTGCCATTGCAAATATTCAAATTTGTACCAGGCAAGCATAAACAACCAAGATATTATAGGACAGAACAAGAGAATTCTAGATATAAAAAACATGCATCAGGATTGTGTTGTATGACAATTTTGTGGAAGATACTTCTCATGCAAAAAGAGAGAAGACTAAGTAGGTATTTACTAAACAAATGCGTGTGTTGTGTCGAATTAACTTTCGAGAATATCTGTTTTTTTATCTCTGAGAAAGAGCGGTGCATTGTTATAAGCAAATCTCTATATTGAAGTCAAAATAATAAGTTGTCATGTTTTAATAAGAAGTGGCAAGAATCTTAGGAAAAAAAACTGAGCTTGAATAGCCAATCAGAGAACTTCCTGGTTCATTGTAAATTAAACCACTCCAAATTAGAAAGTTAACTAATTAGTGGACCACAAAGTACCAGGCTAGCAGATGTTACGAGAAGGTTGCAAGATAAATGTAGAATCTTAAAAAAATTCGTTTGTGCATGAATAGTGCTGCTATTGGACCAATAGAAGAAACGGGTTCTGTTGAAAATCGTAAAAAAAATGTGTATAAAAACTTGAAGGGTGTTGGGAGTGCAAAAACCTTTTGGGGCGTATCCCTAATAACGGTAAAATAGATACAAAAAGTAACCATCAAAGTTGAATAAAGATAACGAATAGAAAAAGTTACGAGGGAACGTTGTTTCGGACGGAGACTTCTTTAAAGTTATATGCTCCTAGTATTCTATACTATTAGCATAAATAGTTCTACGCTGTGTAGTTATTTAGTTAACTTCTATCGTAAATAATAATTCTTTTCATTTTATTGTTTTTCTTAGCTTGCTAAAACTGTTTTTTTACATTCTTAACAGAACATCACAAATTAAAGTTGTGGGAATTTATTACTTAGGGTAGATTGTTTTTATTTTTTTTAGTTAAATGCTTTGTAAATTAGGGTAGATAAAAATGGGTGTGTAATAAATTCATTGAAAAATAAATTATACTTCTAGGCATTTATGGTGGCCTGGTGCTTAATGGATTCAATTCTAATATATCTAACCCTGTTGATTCAATAATGATTGCAAGGTCGCAAATTGTAACTATTTCGCTGTATCAAACCGATCAATTTCCTAACATCCCTCTTTTATGCTTATCTAGTAGTTTTACAATATCCTCATAGCAACAGAATAAATTACGAGGATGAACCAACCCCCTGCAATGAATGGTAACAAAACGATAGAATGTATCTAATACTCTTGCGCATCTATGCTGCCCTGGTACGTTATGCGTTCACTCCTACAACGTTTAACCCTTTTATTTTAAATTCCATAATCGATTTTTGATCACTATATATTTTGCAACGATTACTTTTATGTTTGTATAATTAATCTAAACGATTAAGATTGCCACAGAATTTCAGTCCATGTTCATAGGTATATTGCCTCAGTTCGGGGTAACGTTTCAAGTCTTCACAATGGGGGATCAAAGATTTCAACTTTCCGAAGCTCGGCCATATGCCTCTGTATATTTCTGCTATCCTGGTGTCTTATTAATTCATCCCCAAAGCATTTAACCCTTTTAACTTGGAGCTTATGAAAGCACTTGCACATAGACAAGGACGCAAAACATGAACCTTGCCAGAGACTTCCCAGGGCAGTTGCAGGGTAGATAGAATTTAAAACCCAGCCAGTTGTACGTATTTTATGGTACCCTGGTTTTCTCATGTTGCATAGCATTATGTTATTAAATGTGGCATAGCAACAAGAATTTCAATTCACGTCAACAATAGTTATGCCGCCTTTGCAACATCTCTTCTTAACTTATACCACCCTAGTATCTAATAAATTCATGCCCATAAGTTTTAACTCTTTCAATTCTATCAAAGTTTAGACAGTAAAATATATTATCATTCGTTTATATTATTTTCTAGAAAAGTAAACGTTTCGATACACTGCCAAGAAAAGTTTCTGATTGGTTAACTAAACTGACATTATTGCTTTAGTTCTACTACCATACGCTAGGTGCCGCCAAAGAAACGTTTACATTATAAATATGGGGAGTTCAGGTGGTTTTTGACCGCAAATGTATCTTTTTTTCATTGTTAGGATTTTTTGGGCTGACTAAATATTAAAAGTGGGAGTTTTCGTGATTTAAAAAGTGTCATAGGGTCAAAATACATGAAGAAGTTACCTTATTCTGTGGCGATTCGGCGGCGCGCGCGGCGTGCGCATACCTCTGGCGCTCCTTGCACTCGAGGCAGTTTCGCACGGCGCACGTGCACACCTACACACACGCTAGGTCTGCTACTGCCCTCACAGTAAGCTGTGGCGGGCGCTACGCTAGACTAGAGGGTGCCAGACTCTACTATCTACGAACTTTGAACTCAACTCGCATTTCAAATTCTAATTTCAAGTAATTTGGAACTCAACTCACATTTCAAACTCTAATTTCAAGTAACTTGGAACTCAACTCACATTTCAAACTCTAATTTCAAGTAACTTGGAACTCAACTGACATTTCAAACTCTAATTTCAAGGAACTCGGAACTTAACTGATATTTTGAAAGTCTTTTAGATGCTTTCGACTGTTAGATACATTGTCAACACTAAATTTTGGTCAAACATGTAATTTTACATCTATTAATTGACGGCCATTTTGACGCATATGTGGAACCGTATAGTTGTCGATGAACAGACGGGTTTTTGACGATAATGTCGGATTTTCAAAACACGGAATTTGCAACTGTCGTTTTGACGAGAAGCCAATACCCATAATTATTATGAGTATAATAATTTCATCATTACTTATCCAGTCAGGCAATGCATAGTGTTTATCGTTAATTATTAAAAATCTAGATTTTAGTATTGTACATAGAATCTGGCACCCAGAAAGTAAAGCTAGAACTAAAAATAAACAGTTTTATAACATTCAATATCTAGAAGTAAATTTTAAGTACATATAGGTACCTAAACTATAGCTATGGATATGCATAGTATTCTGTCAACTTCTATGCACTTCTAGAAGATAGAAATAGAGAGACTAACTATTCTTTAGAATAATGGTTAAATAATATAGATATTATAAGAAAGTATACGAATATAAAAAATCTGCTATGCTGTTTCAAAACCCTAAAATAGAATAAAGTCATTTTCATTTTTTATTTTATAGAATATCTATTCTACAAAGGGAACTGTTAAAAGTTTAATTTATAAAAATTACTTAAGACAGGTCAAAAAAAGTTCAACTATACCACAATAGATAAAAATTCTAAAACCCCATCAGAACCACCCTCAAATCCAAAAAAGTCCTTTAACATCTAATCCCAGCTACCAGGAGATCATAACAGCATAGCAGCACTCACCAGTCGCAAGCACTGGCGTAGAATGCCGCCGCTCGACATATTCTTCTCCGCCTCTAACTCCGCAAAGTTCAGCGCTGAAGCGAAGATGAGGACATCTGCCATCGACACCAGGCGTTGGAGGAAGGTCACTGCCACTTCCACCGGCATGCCTTGCGTGGGTTCAATGACATCTAGCTCGCTCTGAAAGTTTAGATAGGGTTTCATACAGACTTCGTTGAAATAAAACAACAACGCGCTTCATACTCATAATTGCCTGGTATATTTGCAATGAGCTCTTCTCTGAAAATAACTTTCATTTTCGATTCAATAACTGTTGTTTTTTTGGGTTCCTTTATTCTTAGCATTTTTATTCCCTGACAATGGATACGTTATAAATGGCTCTTTACTGATTATATTCTCCTAGTATCATGTAAATGTTTGCACAGTAACAGCTTTTCAAGCTAGGATTAATTTCAGAGGGTGGCTTTTGACAATGTTTTGTCATTACTGCATCGCCGAACTCTTACAGTGTCATATTCCCCTAGTCTTTTAAGCCACGGGCATAGCAACTGGTTTTGTACGAATTTACATTTCAACTGTCACTTTCACTATTGTTTGCTATCTCATTCATTATCAAAGGCATCAATGAACCTGTTTATGATTTATAAATGTACCAGGCAAATATAACCACGAAGGAGTTCTACAGATATATAAACCAAAAAATCGCTTAACCAGCGGGTTCGATAACTTATCACGTAAAGTGACTGGATCAGCCATATGATTTGTGACAGGATAGACAAGGACGACGAATCAACAACCCGATAGAGCCACGGGATTAGAAAGCCAAACGTTCTGCAGTATTGTAAATGTACCAGGCGTCTATAACCGCATAGGAGTCCATGCTTACATTAGGCGAAGTGGCAGAGGCGAGTAGAGGCAGTAGGCCTCCACAAGCTATGATGAGATTGTCCGCCAGTTGGCTGATCAAATGGACTGTGTTGACCACGAAGATTGCGTTTTCGCTGCTGTTCACAAAGTCTATCACGGATTTCGTCGAGTGACTGCGCCATACCTGAAAATGAAGAACAAAAATATTTAACATAAAAAGTCGGTATAACATTATAATATCCATGGACATTCCGACATTGTAGTCTACAGTAGACAAAATAATATTAATAAATCCACTGCATATTTCTACAACAGTAGTTAATTTTGAACACCACCTGTTAAATCCTAATTTCAAAACCCCTCTCATGCTTCAGTATATCGTTTCATTAAAAATAAATAAATATTTGTGGACATTTCACATAGCGCCATCTAGCTCGAAATAAACCTTAAAAAGGGGTAAAATGGGGTAGCAATTTACACGACGCGAGTGAAGCAGGGCGTGTAAGCTAGTCTAGTAGTAAAAGTCTTACTTGTATATCAGTCTCGAGTGAGAAGAGCACGTCGGACAGCAAGCGCTGGTGGATGTAGGACCAGCGGAACTCGGGGATGCGGAAGGGGGGGCGCGTGGGGCCGGGGGAGAACATCGGCCGAGAGCACTTCGACGGCCGCTTCGTCTCTGCAAACAGAACATCATAAGCACATAAGTGGAAATTATAGTCTAATATTTCTTCCTGGTCTGGGTGTTGTAGTATATTATGTATTATAAGTATGTATTTACAAAAAAAAGTACATAAGTATTCTATCAGCAATCTGGTTCCCATAGTGCAAGCTTTGCTTAGTTTGGGGCTAGATGGCGCTGTGTGAAATGTCCACAAATATTTATTTATTTTATATGTGTCGACTAAGGTATAGTATCTTCTCCAACATAATGGACCATCTATATGGGCGATGGGCTGATCACTTGTCACCATGGTTCACCATGGTTCTTGGGACTGTTGGATCAGGAGTGGCTGCAAGTGTTCTTATAAGTACCTGTGGCTCTGCCCACCCCGTTAGGGATACGAGCGTGTTAATACGTGTGTATAAATAAATAATAAATTTTTGTGGACATTTCACACAGCGCCATCTAGCCACAAACTAAGCAAAGCTTGTATGTACTATGGGAACTAGATGGCTGATAGCATACTTATATGCAAAAAAAAACAAAGTATAATTTTAATTTGCCTACTAACAGCAAACGGACTTATGTGTCCCATCATCATCATCATTTCACTCCTCTTTATCACGCCA
Source organism: Scotopteryx bipunctaria (assembly GCA_949320045.1). NCBI lineage: Eukaryota > Metazoa > Arthropoda > Insecta > Lepidoptera > Geometridae > Scotopteryx > Scotopteryx bipunctaria. The sequence goes on from OX439460.1 coordinate 9,521,094, forward strand.
TTCTCTCCGATCTATCGCGAATCTCATCCACTGATTTCCGGCTATGTTCACGATGTCATTCGACCATCGGGCGGGTGTCTTATTTACTTATGTGTCTGTTTAGTAACGGTTAAACGGATTTGGATCACATAGGCCAGTATAACATCACTTTTTATTCGAATACCACGAGAGAGAAGTCGTTAAAATCGAAAATAAATACTATTGTCCTGTGGAAATGTCCTTACCAAAATGATTAGAGTCAACTTGTGTACTTGTCGAAGCGCTTCGTGGCCTCTTCGGCGACGTCGACGTATTCGTTCCCTGTGTCGCCACACCTTCACCTCTATTGCCATCCTGCTTCATCTCGTTATCTCCCGGCAAACTGACGCGTCTCTTCTCTCTTTCACTCTCCGACAGCCGCTCTTCGGACTCAAGTTCTTTGTTCGAAATATTCTCGCTTATTGTGGAGATAGCTGGGATTTCTACCGGTTTCTGCTCCTCTGGTACTTCGGTTTCAGCTGCTTCAACGTTGTCATTTATAATATCTTCTTCAGTGTTTTCGTTTTCTTCTGTTCTAGCATTGACTAGAAACTCTCCGTCTAGTGGTAACACGTTGCTTTCGTGAGGATGGTCCTCGATGATTGGAGGATTCTCAACTTTGTCCTCAACCTCAATAGTTTCATTACTCTCTTCGAAGCACTCTCCATCTGTTTGTGATACGGCTTTTGAAACAATATCCATGACTATTTCGTTTGCAATAGACTCAGCTGTCTGTTTCTCGTCAATAATTTCCTCAATTTCATGTCCATAGTCATCTCTTCCATTAGGCGTGTTGCCTTCGGACTGGATTCCAGATACAGCTCCGGAGTCAGTATCATCATCAGCCTTAACTCTGACAGTTTCCAGCGCAATCGTCAGTACATCATTCACTATATTGATCGCTATGTGTTTAGGATCATCGTCATTTTCATCTGTGATTTTCTTAGGGCTAGTAGCCTCACTCGGAGTCAGGTATAACTCGGATGGATCTGAGAGTTCAGATTCAGCTGCTCCTATGTTAAGTTCTGCAACTCTTTCTGGGCTTGCTGTCTCGCTCGCTGACAGACTGGAGGGAATACCTTCGCTTTTATCCGTATTATCATCTTTTATCGTCTCTCCTACATCTCTCACGGGTATATAATCCAAACTCCCTTGTCTAGTTAGAGATTTCTCTGTTTTTTCCTCCAACGTGATGATTCCCGATTCTGAACTCTCCAGAAGCTTGTTCTCTATGACAAGTTCGTCGGTTTCGATGACATCTGTAACCTGAGGCTTCTCTTCTTCATCATCGATCACGTGTTCGACTTCATTCTTATCACTGTCACTGTGCACTTTACACACTTCACTGTACACTGTAGTTCTGTCATCGCAGTTGCAGGTTTCGACTTCTCGGAGGGAAAGTCCTTGGCCGATTTCCGTTTGTGCTGCGTGGTTGAGGACGTTTTGCTTGCGAATCGAGGCGGGGGAGCTGTGGACGCTTTCGTCTGCGTCGGGCAGGACCCTGGGTTGTTTGTCCGTGTGTCTGTCCCAGCCGGAGATGGTGGAGATGGGTCGCTGCTGCCTCTCTGCGGGGTCGGTGATGTTGTCTGCGCGACGCTGCTCGTAGTGCTCGTACATTTGCGCGAATTGCAGCTTAAACTCTTCGTATGACACCTAGAAAAGAGAAGGAATAATGGGATCATAGTGAAAGTCTAAAAATGATCATTAAATAAAAAGACGATGCAATTATTTTGAAATGTATTGACTACAGGGTCAAGGCTCACCTTCAAGTGGAAGATAGCCAGCGAGTAGATACACACCCTCCTCTAAAGACTACAGGCTCAGAGCTCACCTTAGAGTGGACGATGGCCAGCGTGTCGACCCACACGCGCCAGCCGCCGTACTCGTGCTTGATGGCGTGGTGAAGCAACATGCGGAACAGCGAGTACACCATGTCTGAAATCTTCTGCTCCTCCGCGTTCTTCGGGTGGATGTACGCCATCGCTATTAGCCACTCCTGGAAATGAAACAAGTATTGTTGAGTCAACGATCATTTTATCTCTATGATTGATATATGCTTCTTGCATAAGCCGCCGCAATATTCAAACATCTAATAGCTAAAAATATCGCTATAATCTAGTTGATTAATCGTATCTAGAGCAACTGATCCGCTCACCTGCCAGACGGACATCTGCAGCACGGTTCGTCTGTTCTCCCGGTTGTTGCTGCAGAGCAGCGTCATATCGGAGAGGAACAGCTTCTTCACTTCCAAGAGCTGCTCCGTCTGTTTCGACTGGCGGATCAGCGTCGCCACCACCTTCAGAATCACTGGAAATGACAAATTCATAATTATGTTTATGCGTTTTTTCATTGGATTTTTCCGGACATCAAAAAGGAAAACGGATCGTTGTGTTTCGTAATTCGTAGTCGTAATTTTACAAATTTTTCCATCTTTGCTAGTTTAGTCTACAGGTTAGATTTTGATAAATACTGCGCCGCACGGATGTCACCCACGTTCACGGCCGGAAACAATCGACGTATCCAAGTGTAGCGTGGTTGTTGGTCATTATGGAGGTTATATTCTACATTTTCATAACAAGCAAAGCTATGACCAAGTGCATGCGCGTCTGTCGCAGTGGTGTCGTGAAAAAAGTATAGAGCAGTAATGATGTCTCACTTGGATTTTCTAGACGAAAGTGTGGCTGCGGCTCTGGATGTCCAGTATAGAGGATCTGTTGAGCCACGTGCTCAGTCAGCAGCTCGTATAGTGCGTTGTAGACCGGCAGCGACAGCGCCTCTCCACACGCTCCTAGCCGTCCCGCCAGTAGTGTGTACAGGTTGTGCGGGGACATCACATCGTACTTCCTCCTGGAATAACTCCTTGTTAGTCCTGGTCTCCTGGTAGTTTGTCAGATTTTACACCTAGCCATCACCAGATAATAAGATGTTGTTAGGTTAGGTTAAGCTAGTACACGTCGTACTCCCTCTGGGGACAACACCTATTATCCATAGTCTCCAAATAGTTTAAATGATTTTAGGAAATCACGTCGTCTTTTTCCTTGGCAATAACATTACCTTATCTCCTGGTACTTTTTGAGAAAGATTTTTAGTCTAGCCTGCTAAAAACAAATTTCCTACAATTTTCTAGCCCTCTGGTAATAAACGCTTGCAATACTACTTGAAACTTCAAACTGTAGCATACTTGTGTGTACTCCTGCTCAAGAAAAACCCCAACAACTTCAGGGCCTGGAGCCGGATGAGCTGGCTCTCCGAAGCCAGAAGTTTGAAAATGGTCCTGACGCCGCCCTTCGCGTCGAAGGCCGGTACCATCGAGCTGGGATGCTCTGACATCAGGGAGATCAGCATCTGGAGCACGTCGTGGAGATTCTCGTCCTGGAGAAAAACATAACATAATCAAGAGAGTTCTTAGGAGTTATACCAGCCTTTAAACTAAACGGCCTAATTTAAATGGATGGTCAGTTGTATCCACCTCTATAGGAGAATAATCTGGTTTCCTTTAGAGTCCAAGTCTCAACCTGGACATACCTAATACGTCGTGTCATTCGTTCGTTCGAACCAGTGTGGTGAAAGGATTTAAAGTGAGATATTTAACTCCTTTTGTGCATTGAAACACCCAATGACGACCATATTGTATAACAGTGTATAACACACTTTGTGTAAAACACAAATGACTGAGACAATATCCAAGAAAAGGCAAATACCTCGTGCATAGTGGTGAGATAGTTGAGGATTGACTGCAGTTCGTCCTCCTTCACACCGTTGCCAATCATGATGAGCTGCTTCAGGAACAACAGGATGTACGCCCGGATCGTGAGGATGTCCTTGTGAGCTGGTCGAGGACCGTCTAAAAGGTAAGATAAGATAATTTATATTTCAATTAAAGACAAAGATGTACGGAAAATTATATCCAAATAACTGAAGCCTATTTATCTAGATGTCGCTCTTATAGCGGGTCGACAACCCAGGAGTAGAATTGAAGGTTGGCTAAGAAGTCTGTAGTACATTGGCCAAGAATAAACTGCTTATCAATCTAAAAAGCGTTTCACTAGACTCACCCAGTCCTTTGGTAGCGATGCCGCTCTTCGGGCGGGGGTCGACGACCCAGTAGTAGAACTTGAGCGTGTGCACGGTCTGCAGCACGGTGCTGACGCGCCGAACGCTCCCGTAAATGTGCGCGTCGGCCAGGAAGTCGGTCGCCAGGTAGCAGTACAGCCTGGCCTGGACCCCGGCGCCCGTGTGGATCCACAGCGCAGGGTTGAACAGGATGTGGTCCAGCAGCTGCCAGGTCAAAAACGATTGGCAGAAAGACTGCATTAGGAAATATCAGGGCTGCTCTGGGTTGATAGCGTATGGTTCTCTTGCTTTTGTTTCAAAATGTTTGTAGGAAAGTTTGATAATCATAAAAAACTAGAATTGTTTTTATTGAGTTGAGTATTCCAATCGCTAAGGCATTAACTGCAAATGGTTTAAAATCTAGCCATAATATTCTTGTCACATAGTTATGAAACAAAAGACTGGTATTTTTGGTAAGAAGTTTATATGTTTTTGGAGTATGTAATAGTTAAGAAACGATTAAGGAAATAACATCGACCGGACCCATGCATGTTTAGAAGGGGTCACATACCACAATACAGAAACACAAAATCGGATAGGTTTTAAGACATAGAGTACAGGTAAGAAAATAAACCATTCTGTAAGAAAAACGATTCTTTTTTTAGTTTTATTTGTACAGTTATGTACAATAGTGTAAACTGGAAACAATAGTGCAATGTGCCACACATTATGTTACAAACACATTCTACGGTGTGTGGAAAACTAAAATTGGCCAAGGCACCTTGAGTGCACGTAAATTGTATTTTGGTCCAGATGGTGTTCGCAATTTATATTTAAGTTCTCAACATTATGTCTTTTACAATGACGGTATTTTTTATGCATAAAGTATAATCTTAATTATGAAAAAAAAATTCAAACAAAATTTTCATCTATAAAGGCGATATATGCGTAAATATTTTCATTTTATAAAATGAGTCACTATAAAATTCACGTTATTTTTCTTTGTGAAATGTAATACTGTAGGTATTCACAGATGAGGTGGGGTTGGGGTGGGGTGGGGTGGGGTGTCAAGCAAGAGAAGCATGCGATACCAACCATATTCAATATCCAAGTCATATCATGTGCTCATAAATATAATACTTTTTAACTCGATCGAATTTGTAAAAAAAAAACATCAAAAGTCAGAAAAAAATATTATTTTGGTCACGAATTTTTCCTTAGATCTTTACATTTGCCACATAAAATGAAATACGGGCCTCTTTATTTCCACGAGTAGAAAAAGCAGATTTTGTTGTTTTCGATCGAATTGAAAGTTATAGATCACACAATCATTTCACAAGTAATTTCCTGAAAGAGAACGTGAGAATGATGGTGCAATTAACCAATGTTGGTATTTTTCACAGTGAAATATATTACTACAACTAAGTGTATGCATATACACAAACATAAATATGTGGTCGAACCGTTTCGTCATTTTTCTAACTCATTACGACCCACTGCTGGGAAAATGTATCCCAAAAATAATAAGAATATAATTCTGTGGGACGCACAATCCTCAAATAGTCATTAAAGTTATCAAAATGTAGTTAAACTAGCTAAATTGCAGAACGGTCAAACAGCAATAAAAACAGAAACATTTTTTTTCACGACACAAGTACAAGAAATAAATAAGAAATAAATAACACCCAACAGTCACATACATAGTCCTGACCCCACACTAGGATTCCCTGTGTCGTGGGTATCAGAAACTACGAGTACCATGGTACCACAACACCCAGACCCGGAAGAAATATTTGCAGAACATGCAAACATTTCCTCGCAGCGGGAATCGAACCCGCGCCTCTTGCGTCTCCGCCGAGCAATCGCCCGCCACGCCACCGAGGCCGTCTTGGCGAGAAACATAAACAAAAAAATTAAAAGATACATAAAAAAGGTCACCAGTTAGCTATATGCTATAAATATATTGTCAAGTTAGTGTTTGTAATTTAAATTTGAAATCAGACACTAAGTTTAATGAAATACACAACTAATTCGAATAATACCTACCATCGATCTACATATGACCGATATCCCTGTGCAACCGCTAAATACCAATTAGTTTAAGTATTATTCAACTAATTATGATTTAAGCTACAAATTAGTTCAAATATTATATAGGAACGACAAAGCCAACAAACATTTTCAAAATAACTGTCCTGATCATTCACGTGCCTTCCTTTGTATGTGCCATTCTAAACGATACTCATTATAAATGCAAAAGTATGTTTATTTTGCATTCTGCCTTAACATATGAATTGACATCGTCAGCACCTATCGAAACATAGATTTTAAGTCGTTAAGCCATGACGGAGGCCTTTAGGCGGCCCAAAAACTCCCGTCACTAGAGTTGGCCACGGGCTGACAGCCCCAAACCGCTAGAACTCCGTAAGATATTTTGATAGTCACAGAGACTAAATTTGCTTAAAATGTTATAAAAAACTAAGAGTTTTTAAATGACCGATTTTTAGATTTACCCTCCAAAACATATTTTAAGATCTACAAAGTGAGAAGTTATTTCGATATCTCTTTTAAGTAAATAAACCAAGTAAATAGACCCGTGGGCATGTTTAAGTTGCTAAATTAGGCAACTTCTGTTATAAAATTATTTATGAACACCCCCCTCCCTTATTAATGGGGTGCCGGGAGTGTATTCAGGACGTGAATTAATTTCCGAGGCTAAGTACAATTTTTCACGATTATGTTTTAATGTTCCTCGGGTGTGATAATTAATTTTGTTTGATGATGATGTTAGTACATTGTTATGATTTACTTTTTTGTCCTATTAGTAGGAGCTTTTTAACTAAGTAGGTAGGATTGTATTTCTTCCTCATGTTTTTTTCTGATAATGTCAGCAAATTAGTTAGTATATAAGTATTTTATTAGCTATCTGGATACCATAGTACAAGCTTTGCTTAGTTTTGGGCAAGATGGTGCTGTGTAAAATATCCACAAATGTTTATTATTTACATAAAGTTAGGTACATGTACTATGTTTTATCACCGTTTAAACCTTCCCTGTACTACAACAAACATTTCAAAACCAAAATCAGCTAAATCGGCCCAGCCCTTCTCGAGTTTTAGTGAGACAAACGAACAGCAATTGTATGTATGTTCGTATGAGCTAGTGGCCCACTCTAGTGACAGTGTTTTTTGGCCTCCGTCATGACTTAACGACTTAAAAGCCGAGACCGACTATTTAACGTGCCCTCCGAAGCACGGAAGCGCTCAGTTCGTAATCCCACTTGCGGTCACCCATCCCAATTGTGACCGCGCACAACGTTGCTTAACTTTAACGATCAATCAAGAACGCCTAAGCAAACTACGCCACGAGCTCTTCGGAATTGATTTGAACAGCAATGAACAATGCAACGAACAGCAATTGATTTTATTTATTATATTTTTGGCTTGGCCGTATAAGGTTCTTGGATTAGATGTTAAGTTCCCTTCTGTTTAACGTTCAATAAACGTACTATATACATTTTGAAAGTATATTTCATTATATATTCATACATATATTTAAATTGATTTTTGATCATCACTCAGCTTATAGCTTTCAATATTGTAACGGGGCCTTGTAATTTCTTGAGTGAATTGAAGAAGCACAATACCTGCTTGAGTAGAAGGTCAGAGTTCGGCGAGCAGCAGGTGAGCAGGTGCTTGGTGAGGTGGAGGAAGCTGGCGAGCGTGTCCGCGGCGAGGTGGTCGCGGCTGCAGCGCTGCAGCATGTGCGAGATCACCAGGAACCCGCGGCACTGCAGCATGTGCTGCTGCACCGTGCTGCACGACTCCACGAGCGAGCACACGAAGCCGAGGAGTTTCGAGCTGCCGGAGAATATAAATAAATGAATACATGTGGACAAACGTAATCAAAAACTACTCAAGAGTGAATCACCACTCAAGCGTATAATCGCAGTCAAATGTCCAATGAAAACTTTCAAAATTCTATGCTTGAGGGTAGTTTGAAGCTTTTGAAAACGGATGCTAGCAAAATTCTGTGAAGTGAAGTGAAGTGAAGTTTAAACTCGCGCTTATGTTTTCGAATACGCGCGTGTAAGTTAATTGCAAACTACCTTTGTAAAAAAAATAGATTGAGTGCATGTAAGTATGTATTTCAAAATCATTTTACTTTTATTTTAAAAAATCTCATATCGCTCATTTGGTGGAACAATGACGCAATTGTAATTTTTGGCAATATTGAGTTAACTATGTCAGAACACCTGTAACAAGTATCTCGATTTGGAGAAAAATCGACGATATTGCATTTTTAATACTTTCCGCCAGATAGCACAAACGTCGTTGTGAAAAAAAAGTCGTTAAAGAATTAAAAAAAAAAACACAATAATCGCTCTCCTGTAAAAGTGGAATACTGTCAATTACGTCGATGTTCTACCAAATGAGCGATATGTATTAAATCTAATCTTGTTATTTTTCAAACAAAGGGAAGTCTACACCCATCTGTGGGATACAATGGGCCGTGGGTGGTGATGATGATTGTCTTTTTCAATTACTCTACGAGGTACCTATTATATTAATCCATCAAAACCTCACTACAAAGAGTAGATAGATGCGTATAGATAGACATACCTGATCCCTACTACAAGTACCTAACTAACCTAACCTTCAATCCATTAGTGCGGAGTTGGACTGTAATGACAAAGATTACAAAGTGTGCCCCGGGCCGGCTTGCGGTCACGGCCTGTGACGCGGACGCGGGTCGCCTTTCAACGACTTGTCACGCTCTGTCAAGCGGACTGACGGTAGACCAACAATATTATAAATAGACAGGCGCCTTTTAAACGAATACTACTTCAAAAACCGGTCAGGTGCGAATCGAATTCGTGCTTGATATTTCTTATATGGGACCTCTTTTATTTTATTTTTATCACCTATGTTTTATCCAGGTACCACGCGAACGAAGCCAGTCATAGTAATTCAGTCTTCAAAAAGCTTCATCAAAGCTGAGTCCTTCACGTAAATTCAACCCAAACATTAAAGTTTTTGAATTAACATACAAACCGTACGTGTGACTTGTTTTAGGATGTACCCTCATTAAATTAACATCAACCACGTAATGAAATTACCCCTAAAAGCTTATAATATAAATGGGTGCTAGAAATTATACTAAAATAATAAATGCAAAAGTTTTATTATTTTAGTATGTTTTTATATTTGTAACGCAACATCTGTACGGTTTGCGAAAAAAACCTGGAATATGCTACCTAGTTTATGACCTAAAATAACATAAAGATAGGCTTATTTAATAGAATCGCTAGAGAGTAACGCCTGTAAAATCTCAAAATAGACTAAGATATGAATTCAAATAACTCCCCACGCGTCTATGAACATCGCGGGGGTGGCCTGACTTCACCATTTACCAATAATCTTAAACATCATAACTTGCAACTTCTATTCATTATCCAAGCTCTATGAATTAATGTCGAACAGCCAATAAAGCGAGCGTTGCTGCGAGCGATAGGCAATAGTTTGAGTAGAACTATCGGGAGCCATCATCAATATTCCGGGGACATTAGACGGCTAAATTCACTTTCCATGTCCGATATTCCCTTGGAATCTAAAGATACAGGGTGCCTGAAAGAACCAGCTTAGTCTTCTTCTTTAGAATAGAATAGAATACAATAGATATTGTTTATCTGACACACAATACACAGAGAACACAAAAAAATATTAACAATAGGGTATAATAGAAGAACAGAAATGGAAAACATGAGATAACAGAATTTGTGCTAAATAGTCCCCTCTGTGTAGTGTGGGCCAAACAGGTCCGGTTTCGGCAAATTGCAGCTCCACACATTCGTGAGACGCGGCGCCGGTTTTCAGACTGGGCCTGAAACGGATGACCCCACAAACGCAAAACAATCATCATTCATTCATCATCTGTCACCATGGTTCACCATATAAATCTTGGGATCCTTGGATCAGTAAAGTAAGTAAGTTCGTATAAGCTAGTGGCCAACTCTTGTGACGAAGTTTTTAGGCGGCCTGAAGGCCTTCTGAACGCCATGGCTTAATGTTTTCAAAGCCGGGACCGACAATTTAACGTGCCCTCCCAAGCACGAAAGCGCTCAGCTCGTAATCCCACTTGCAGTCACCCATTCTAATTGTGACCGCGCATAACGTTGCTTAACTTCAACGATCAATCAAGGACGTTTAAGCAAGCTACGCCACGAGCGCCATTCGAAATTTCGCCAATCGAAAATTCCATTTTGGTGCTTTAGAGTTACGATATACTTCTATAGAATCCTCATGTACAACCCTCTATCGTCTATAGAGCCTTGAAACAGAAATAACACTAATAGAATCAATTGTTTGATGAAGTTATCCCCGAACCAATTGAGTTTGACTTTGAGATGTCGAATTTATTCCAATTCAAATCAAAATTTTAATAAGCTGTCTCTATCATTGTTCAATAGTCTAGACGAGACCCTCTCGGGTCTCTTGACTCTCTGGACCCTCTTGACTCAACTTTAACAAAATCTCATCATCATCATCATCATCATCTCCCTACCCTTATCCCACTCCAAGTGGGGTCGGCACAGCAAACAAAATCTAATATTATTTATTTATTATGTCACTGGTTTTCTCGAACCAGTGTGATGAAAGGACTAAAAGGAACATCTTTGAAGTTCCTTTCGTGTACAAGACATACGTCTTAGAGCTTTTCTTGGTATAACTAAGATGTCAGTTCTCAAACATGTTTTGTTTCACCGTTTTGGAGTATCTGGTACTGGTATTTCGAATATGTTGAATAGAAAAATCAATTAGCGGCGGGATTTGAACTATCGACCTTAGGAACGGAAGGCACGGTCACAATCACTAGACTCCAAGTTGCATAAGCTATCAGTTCTTTTCATTAAATTGAGCTATCAGTTCTAAGACATCCTGTATATGTAGATAAAACCAAAGTTACTTGAGCGTGGATTTGCATCGTGATGACATCTTAGATGGGCTGTCCTGTCGGAGGTAAGTTCGTATGCGCTGGTCAACACTACAGAGTTCAGATTATACGCACGCCAGCGGCTTCGCTCGCGTTGTATCCGAATAAAAAGTAGCCTATATATTATGTTTGACGGCCTCTGTGGCGTGGCGGGCGAGTGCTCGGCTGAGATGCAAGAGGCGCAGGTTCGATCCCCGCTACGGGAGCAATGTTTGTACATATGTTCTGCAAATATTTCTTCAAAAAAATAAGGTATTCTATCAGCCATCTGGTTCTCATAGTACAAGCTTTGCTTAGTTTAGGACAAGATGTCCACAAAAAAAATCGTTGGTGCACGAATGGAACCTCCCTGAGTCGCAATTCTATCCTATCACCACACTGGTTCAAAAGATCGAGTGACATTAGTAGCATCGTTAATGTAAAGTTTGTTCATGACAGTTCTTGTATCGTAGAATGTTTTTAAACGTGAAAACCTATTATTGGCTTTCTGTTTCTTATAAGTATATTTAATTTAATTTGTTTCTGTAGCTGTTGGTTTTCCAATAAATAAATAAATAAAAAGTCTCACCACAGCAGTGGATCTCGCTTGGGGTCCGCCGCCGGGTTGTCGTGCGGCAAGTCGAGCTGCGCGAACAGCGGGAACAGAACCTGCACCCCGCCGATCGAGTTGAGGGCGCTGTGTATTGAGTGGGTGACCACCGCTTTCACTTCCTGTGGGCATAATTTCAAGCATTAGATGTATATTATCATCAAATGTTCTCAAAACGGTGAAGGAAAACATCGTGAAGAAACCCGGGACTTAGTCAGATCCGTACATATTGACCGTGTCTTGCCTGGGGATAAGGCTGATTAAACAAAGATGGTGAACTAAGCAAGCTTAGACAACATAATATCGTCCTGGGCGCTATAGCGTGCCCGTACTCTAAAGTAGGCAAAAGTAACCTCATCCCTCTTATCTACTATGTGGGGTCGGTTACCGCGGGGTTGCGCACGCCGAGGACAGCTCTATGTACAGCACCTGGCTCTATGTACACATCAGTACCTGCAGCATCAGCGCGTGTGGAGTGTGCACGAAGTAGGACACGTTGCCCTTGGGCGCGGACTGCAGGCACAGCTGGCCGTCGGTCGCCACGGGGTTGTACATGAACACTATCGCCGAGGACAGCTCTATGTACAGCACCTGGCTCTATGTACACATCAGTACCTGCAGCATCAGCGCGTGTGGAGTGTGCACGAAGTAGGACACGTTGCCCTTGGGCGCGGACTGCAGGCACAGCTGGCCGTCGGTCGCCACGGGGTTGTACATGAACACTATCGCCGAGGACAGCTCTATGTACAGCACCTGGCTCTATGTACACATCAGTACCTGCAGCATCAGCGCGTGTGGAGTGTGCACGAAGTAGGACACGTTGCCCTTGGGCGCGGACTGCAGGCACAGCTGGCCGTCGGTCGCCACGGGGTTGTACATGAACACTATCGCCGAGGACAGCTCTATGTACAGCACCTGGCTCTATGTACACATCAGTACCTGCAGCATCAGCGCGTGTGGAGTGTGCACGAAGTAGGACACGTTGCCCTTGGGCGCGGACTGCAGGCACAGCTGGCCGTCGGTCGCCACGGGGTTGTACATGAACACTATCGCCGAGGACAGCTCTATGTACAGCACCTGGCTCTATGTACACATCAGTACCTGCAGCATCAGCGCGTGTGGAGTGTGCACGAAGTAGGACACGTTGCCCTTGGGCGCGGACTGCAGGCACAGCTGGCCGTCGGTCGCCACGGGGTTGTACATGAACACTATCGCCGAGGACAGCTCTATGTACAGCACCTGGCTCTATGTACACATCAGTACCTGCAGCATCAGCGCGTGTGGAGTGTGCACGAAGTAGGACACGTTGCCCTTGGGCGCGGACTGCAGGCACAGCTGGCCGTCGGTCGCCACGGGGTTGTACATGAACACTATCGCCGAGGACAGCTCTATGTACAGCACCTGGCTCTATGTACACATCAGTACCTGCAGCATCAGCGCGTGTGGAGTGTGCACGAAGTAGGACACGTTGCCCTTGGGCGCGGACTGCAGGCACAGCTGGCCGTCGGTCGCCACGGGGTTGTACATGAACACTATCGCCGAGGACAGCTCTATGTACAGCACCTGGCTCTATGTACACATCAGTACCTGCAGCATCAGCGCGTGTGGAGTGTGCACGAAGTAGGACACGTTGCCCTTGGGCGCGGACTGCAGGCACAGCTGGCCGTCGGTCGCCACGGGGTTGTACATGAACACTATCGCCGAGGACAGCTCTATGTACAGCACCTGGCTCTATGTACACATCAGTACCTGCAGCATCAGCGCGTGTGGAGTGTGCACGAAGTAGGACACGTTGCCCTTGGGCGCGGACTGCAGGCACAGCTGGCCGTCGGTCGCCACGGGGTTGTACATGAACACTATCGCCGAGGACAGCTCTATGTACAGCACCTGGCTCTATGTACACATCAGTACCTGCAGCATCAGCGCGTGTGGAGTGTGCACGAAGTAGGACACGTTGCCCTTGGGCGCGGACTGCAGGCACAGCTGGCCGTCGGTCGCCACGGGGTTGTACATGAACACTATCGCCGAGGACAGCTCTATGTACAGCACCTGGCTCTATGTACACATCAGTACCTGCAGCATCAGCGCGTGTGGAGTGTGCACGAAGTAGGACACGTTGCCCTTGGGCGCGGACTGCAGGCACAGCTGGCCGTCGGTCGCCACGGGGTTGTACATGAACACTATCGCCGAGGACAGCTCTATGTACAGCACCTGGCTCTATGTACACATCAGTACCTGCAGCATCAGCGCGTGTGGAGTGTGCACGAAGTAGGACACGTTGCCCTTGGGCGCGGACTGCAGGCACAGCTGGCCGTCGGTCGCCACGGGGTTGTACATGAACACTATCGCCGAGGACAGCTCTATGTACAGCACCTGGCTCTATGTACACATCAGTACCTGCAGCATCAGCGCGTGTGGAGTGTGCACGAAGTAGGACACGTTGCCCTTGGGCGCGGACTGCAGGCACAGCTGGCCGTCGGTCGCCACGGGGTTGTACATGAACACTATCGCCGAGGACAGCTCTATGTACAGCACCTGGCTCTATGTACACATCAGTACCTGCAGCATCAGCGCGTGTGGAGTGTGCACGAAGTAGGACACGTTGCCCTTGGGCGCGGACTGCAGGCACAGCTGGCCGTCGGTCGCCACGGGGTTGTACATGAACACTATCGCCGAGGACAGCTCTATGTACAGCACCTGGCTCTATGTACACATCAGTACCTGCAGCATCAGCGCGTGTGGAGTGTGCACGAAGTAGGACACGTTGCCCTTGGGCGCGGACTGCAGGCACAGCTGGCCGTCGGTCGCCACGGGGTTGTACATGAACACTATCGCCGAGGACAGCTCTATGTACAGCACCTGGCTCTATGTACACATCAGTACCTGCAGCATCAGCGCGTGTGGAGTGTGCACGAAGTAGGACACGTTGCCCTTGGGCGCGGACTGCAGGCACAGCTGGCCGTCGGTCGCCACGGGGTTGTACATGAACACTATCGCCGAGGACAGCTCTATGTACAGCACCTGGCTCTATGTACACATCAGTACCTGCAGCATCAGCGCGTGTGGAGTGTGCACGAAGTAGGACACGTTGCCCTTGGGCGCGGACTGCAGGCACAGCTGGCCGTCGGTCGCCACGGGGTTGTACATGAACACTATCGCCGAGGACAGCTCTATGTACAGCACCTGGCTCTATGTACACATCAGTACCTGCAGCATCAGCGCGTGTGGAGTGTGCACGAAGTAGGACACGTTGCCCTTGGGCGCGGACTGCAGGCACAGCTGGCCGTCGGTCGCCACGGGGTTGTACATGAACACTATCGCCGAGGACAGCTCTATGTACAGCACCTGGCTCTATGTACACATCAGTACCTGCAGCATCAGCGCGTGTGGAGTGTGCACGAAGTAGGACACGTTGCCCTTGGGCGCGGACTGCAGGCACAGCTGGCCGTCGGTCGCCACGGGGTTGTACATGAACACTATCGCCGAGGACAGCTCTATGTACAGCACCTGGCTCTATGTACACATCAGTACCTGCAGCATCAGCGCGTGTGGAGTGTGCACGAAGTAGGACACGTTGCCCTTGGGCGCGGACTGCAGGCACAGCTGGCCGTCGGTCGCCACGGGGTTGTACATGAACACTATCGCCGAGGACAGCTCTATGTACAGCACCTGGCTCTATGTACACATCAGTACCTGCAGCATCAGCGCGTGTGGAGTGTGCACGAAGTAGGACACGTTGCCCTTGGGCGCGGACTGCAGGCACAGCTGGCCGTCGGTCGCCACGGGGTTGTACATGAACACTATCGCCGAGGACAGCTCTATGTACAGCACCTGGCTCTATGTACACATCAGTACCTGCAGCATCAGCGCGTGTGGAGTGTGCACGAAGTAGGACACGTTGCCCTTGGGCGCGGACTGCAGGCACAGCTGGCCGTCGGTCGCCACGGGGTTGTACATGAACACTATCGCCGAGGACAGCTCTATGTACAGCACCTGGCTCTATGTACACATCAGTACCTGCAGCATCAGCGCGTGTGGAGTGTGCACGAAGTAGGACACGTTGCCCTTGGGCGCGGACTGCAGGCACAGCTGGCCGTCGGTCGCCACGGGGTTGTACATGAACACTATCGCCGAGGACAGCTCTATGTACAGCACCTGGCTCTATGTACACATCAGTACCTGCAGCATCAGCGCGTGTGGAGTGTGCACGAAGTAGGACACGTTGCCCTTGGGCGCGGACTGCAGGCACAGCTGGCCGTCGGTCGCCACGGGGTTGTACATGAACACTATCGCCGAGGACAGCTCTATGTACAGCACCTGGCTCTATGTACACATCAGTACCTGCAGCATCAGCGCGTGTGGAGTGTGCACGAAGTAGGACACGTTGCCCTTGGGCGCGGACTGCAGGCACAGCTGGCCGTCGGTCGCCACGGGGTTGTACATGAACACTATCGCCGAGGACAGCTCTATGTACAGCACCTGGCTCTATGTACACATCAGTACCTGCAGCATCAGCGCGTGTGGAGTGTGCACGAAGTAGGACACGTTGCCCTTGGGCGCGGACTGCAGGCACAGCTGGCCGTCGGTCGCCACGGGGTTGTACATGAACACTATCGCCGAGGACAGCTCTATGTACAGCACCTGGCTCTATGTACACATCAGTACCTGCAGCATCAGCGCGTGTGGAGTGTGCACGAAGTAGGACACGTTGCCCTTGGGCGCGGACTGCAGGCACAGCTGGCCGTCGGTCGCCACGGGGTTGTACATGAACACTATCGCCGAGGACAGCTCTATGTACAGCACCTGGCTCTATGTACACATCAGTACCTGCAGCATCAGCGCGTGTGGAGTGTGCACGAAGTAGGACACGTTGCCCTTGGGCGCGGACTGCAGGCACAGCTGGCCGTCGGTCGCCACGGGGTTGTACATGAACACTATCGCCGAGGACAGCTTGCCGTCGTACAACACCTGTTCCGAATTTACCATTACATTTTTTTGTCTGTGCAAGAAAAAGTCTGAGTCATCCCAGAGATTTTGTTTGTTATAATCAAGTAATTTAACTTTCAGAAGGGAACTTATTTATCAAGAAAAAATGTTTAAAAGCATTCAATTGACCGTGATAGTCAAAACATGGATTAACAACATGGTGTACTATAAACATTAACTTAAAATCGATTGAAATAGTTTTAAACATAAATAGAATTAAACATGTACTATATTATCTACTTACATTGTATAAGAATTAAATTGAATATATAGTAATAAAAAAATAAAATAAAATCATCCCAATTAGTTTAGTTTTCCACATCATGCACAACAACATCCAATCATTTTAAAACATGCTACAAATAAAAATGATAATGTTTGATTACATAAATGTATGAAATATCTTGATGAATTCTTTATTTAGATTTACGTAGTTAATTACAAGAGTTAGTATCTTTGAACACTACACCGTTTCATAACCGAATTGTTATCAGACCGGCACGACGCATGCTGTCCTTTGTAATAGGTCCAGCACGATGCATGCTGTCCTTTGTAATAGGTCCGGCACGATGCATGCTGTGCTTTGTAATAGGTCTGGCACGATGCATGCTGTCCTTTGTAATAGGTCCGGCACAATGCATGCTGTGCTTTGTAATAGGTCCGGCACGATGCATGCTGTCCTTTGTAATAGGTCCGGCACGATGCATGCTGTGCTTTGTAATAGGTCCGGCACGATGCATGCTGTGCTTTGTAATAGGTCCAGCACGATGCATGCTGTCCTTTGTAATAGGTCCGGCACGATGCATGCTGTGCTTTGTAATAGGTTCGGCACAATGCATGCTGTGCTTTGTAATAGGTCCAGCACGAAGCATGCTGTGCGGACTTTTGACATTTGTATTTTCAACAGGTACTCTGCTCTTTTTGTACCGGGATTGTAACAGTTTAATTATGAAACGGAGTAGGATTGCAAGACCGTAATAATAAACAAAACGAATAAGATATCAGTATTGTGCAACAAAACGAGTTACAAGCAACGTGAAACAGTGACGCAAGTGACAACGTAACATTGTTAAGCTAATATTCTAGCTTAGGGATGTCCCTTGCAAAACAAATAAAGAAAAACACTTAAGCTTATGTTATGATATGAAAATTTAACGATTTGATATTGTTATTGTAGATTGATGAATGAATTTACATAATATAAAAAAGTAATTTTCTGCCCCTAGCCGCGATGCCAATAGAGCGATCAGACTAAACTGATATTGATTAAATTTAGAATGTAAGTAGTTTTTACGTAGTTTTTTTGGAAATCAACCTCTAAGGGGGTTGAACAGAGCGGTATAGTTTCAGTAACATTTTATTCCTTGGTTCGTGTGCAAGAGAGTTTTAAAGTTTTTACAGGAACTTTTAAACACGGGCGGTGCGATTGGCTCGAAACTTGGTTGGGAGACTTTAAATACAATATCAATTAGCACGTATTTCAGAGGTATTTTTAAATAAGCCTAAAACAGGGGTAAAATAGGTAAAAGGGATAAAATCATCATCTTACGAAATGATGGGGCGGGGTGAGATAAGGCGGATTGGTGGAGAGGTGATTATTTTTTACTACAGTCACTAGTGAGATGAAAAACTCTTTGTAAAGGTGGATTGAACCTGCCCTAGAAGACAAAGTTGCTACTTTTTTAAATCACTAAGCGAAGAATCAGTGTGGCCAGCTTTTTAAAATGCATATTACAAAGGCTACTTTTATAAACAGCGAAAATAGTTGATGACACAGAAAACTACACACTTGCACGTGAAATATTTACCAGCGCCACCCCTAACGTAACGTAGTGGCGAACACCCTCTAGTGTCAGTAAGTGGAGCACTAAAAGCTCTCCTTGCGTAACACCAGACCAAATGGACGGATTATATGACCCTCGACTATGGATTCAACAACTTTGCTAACCGAGACACATCTTTTGTACAGCAAATGCTATTAATAGACCTATTGATGTTGCCATTACAGAAATTGGAAGATAGCGAAGAGAGTGGTACCTAGATGAAAACATATTATGTTATAAATAAATGATAAAATAACACTTATTTGCACGAATACATGTGATTTTACAGTTATTCTGGAGCACTGGTGGTCTAGTGGGAGCCGCCGTACCTTTCGATCGTAAGGTCGTGTGTTCAAATCCGGTCGTGCACCAATGGATTTTTCTGTTTGGAAAAAATTATGTGCGCAATACCACTACTCTCAAACGGCAGAGGAAAACATCGTGAGGAAATCAATATGTCGCAAAACCTAAAAAGTTCGAAAACATTCGTCAAGTGCACGAAAGGTGCCTTTGAGGTGCACTTTAAATCCTTTCACCACACTGGTACGAAAGAACTAGTGAGATAGATAGTATCTATACCTATTCCAAGTTTAATTAATATCCGTTAAATTAGGCACATACATTATCTTCCAACATGATGGACCATCTATATGGGCGATGTGCTGATCACCTGTCACCATGGTTCACCACATCCATCTTGGGATTTTGAATCAGGAGTGGCTGCCAGTTTTCTTGTGATTACTTGTGGCTCTGCCCACCCCATTAGGGGTTTGATAATATGTATATTATGTATGTATGTATGTACAATACCCGCAAAGTTAGTCGATTAACCGCTAAGCAGTCGGCAAACAGCACTCAGCGCTAATCTAAGTGGCGGCACTCGCCGGTCGGACGTGCGTTTTTAACAGAGTGCGCGGCATTGTCCGACCACATTAGGTACTTTTAGTGGGTTTAAATATGTTCCATGGAACATGACATCATCGAACAGAATAAGATATTTTTTTCTTGTATGGAACATGCAATATTTTTATTCCTCAAATTGTTCTATAGGACAAGGTAAACAAGACCTCTTTACGATGTGAAAGCGTAAGACTGAAGTTAAACATCGTAAGGAAACGTGCACGAAAGGCGCACTTTAAATCCCTTCACCACACTGGTTCGAAAGACCAGTGACATGACTAGATAGATGGTGTAGAACAATATAGTTTCATAGATATTTTTAAACCGGGACAGTGGCTGTGTGTAATCACATACATTAAAAACTGTTCCTCATAAACAACTGCAGAGAACTGACTCAGAGAAAAGTTACTCCAATAATAAATCCAATAATAGCTTTAGGCCTTTGTCAACGATGCCAGTAGCACTATGCATCTATATATTGACTGTATATTGACATAAAATATTTTTAATGCTTTTGTGGATGCCGAAAATTTCGCAGTAACACAGTATGAAACAAATGACAATTGACATTATGTTTTGAAAATGTAAATCTAAATTAGGTCATTTTCCCTATGAACTGGCTTGCGTATCGTAAACAAGCAGGATAGTAACCGAGATTTTCATTGTGATGGCAACATTCCCTCACTATAGTGACTTTAATAATTATATGTTGATATGATATTTTTATACTTGTCACATAATGCTACGCTATTTTGTTAGGTTATCCTGTAATGATAGTCATAAGTTTATATAAAGAAATGTTAGCTAGCAAAGCTTACATTTTTAGCAAGCGTTCGCTAGACCAAGCAGACGTTTTAACTAGTGGATCGCTAAACCTCTGCTAAGGTTTTTTTATGAATGAGACCGTTAATATCTATTATGTTTATGAGCCTATGCTTGCTTATTGAAAGGCCAACTACTACTAATACTACTGTTATTAGTTATTTTGAACCAGTGTGATGACCAGTGTTGTGGTCAAAACACGCCTCAAATAACCAGTATTTTCAAACACTTCGTAGATTCTATAAAGTTCGAAAGCTCCGCACGAGAGGAGCCTCTTTGAGTCGTGATTGAATCCTTTTACCAATCCTTTCGTTTGGTAGATGTAGTAAGTACGACAAAACAAGTAATCACTATCCTAGTGTACCCCGGCCTTAGAGACAACTCGCAGGCAAACTTTTTACAGCGCGTCCCGCCAAACTAGTGAAATATCACTGCGGCGCACACGACATTATGCCAAAACTGTATGGTTATAGCGACACAAAGAACATCCTGAAAGTGCCAACACAAAATAAATGAATAAATATTGCTGCAGTTTATAAAAAAAGTCACACTAATGTTATAAATACGAAAGTTTGTGTGTGTGTTTGTTCCTTTCATCTCTTTTGAATGCAAATACTTCTTCCGGGCGTAGATGTAATATACATAAGTATTCTATCAACCATCTGGTTCCCATAGTACAAGTTTTGCTAAGTTTGGGGCTAGATGGCGCTGTGTGAAATATATCTGAACAAATATTTATTATTATCTCCGTAACAACTGAACTAATAAGGCAAAAACTTGGAATACATAGTTTGTGATCTGGAATAACATATAGGGGGTATTTACGCGAGTAGAAGAAGTCAGGATCGAAACATTTTTTTACTGTGCATTAAAAATATATTTACTTATGCACATTCTTATTTAAAGAGACAGAATTTTATTAAAACAGACGTAAGAATCTGAGCAAAAATTTAAAAAAATATTTTTTAACATTGTTATCATCGCGAGACGAATATTTTTAATACTATTTTTTGAAAAGTTAGCTTTATGATTTTCTATTATTTGAGCAGAGGCTGAATCTTGATGGTGAATGCAAGCACGCAGATTATATTGTCTTACTAGCTGTCGGTCGCGTGGTACCCGGATGAAAGCCTAGATATGTTAATCCAGCACATGTACTATGTATCATCCAAGTTTCATTCATATCCATTCAGCCGTTACGGCGTGATTGAGGCACAAACATACATCCTCACATCCACACAGCCTCACAAACTTTCGCATTTATATTATTAGTAAGATAAGATTAAGATTTAGCTTTGCTTTCTTATGTAACTGTTATGGAAAGTATTAGTGAATTGTCACCCCAAAAACATTGTCCCTTTATATTATAAAGCAAAATATACCAAATCCCATTCAAAAGCGTGTTTCTCAAAACTTTTTAAAAGACACAACATTACAGCTACTAACTCCTGGTCCCAGTCCTCAAGCAGGGTGTCAGAACTTCGGTCCTTTATTAAAAGTTGCCCGCGGCATCTCCTGCCAGTTATGCAAGCCTGGTACTCACGAACATTCCCCAAGTTTACACTTCGAGAGCTTTTGTTTTGGTAACAGCTACTTGGCACATAAAAACTGTCTTAAGAATATTTTTTTTGTATAATGTGTTTATACTATTCTACTAATATTTATTAAAAAAAATGTATACAAGGGTGAATAAAGTTTGTGTCACGGGGTAACGGTTAAAAAGATTGGAATAAAACTTGGAATAAACATATTCTCAGCTGGATTTTTTTATTCAGGTACAACGAACGAAGCCGCTGACGGAAGATAGTACTTACATAGTTATGTATGTAAGAACATGTTGGTATTTTCAAGTTCAAAGTTCAATATATTTTATTTCATAGGAATTAGAGGATTTCTTGAAATCGTCTTATATCTATGTTGAATTTACGCCCGTTCGTAACGCGACCAAGCATGGAAGATACAGGCAAGAAACCACGCTTGGCTATTTTTTTGGGAAATTATCCATGTTTATAAAACGAGTTGGAGCATTATTCAGTTCCAAGCTTGTTTACCCGACTGCGAAAAAGGAGAGTTATGTGTTTGGGGGTGTATGTGCGTATGTGGGTATGTGTGTATGTGCATTCCTTTGTACGTCCGAACGGCTAGATGGATTTTGACAAATGATGTGTCATTGGATTCGTCTAGACTAGACGACCAGAGTGTCAAAGTGTAAAAAATCCAATATGGCGGCTATAAGAAGCCATTTAAAATTTATTATTTTGGCTGACAAATTTGATTCTGAAAAACACTGAAGAGTTGCAACATCAAATTGAATTCCTGAAAGTAATCATAAAATGCTTTTCGCAGAATTTTTATTTAAACAGAGTGCTAAAAAGGTTTTACATTGGAAAATATTAAAGCTTGAAAAATACGATAACTTATGCGACAGATGAAAACTTTTCTGATTATGTAAGCTGCTAGCTTCTAGTCGCGACTTCGCTCGTGTGCTACATCTATCTATAAAAAGTATATTCTCTATCCTATTACTACCTATATTATATTACACCTATATTATTATATTCTCCAGTCTATTATTACCTCTTTGCAAAAAATTATGTTGATCCATCGATTTGTTACTGTGTGAAAAATAGACAAGGCAACAAAACCTCGATGGTGTGGTGGGAGAGTGCCTGGCTCAGACGCAAGAGATGTTAGTTAGAAATATTTACATGAGCTGTTGGTAACATGTGGGGTTAGAACTGTGTATGTGACTGTTGGTTGGGTGTTATTATTAAACTAACACACGTACAAACACACTTTCGCATATATAATCTCAGTAAGGATTCCTAAATAGGTACCTCAAATATTCGAGTCCAATATTCTTGTCACAAGAATGCCTAAGATCAAAATACTTCAAAGTCGTTCAGTCTAGTACACAAGGACACGGCCCCAATTCCACCAATCGGGCTTATCAGAAAAACCCCAGATAAATCAGTATTGCTTCAGATGTCAGCTTAACCCTGTGTAACTCTAAGCCCGGTTAGCAAGTCTTAAATTGCTTCGTAATTAATCTTCTTACTTAGTTTCGCAATACAAAGCATCTAATCAGTCGAACTTAGGCTCGACATAGATTAGTTGACAGTTATTATGGCTATATATAGAATAAGTTATAGCAACTAAGTAATTACTACTTAGTGACTTAGCTGAAAGGAGTAGATAGAAAACGATTATAGAAGTAATGAAGTCTGGAAATAATCTTGGACTTAGTTCATTGGACTGGTTTAATCAGCTTTTACAGAAAATCAGGATTTTTTCAGTGTTTTTCTCGATTTCAGCATGAATGCGCGACTTAGTGAAATAATTTTGCTATTCCTTCCAAATAAATATGTCTGATAATAAATACTACTAGTATATAATAATGTATGAAACATTATGAGCCAGCGGACATTTTATATGAAGAAATGTATAGACCAAGCTCATGGCTTGACTAAATTGTAGCAAATTACAGCAGAAAGCCTATAAAACAGTTGTGGTTAACAAACATATAATTTTTACTGCGACCTCAGAGGCTCACCGACTAGGGCAACATAATTCATTAGGAGTTGTAACTCGTTTATTGCGTAGGTGACTACTAAAGTTCACTGGCAGTAAATGAAGTAACGAAGTTTTTATGACAGCTCTTTGTTTAAGGGTGCATTGTGATACTAAATTACAATATTGCGTATCCAAATGAAGTGGTAGTATAGTTTTTATCATAGCTTTTCATATTAACTACTTAAGATAGGTATCCTAAAGTTTTCAGTAACAGTCAAATGTTTTTCTTGATATTTCACAAACTTTTGATTGCATGGCTGACGAGTTTTTATATTCAAATGAAGGTTGAACGTCGAAAATGAAGCGGCAAGTATTCAGGCGGTTCTTTAAAAACTATTAATTAACGGAGGTAATTTAGCACCTTATATTTGTTGTGATGATCACAAAAGCCATTTATGGTGTTACACAAGGATCGACTATCAGTCCAACTCTATTATTTTTCGATTGAAATAGGCTTCTTTGGTTCTGAAGTCCTGGTAGGAATAAAGAGCACTTACCACGGAGTTACAACCGCGGTTTTATGACACACTCACAAACTACCGAACCGAGGATGCATCAATGTTATACGTGCTTCGTTAAGTCGGTTTTTGTAACAATACTGTAGCTCTACAGCGAGTTTTCTCAGACTACTCGCAAACGAAAGCTGTAGTAAAAGATATGAACTAAAACTTATACAGCAGTACTAAATCCAGAATGGACACTTTCCCGCCATTCCGTCTTACTTCCCTACCATGATTCTTGTAGAACGTTCGTAAGTCAAGTTTTTACTCGAGTATAGTCTGGGAATATAATATAGAAGAACCACTGAAAACTTGAATTTTGATTTAATTTAAGAGTCCTGAATGAATGGCGGATAAAAAATTAGGTAACAAATTCGCATTGTCAAGTTATTTTTTATTTTACTGGAACAAGATAAAACCACCGATCTCATTAAAATCTAACATCAAGTGAAGGTAATCATAATCTTCTCATTGACTAATGAAAACAGTAGCAACTTTTAAGTACAGCTTAGAAAGTCGAATTTATAAGGAGTCGGTAGGTGAAATAATTTTCACAAACACATTTCAATTAACTTCGAAGTACTTATGGCCCAATCATATTCAGTTTCCGTAATTATACAAAATTATGATATGAATATTCATGAAAGATTTACATTGAAAGCACCAGGAGTTCATAGCCGGGTGGATACAGTCAAATTAGGCTAGGTCGATGCGCCTCATTATACCTCGCCTCGAGCCCTGAGGTGTCAGCGTATTAAAAAAAAAACAATTAGTAAAGTTTTAATGACAGACGCAGAATTTTTGGCACGAAAATTGTAATAATGTTCTTTAATTCTTTTACTGCCTAAGTTTTGACCGCGGGCGCCGTTTTGGTAAATTAAATGTAGCAAGGGGTGGTACAGAACAGAGAGCTCAAAGCCGTTGCTCCCCTAATCACATTTTGTGTACAAATACCTAACATTCTGAATGCAGACAAAGGCTAGATTGAAACAAATAAGCAAAGTTAGTCAATTGGTAAAATTGTTATTCAAATGTTTTTGTAAGTACCTTCATGTCATTCTATTTGATCTCATAGGGAGGGAACTGACTTACCCCCGAATACTCAAACGCATCTCAAAGTTGAGCACCTCTCAAATGAAGTTTTTTTTTTTGACAGATTTTCATCAGAAACTGTCAAAAAACCGTGAGTTGAGACGTGCTCAACTCTGAGTCGCGTTTGAGTATTCGGAGGTAACGTATCTAGATCAGTCAGTTACTATAAATAACTACTTGCGGTCTGTCTCATAAAGACTTTGAGTAAACATAATGTCTTTATTACGATCCATAATCAAGACATTTACGGTTCATGATCAAGCTATCATGTCTATTTTAAAAGGGGTCGTTGACTTCTACTACTTTCGATCCCTAAAGCACTGGTAGCGGATTCCGTCTTCCGATTCTAAGGGTGGGTTCAAACCCAGTCGTGCTACAATAGATTTTCCTGTTCGAAAAATATATGTATGTTTGCTATACTTTCAAACGGCAAAGTAAAACATCGTGAGGAAACCGAAAAAGTTTGAATACATTTGTCAAGCGCACTATAAAAGTCTTTGAGGTGCACTATAAATCCTTACACTACACTGGTTTAAAAAAACTAGTGACACGACTAAGTAGTATTAGTTCGACATAAAAACTGTAGGAGCAAGTAATTTGTAAACACTTTATAAAACAAACACGGTCCTATATCCACTAGTAAAAGTCGTTTGTACCAGGGCGCCATAAAAGCAAGGCGTCGACCGACCCACATCCGGGTCATCCCGCACATAAGGGCCCGTAAACTTGTAGAACGACCCCGCACGGCCCGCACTATCACCGTTAAGTTGTGGGCAATTCTGCCGTTTAAAATGGCTACCGATATACCAGGTAATCTCAATAGATGAGGATAACCGTTAATCCTTTCAACACACTGGTCTGCGCCAGGCACACGTGTAGATAGATATAATCTACCAAATACCAAGAAAATATATGATGACAAAAGAATAAAATAAAAATAATGCAAAATATCCTGCAAAATTATACGCAGACTTAACTTTTTAACTATTAAAAACAAGTTGGAAACTTATAGCAAACACCCGAAATTAATATCGTATCTTAAAAATTCCGAGTAAAAATAATGCTAAAAAACATTGTACTCTTAATTGAAAAGATAAAAGTCCCTAATGGTTAGAAAAAATCAAATAAATATTTGATTACTAACGAGTACGGGCGCCGCGCAGAAATACATATTTAAACAGCATCCTTTGAAGACGACAGAGTAAAGAAACTAGATACAGACACTAGTTAAAAACACTGAAATAATGTGATCATACTTTAATTTGACGACCTCGGTGGCGTGGCGTCTTGCTCGGCTGAGACACAAGAGGCACGGTTTCGGTTCCCGCTGCGGAAGAAATGTTTGCATGTTCTGCGAATATTTTTTCCGGGTCTGGGTGTTGTGGTACCGTGGTACTCGTAGTTTTTGATACCGCCCATGGAATCTTAGTGTGGGCTCAGGACTATGTAAGTGACTGTTGGGTGTTATTTATTTACTTATACTAGTATACAGATAGCTGCCAACCAACATATCACAATGTATATCTAGATAGTCTGAAAGTATATTGAGAATTTAGTCAACCAAGTTGGCTACAAAATCGCAAATAAAACGGACGAATCTAAAACTTTTACTGTCAAAAAGATGCGTACAGCGTTCCGTTTGTGTAGGTAAAAGTTGCCTCCTGACGCTGTATAAATCATGTAGCTTAGATGGTAAAAAGCCTTTTTTTGTTACGAGTATATTCAACTCAAACGGATAAGATACATAACTTTCATTACCCTATCTATAGTCTGGTATTTTTTTTTCTCATTGAATTTATCACCAAGATAATTAAGTCAGACTTCTTCATTTGACAGAATCGTTTGTCTCAGAATTAAGGCTTGGTCTCCCAAAAAACGGTGCCCTCAATTTGACAAATTAAGTCAGCGTCAAACAAAGCTCATTTAAGAGCGAGATAAGCGAGCCACCTGACTTGTCCTATCATACAATCTGTAAAGAAACGTGTCGGGGTAAAATAAATAACAACGTGATGAAAGGCTAGGTTTCAATAACAATACCGTCATTCTTGCTCGCCATGCTAATCCATTGGAGTTGATTAATTTATAACATTTAACATAACATATAACATTTAACATTACATTCACAAGTCCTGACCCAAGCTTTCTCTGTGGCGTGTGGTACACACCAGGTATAAGAAACCACGAGTGCCATCACGGCACCTTAAAAAAACGGTCAAGTGCGAGTCGAATTCGCACACTAAAGGTTCCGTACGTACCATCGTACAATTTTTAATATGACTTTTACTCTATGTGCTTTTTAAATAGGTAGCTTTGATAATTGATTACAAACGTTTTCATTTTTATTATTTGTTGTTATAGCGGCAATAGAAATACACACTCTGTGACAACTCTCTACCTATTACGGTTCATGAGATATAGCCCGCTGACAGACGGACGGACGATCTGTTCAGCTCTATATATCAACTATTTCTTTTGTGAATTATAATTAGTCTTGGAAATACGTACTACCAAGTTTATGTCTGTTTATAAATCTGTTAGTAAGAAAAGAGGTCGGTGTCTCAAAAACCGCAGTTTAACATTTCGACTCAGCCGAGAATCCGAATGAAACAGTCTTTTGTTTCATTATCTTTTGTGTCTTAAATGATAACAATTTAACCAACTAGGGGGATTAACGAGTATTTATCTTGAGGATTAAGTCTTAATTCGTTACAAGCCAGATCCTTTGAACAGTCGCGTTTTAGTAAAATACAGAATTTCAGGTTTATTTTGTAAGAACAGAATTTTATTTTGAAACCGTGTCATCAACTTGTTTTGTGCAAATAATTGTTACATAGTTTTTAAGCAGGTAATTCGAGCAAAGTTCCCAAAAAATGTTAAGGGAAAAAAACGATATTTCTGATTTAAAACCATTTAAAGTAGATAGACCAAGAGAAAAAGCATTAACTTAAAAGTGTACC
The DNA here is from genome assembly GCA_949320045.1 of Scotopteryx bipunctaria. Taxonomy (NCBI): domain Eukaryota; kingdom Metazoa; phylum Arthropoda; class Insecta; order Lepidoptera; family Geometridae; genus Scotopteryx; species Scotopteryx bipunctaria. Next base: position 9,549,400 of record OX439460.1, read on the forward strand.
TACAATAGCACTTTGAACCCAGCCTGCCGATAATAGCAAATCCATTACAGCAACAATATGGTTAAAGCCTTTAAGAAAACTTTGAAGTGATTCCAATAACCCTGTGTAATATGTACCTATTGATGGAGGGGTTATTTATTGTTATTCCCGACATGCTAAAATTAACCTGAACAATATTACACCTACTTATTATTCAAATTAATATTAATCGAAGATTCTAGAGAAAACTTCATCGCCCTTCTTGCTGTTACAAATTGAAGTTTATGACACAAAGAATGAAAGACTTTCTTATAAAAAAGTATGATCTTATTTCTGTGTAAAGTAACTGTTAGTACCTACCCAGAAATGAGATCCATTCTTTTTTCTTCGCTCACTACACCCTTTTTTAGCGCGAAGTGGTGACGGTTTTGGAATAGGATTTTAGACGAAGACCCTGTTAGGTACCATACCAAGATGTAAAGTGTAAGAAGTTCACCGGGTTTAATAGTATTATAAGTTAGTGCTCCAAGACCCCATGCCTAGACCTTTTGTTCGTGTCATAAGTTAGAGTACCAATGTCCCCCATGCCAAAAGTTCCTTACGTCATGGATGTTCTGCGTGGGGTCATGTACAAGGTCGCCAAACCGGTCCGCGCGGACCTCGGTGGTGGGCAGGGGGGTCTGACACTCCGTGTCGAAGCGGAACTGACCCTGGCACAACACAACAAGCGTACATGTGGGGTGATGCAGGTGATAGATGGTTTATATTGGAGAGCTTGTAGCTTGGTAAGTCAACTCCAGCTGGTGGACCACGCGAATCTATAGAACTATCCGAGGTAGAGGGTAAGGTCTACAAATAAAATTGGTTTAGATAGTTTATAAAGATTACAAAAAAGAAGGTAAAGATGAGACGCTAAACGTTATAGAACGACTAGCTTTGGTTGAAAAGAAAAAAGATCATCTAGGATATAGGAACACCGCAACATCACAAAGTCCTAACCCAGTATTTCAAGGAAGTTGGTCGGCTGTTTTGTTCAGGGGAGTCTGTATACTGCAAAATAAACATAAAGAGATAAGAAGGAAAAGGACACAAAGATACAAAGAAAATATATAAAAATTACTAAAACAAGTGTAGACGCGAGTTTTAAATAAAGAGTTATTGAAAATACAAGTGATTCAATATAAACCACCAACATCGCACGAACATGACAAAACAAAAGCAACACAGACAAAAAATCTAACGCAAGCGCCGGCATGCTTACACGCTTGCATGCTTCAACATCTACGAGCATAGAAGCATGCGCGGCGGCGACTTCGCGCGCCTCGTCCGCCAGCCGCATCCCTCGCGGAGTGCAGTCCTGCTGCACTACTACGCATGCTGCTCCTCCTTGAGGGTCCTCGACCCCTCGGTCTTCAGGCTCAAGGCTTACGGGAGTAAAGGGAGCTTCAGGAACCTTAGGATCTTCTAGATTTTTAGAAGTTTTGGAAGTAAATGTTGGGTAAATGGGGTTTTCGGGATTATAAGGTACCAAGGCATCAGGATCAGGCAGGACTTTTTCGAGGTCAAGCGCGGGAGCCTCGCTCACCCTTTTGTGGTTATCCGGCAAGCTGATGTTGCATTCGTTGTCGAAACGAAATTGACTCTGTTGGTGTCCAAGGTTAGCGGGAAACAAAGATTAACAACTCAGTTTTGCTGCTTAAAATAATTAAACTGTTAATACAAAATTACCAGGACTAAAAAAAATGCTTCAAAGTTATATAAATTTCCATCATTATTGATTATCAATGTGTTTTTTTTTCAGAACAGAAAATGTAAGAATGTTCTATCATCAATAAGTAAGAAGTAAAAATGGAAACCGACGCAAAGAACTGATAAGTTTCACGTGACATTTAGTTTAACTCTTCTGACTTCTGGTACTCTGTTACTTTCTACTTCAGAAATCTTATGCAAGAAACTTACCTTATAACCAGGTCCGAGTCGGTGCATGGCGCAGATCTGGTGTGTGGTGAGCGCCTCCCCGAAGAGGTAGATGGCTGCCATCTGGCCGCAGAAGACCCGCTCCTCGTCCAGCTCAGCTGTGGCGCCGATGTAGCATTTGTCGAAAGGCTGGGAGAAAAAATATGAAGATCTAGTTATTATACTGACGACTATGATGATCGTGATCCTGTCCTAGTAGAACGCAAGAAGCCGCAGGTTGAATCTAGTACAGCAACAATTTGATTCTCGGCTGAAAACCTTTGATAAACTTAACTAAAGCGTAAAAGGTGCCTCACATCTGAAACAAACCGCGAGGTCGATCAAATTGTAGCGAGATACCATATTCATAATGTTCGCAACTTGCTCATTGAATATGATTTCTCAGCAAACAATAAAGTAACTTATAATTACAAATATCATTAACTGACAGCGGCCCTATTTGAAGGGCCATTCAACTTGAGCTTTATTCACTACTAATAACATTTCAACAATTCTATGAAATGGTATGTAATTCGAATAAGGGCCTGCGCACACAGACGGCGCGGCATGGCACTGCACCCCGCGGCATGGCACTGCACCCCGCGGCATGGCACTGCACCCCGCGGCATGGCACTGCACCCCGCGGCATGGCACGGCGCCCGCGTCTATTGCTGAGATCGCCGCCGGCCGCTAGACATAGGCAGTCTGTACACGCTCAATCTCGATTGCAATCACACAGTTCTGATCGCGATCACGGACCACGGGATCGCGCCACAACATTTCACATTCAATCTTGATATCTTCAGTCAGTGTATCGTAACCGCCGCGCTAACAACACCTGTTGTCTTGTCGTATTCAAAAGTACTTTAACCTTGTTTCAATTACCTAGCACTCACATTCCTTCAACGACATGAAGTAACCTATGCATCTCTCGTGATGTCAAGATCATTGAAAAAAATCCGTTCAGTCTGTGAGCGCAGGCCTTTGATATAACATTCTACGAAATAGTATATTATTCTAATAATGTCTTTGAGGTAATCTACGCGGAGCTCATCCGAAACGTAGTATTTTAGCATTAAATAAGACTTTACATGCCGTTAGTGCGCAACCAATTGTGGATAACGACCCTTAAGGCTTAAGCCTACTTTCCAAAGTAAATGTGACTGTTTATCGAGCGTAAAATAGAAGACTTTGGAGATATATTCCTAAAAATGCAAAAATTTAAAAATTTTGAGTTTGTCTTGACCGGAAGAAACGTAAACGATGCTATAAGGAGATGACTTTTCCCAGACTGTACTTGCTAACAACTGTAGTAAAAAAATCTATGAATGCATTAGTGTCCGTTAATCCAGCATATGTATTATGTATATTCCAAGTTTCATTCAAATCCGTTCAGCCGTTTAGGCGTGAAAGAGTAACAAACATCCATGCATCCATACATACAAACATTCGCGTTTATAATATTAGTAAGGATTCCATCAGCCATTTGGTGTCCATAGTACCTATGCTCGATGCCATAGTACAAGCTTTGCTTAGTTTAGGGCTAGATGGCGCTGTGTGAAATGTCCACAAATATTTATTTATTTATTATTAAGGCTATATATGTGCGTTGTGAGCCGTATCACAACGCACATATTTCGTGCTTGTGAAATGTCAAACAATTTTTTTTACAGAACGTGTTTTTTATATAATCGAAAAAAGTTAGGTTAGTACGAGCCAATGCAAAATAAACCCAATGAAAATTATGGGCTAAATATGTGCCGAAACATGCTGTTTGTATATGCCTCTGAAATGCCTTTCAGACTCAAATCAGTAGTGAGCTAGATTCACCATTTATTCGTATATTTCCTCGCCCCTATATGTAATTGAATTTGTCAGTGAAGATTACGATAAAATGACTTGTGATCTTTTGATATTAAATATACCCCGATACATCAAATTTATTTTATGACATCTTGGCGGGGCGAAGGATTATTTTTATTTATAAGGCAATAATTTGCCGGCGCAGCCGCGCGCAAGTATTAGATTTACAGTTGAGCTGCTGCACGCTTTAATGTTGGCTCGATGACAAACATCATCATCATCACTTACTATCCTACTTCGAACTACTAATCATCCTACTTCGAAACGGTCAACGGAACCCTGCACGAGAGCATCTTAGCACTCGTGCGAAGCTTGACTTTAAGGACATTATAGATACACACAAACATAAAATCACGCCTGTTTCCCATAGGGGTAGGCAGAGATCGCGGATTGCCATTTGCTACGATCCTAAAACACTTCTTTCGCTTCATTGACTCTCATTACATTCCTCATACATGCTCGTCGGTTTAGGGTACTCTTGACCTGGTACTTTTCCAAACCGTCGCCGATTTGGTCAGGTACGTGCGCCGATACGAAACAATGTATTTTACGAGATAAAATACATTAAAATTACCGAGAAAACTATAGATACGAATGAGATATTCTAGATCTTTGCGCTGGAAACATAACTCGTACGAAAAGATAAGTTTTATTTTCACTACAAAAGAAAAATCGTACCATCGTACATTAAAAAATGTTTTTTGTATTTATTTTTAATATTTGTTGTTATAGCGGCAATAGAAATACACACTGCGAAAATTCTAACTCTCTACCTATTACGGTTCATGAGATACAGCCCGCTGACAGACGGACGGACGCGGACGAACAGACAGTGTAGGCTCCCGTTGGCACCCTTCGAGTACGGAACCCTAAAAACTAGCTTAAGCTTCTCACAGGCAGCGCTTGTAAAATCAATGTCTACTTCAATAGCCCAGTACCAACAAACGTTCATAAAACTCCAGAAGAATTTGCTTCTTGAAATTCCAAAAAGTTTTGATTAAAAATACTACCGAAACTCACTAAACTAATAAAGACAAATATTGGATCGCATAATTCTCCCACAAAGTGGCTCGGGGCGTCAATAAAAAGGATGTTTGGTGCAAAACTCGTTAGAACCACGAGGTATTTATTGGAAGAATTTGAGGCCAATAAAGCGGGCCCAGGCATGCGAAAACATGTTTAGGTATCGGCATTTGGCATCCCGACCGGGATAGGTATTCGGCGATCGGGTAGATAGGTGATCCGGTGTGAACATGGCTGAATGTTCCCGGAGATTTTGGAAATCGGAATGTAATTGAATAAGATAGATTTTTCATGTTCATTCTCTCGTTTACAAGACTGTCATGTCGTTTTGATATTAGGCCCATTTGCTACTAGGTCATGTTGCTAATAGGACGTTATGCGAATATGCCGTTTTGCTTTTAGGACGTTCTGCTTAAATGTCCTTTCGATACGAAACGGTTACAATGATGATGTGATGAAGAGAATGGTGGCCGAGGTCTGGCATGAGAAGCGTTGGACGTCCAGCAGCACGATTGGTCGACGACATTGTCAGCGTCCACGAGAAGTAGCAAGAGCGATATGGGCTACATCCAGGACCCAGGAGTGGATGCGACCTGGCTGCGGATCTATCCATCTAGTCGTGTCATTACTTCTTTCGAACCAGTGTGGAGAAAAGATTTAAAGCGCCTCAAAGGTTCCTTTCGTGCAATTGACACATGTTTTCGAACTTTCTACGATTCTACGACATGCCGGTTTTAACTTCACAGAGTGGAATAAGGGTATGAGTGATGGAACATGACCCGATGCTGAAGAATGCGAAAAATATAGTTCTACCCTACAAAATTTAAGAACTTCCTTCGGTTAAACGTAAGGGGTATAATTTGAGAAAATTGAATTTCCAACTTTAGTTTCGAACTAGTATTTTCGCTTGCGGGCGCGAGCTGCACGCAGCTCGCGAGGGACGTAACCGCTGCTGTTGAAAAAAAAAAAAAAAAAAACAACTGTCACCTTTGGCATTTGCATCGCGCCATCCTCTATGACATTTGTTCGAGCACACCTTACCTATCTATTATAGTTATCGAGATATCGTCGGTCAAAGTTTGTATGGCGGCCATCTTGTTTTCCGCCATTTTGAATTTTTTTCACCGCAGATCGAATTCGACCAGGGTGCATGTCCACATTCCGCAAGCAGGGTGGGTGTCGGTCTTTTAGTTTCGTCTGGCAGTAGGTGAGGTCCCTGATGAGGAGCAGTTTTCGAAGATTTCGGATTTTTCCCCTACTCGAATCGACACCCTGAACACTTCCGCCATACATCATTTTGACCCATCTCTACTCCTTCTGGGAGAACAATGATGTCAGTGAGTCAGTGGGTTTGCAGCTATATATAGTATAACTAGTATTTCCGCTTGCGGGCGCGAGCTGCGCGCAGCTCGCGAGGGACGTAATCGCTGCTGTTGAAAAAAAAAAAAAAAAAAAAAAAAACTGTCACCTTTGGCATTTGCATCGCGCCACCCTCTACAACATTTGTTCGAGCACCCATTACTTGTCGCTTTTAGTTTTCGAGATATCGTCGGTCAAAGTTTGTATGGCGGCCATCTTGTTTTCCGCCATTTTGAATTTTTTTCACCGCACATCGGATTCGACCAGGGTGCATGTCCACATTCCGCAAGCAGGGCGGGTGTCGGTCTTTTAGTTTCGTCTGGCAGTAGGTGAGGTCCCTGATGAGGAGCAGTTTTCGAAGATTTCGGATTTTTCCCCTACTCGAATTGACACCCTGAACACTTCCGCCATACATCATTTTGGCCCATCTCTACTCCTTCTGGGAGAACAATGATGTCAGTGAGTGAGTCAGTGAGTGGGTTTGCAGCTATATATAGTATAATGTCGAATGTAATTTGACTAGCTAAGCTTTACTTACCGTGCTTGCTTTCAAACTTACTTTAACTTTTAACCATTGAAAAGGCTCGGGAGCAAATGGCTAGGATTAAGTTGATATTTTACCATTTGTTCTTTTTTGTTAAAGAGAAAGCCAAAATTTTCTATTCCCTAAAATCACTGGGATCACTTGGACCCGTCTTAAATCTACGTTGCATTTACACCTGTTCGTAACGCGACCGAGCGTGGAAGATACGGTAAGAAACCACGCTTGGCTATTTTTTTGGAAAATGATTCTTTTACAATCAAAATTTTATCAAAATTTCAATAGTTTCCTTATTTTCCATAACCATAAAGTCAATGTTTTTGCATTAGCGTTTAGCGACTTCGTTAAGCGACAAACGGGCTTGCCTTAGGGGTCTGATAAGATCTCTACCATGCTTAGTGATTATTTACTATTCCTTTTCTCAAAGATCGAAATGTAATCCCAAACAGATCTAAATTACAGGCGTTCCAATTACAAAGTAAATATTTTCCACTCAAAGCATTTCGTACACAAAATTCAAACGGAAAATACGAGCCTAATTATTCATCATTCGTCCAGTGTAATTACGCCACAGAATAAACGGCACTCGCCAACTAATTCTGGTCCTTCGAGCCGGACTAATTTTGGCCCTTCGAACTAATTTTGGTCCTACGAGGAACGGACAAAGAAATTCTCACGGAATTGCCAATACAAAGGAGGGGTTTGTCTTACAAGTAGGTATTTTTTTTCAGATAATAATTAGAATACTTAACTGAAAATGATGATTTATTCATCGTTGGCGTTTGCCGTTTTTTCATAGCCCCTCCCACCGATCCGTCTTACCTCACCGCACCCCCCATTTCATAGGATGTTCGTAGGATAAATTTTTAAAATATATTTTACCACAGTCGCCAGCGCTCGTGGCGTAGCTTACTTAGATTTTCTTGATTGATCGTTGAAGTTAAGCAACGTTGTGCGCGGTCACAATTTGGATGGGTGACCGCAAGTGGCATTAAGAGCTGAGCGCTTCCGTGTTTCGGAGGGCACGTTAAATTGTCAGTCCCCTGTTTTTAAGTCGTTAAGCCATGACGGAGGCCTTTAGGCGGCCCAAAAACTCGAGTTGGCCACAAGCTCATACGAACTTACTTTTAGTCGACAGCGATTAATCCCGGAAAATCTATGGTAGACCCACAGATAACAAGGTACTCAAAATTCTTATAAAGGTTAGTCAGAGGTACAAACATTCTAATGTGTATTTTAAATGTTTTAGACTTTAGTTTTGCCGCCACAACCCTTATAATGGAATTTTTAATTCTCTAACGTATCTGTTCAAATATGCGCGGGCACGCGTTTGCATATTCATTGCGACACGTCTCGCCATTAGAGGCTGGACGGTTAGTTCTACATTACATTATACTAGTGGAAGTCTCCACCCACCACCCCGGACCGTCATCGGATCAAAACCGACCCGGCTGGCGTCCCGGCACGGAAAAGCAAGCCAAAGATTCCACACAGATTATTTTGTTTTGCTATTTTGTGCTAGAATAGTACTGATGACGAGATGTCTGCCTCCCTATAAGAAACGTGAGGAGCTCCCTATAAGGCGTGATTTATAGCCCTATGTATGGTCCGGTTATAAAACGAGGTTCCGGTTATAATGGAGGGAAACCCTAAGGATAATTTTACTGAAGGTACCTACCTAAGCTTACTAAAGGAGAATTTATGCGATACTAAAAGATTATCTCAAAACGGCCACTTTTACTGTCGTTACGGCTCAAACAACTTCATAATCCGACCGCGTGTACCAGGGCGGCATAACTCGCGAGGAGCTTAGCATACAGTCATCGTGCATTCCCGTTCCGTCCGTCACGTGCGAGTCGTTACCGACAATTTATATCGAGTTACGTGAGAATTCCCACAACACATGATAATGCGAGCTTAGAGTTTCAGCTTTTAACCTTTTTGGGCGATAAAAACTAGGAGTCGTTAACCTGAAGGGGATACCATTGATCTTTTCTAAGGGCTGTTTGGTATGTTTGAAGTATGGTGGGGCGTCTCAGCTTAGGCGGCATTATCCAGAAATAGTCAATACTCGCGGAGCTGACAAAGCCACGGCTTGCGTCGGAATGGTAATGCTAAGTAAGTAAGTAAGTTCGTATGAGCTAGTGGCCAACTCTTGTGACGGAGTTTTTTAGTCCGCCTAAAGGCCTCCGTCATGGCTTAACGACTTAAAAGCCGGGACCGACAATTAAACTTACCCTCCGAAGCACGGAAGCGCTCAGCTCGTAATACTACTTGCGGTCACCCATCCAAATTGAGACCGCGCACAACGTTACTTAACTTCAACGATCAATCAAGAACGTCTAAGCAAGCTACGCCACGAGCGCTTGGTAATGCTAAGGACCATAATACTTGGGATCGAAGCTGGAATAGCAGATAAATAAACGTATTGGATCGACCCGACGTGTCCTCAGATGATGACGAAATAAAGGTTGATACTGATTGATAATGATAATAACGATTGATAATGATAATAACGATTGATAATGATAATAATGGTTGATAATGATTGATAATGGTTGATAATGATTGATAATGCTAATGGTTGATACTCACGTCGTTGGTTGAGACGAACCACGCCATCTCCGTGCTGGACGCGAGCTGGCCGTTCACGAGGCACTTGATCTCGCTCTTCGTCCATCGGTTGTAGATATACACCACGGCTATCGCGTACCACCTGCCAGCAAATTAATAAAATAACCAGCTGATATACTCTCCTCTAGTATAAACTTGTCATTAATACGTAAGTACTTGATAACAATGAGACGGATGTATGTGTTAAGATCACAAAATACAAAAGATATGTAAAATTTTGACAGAACTTTACTTTTTTGTGCCCGAAACAGCACCGGAGTAGTAGGAGGAGACCTTAATAGGTACACATCAAGAAAAGGGTTCGACAATCCGGCCTGGAACCCGAAGAGCGAGTACTTAGTCAACTTGCTAAACACCGCCTGAAATATAGATGAAGGCTGGTCAAATAGACCGCGTAATGAGGGTAGGCGGAAAGTTAGCCAGTCGGGTATGGAAGTTCTGAAAGTTGATGTTTTCTATGTAGAAGAAAAACTTGGATAACTGAGGTATTTTTTTTATAATCCTATATGTGTAAAATATTTAAATGCAATAAAATTCTGCCTTATACTCGTAAATGCAAGTTGTCTGATAAAAAAGTAGAAGAATAAATTCTAATGTTGACAAAGTGTCAGTCAGTCTAGGTCTTCTAGAGGAGAAAAATATTACTAAAGAGCATTTCTAATAAAAGAATTCGTCTCTCAATGTTGATTTTTTATGTATTCGTTTATGGGCTCGTCACTCTTCTACTGCAAATTACAATTTTCCTTACAATGTATCTTGTCTTAGAGTCAAAATGATGTATGACAAAAATATTATCATGTCTTGGTCTATTGCTATTTGTAAATCAAATATCTTCACACCTAACGACATTTGCTCCTCATACCTCATATTGCTGACTGTACTCGTTGCTACAGTCGTTGGATTTGGAAACTATTCTAACAAGGACAGTATTTTTTAAGGACAAGTTATGTTATTCGGTATATTTATCATAACATTTCATTTTTACTAGAAATTGTGAGAATTATTAATTAAAACTTAATAAAACTATTTGTTCAAGTTCATATGTCTTTTCATAGAAAATTCATGTAGTAAAGTTCGTAACTGATATTAAAATAACGGTATTGGATGGCCATTAAAATTATAAAATAAGGCCCCAGGTGGCAAAACCTTTCATTTTGTAGTAAAAAAATAACCCAAATTCCGAAGAAAAGCCGCCATATTGGATTTCTCATACAGACACTCTGGCTTATTCCACTTTCCCCCTGAGAAATTCGAAATTCACACCAATTTGAACAATTGTGTTGAACCCTCACCTCCTAGGTTGGAACTCGTACTTGACGCAGTGCTGGAAGCCCTTGCCCCGCACCTTCATGGACGTCAGCACCAGGCAGTTGCCCACGAAGTGCGCCGTGTAGCCCACGCCTTTGCTCGTCTTGAAGCTGTAACAAGTATCCCGAAGTAGGGGTATGAATGTTGAGCGCTCGGTGAAGGAGTAACATAAGTTAGAAAGATAGGTCGCTTAAGGTCCGCGCCACTATCTGAACGCAGGCATTCTCAAGAGCTTCAGGCATTCAGGATGTCCAAGAGAGTCGTTACACGCTGAACAATACGTTTTGGTATTCAATTATTTAATTTTATTTTCAGAGTTTTTGGGGAACTTACAGCTAGGTACAAATAGTATAGAAAAATGAAATTATAACCAATTGAGGTAACTCTACATGGTTGCTTGTGGCCATTTAAAAGTTTAAGTTTCAGCAACAAAAAAAATAGGTACAAAGAACAATACAGTAGACGACAAAAAAATGGTTTAAAAATTTATATAAAAGGTTAAAGTTCGCTAAAAAAGAAAATTAAAGAAGGATAATTTACCAAGAAGTGTGTACTAATCATTATTGAAGAACTTTTGCCCAGCACCTATTCCATCCTCTCAGCTTAGTCGGCCTTGTCCACAGGAATGACATGGTCAATACGTGCGGAGCTGACTAAGCCGTAGGTTTCCTTACGATGTTTTCCTTCACTGTTTGAGAGTACTGGTATAGTGTACATAAATTTTTCACACAGAAAAATCCATTGGTACACGACCGGATTTGAACCCACGACCTTAGGATCGGAAGGCGGGGTCACTACCAACTAGACCACCAGTGCTCTGCCACGTAGATATTGAGTTATTGAAAATATCAATGTCCATACCTGACTTTACCAAGGCATTAAGAGAGTTGCTTGATCTGGTGGAAAAGGCATTTTGCCTGTAGTTTGTTCGAACCGGGGGAACATAAAGTATGTTAGGCTTTCTTAAAGAAGCTGTGTTACAGCGTAGCCCTATTAACGCTAACAGCTCCGGACAGTCCACTGTGCCATTCGCATTTATTTTGCCATTATGCATCAGCTAACAGTTTGTTGTGGCAACTAACCCCTTACAAAATGTGCCTCTGGCAAACAACCCTTTTAGACACCATTTAAATAATATCCGAAGCCCGCAGATTTGAGAGGATAGCATATAGTCCTTAGGCAAATAGTAAGTTGGGTTACTCAACTACAACTTGTGTATAACCAAACTTCACAGCCAAGTGTATTTTCTAGAAAATACACTTGGTTGTGTTTGAATCAACACAAATTCACTCAACGTATATTGCACGCCAACTCTACACTCCACAGATTACATATTCATGGAGTTAAGTAGCACATAACTTCCGCATTCGTTTCAATTTCAACTTTATCGCTTACCGCTAAGGACGTATTTTAGTTACGTTCATAAATAACTCACAGCTGTACCAAAACAACGGACCCAATCCAATTAGAGTAAAACACGATGCGATTTTCCGTCCCAAAGTACCAGGATAGCATAACATGGTAGGCGCCACACTTGAAACGGCGTGGTTACGGATTGAATGAAAAGTTGCACAAACATGGACTTACAAACAAACCGAATGGCGACCGCAGAGAGAATATTTGCAAATTATTTACGTTCCGCTGTGCGCTACTCATGTTTACTCGTTTACGAATGACTTATTTAACGCTTTTCATAATAATTTCGTATGCTCTAATAAACAGCCAAAAATGTTTATTATAAGAATGTAGCAATATTTTAAACAGATTTTAATTTGAATTAGTTAAATAATATGATTGGAACAAACGTAGAGGATTGATTAAAACCTAATGGAAAACATCATAAAAATACACCTGCTTCGTTCATTCATAAAGCTACGGGACCTTACTAATCGGATACCCAGCGTACAATCTTCACTATTTTTTACTGCACATTTTTTTTAGAACGTCTTGCTACCTCCTGGTTTTCATTAGTCGCCTGGTAATCTTGTGAATTTTCAAGAAAGGGTTAAAGCAACAAAAAAAACACCTGTTCAAAGGCCAAAGGCGTCTTGAAAATGACAGAAGGTATAAAATATGAACTTACCTGTATAAATAAGGTTTTTCTCTCTCAATGTTGACGGAGTTGATGGGATCAAGCCGGAACCAGGTGGTGAATGTGAAGCCGTTTTCGTAGGGCCACCTGGCGAGGGGCGGGAGCACCACCGCCTGGAACAAAGGAATCAGTGAGGAAAATCTTCACCAATACACTGTATCCCACTGACTCAACTCGCATAGTAGGTTCAAATAGCCAACACCACAGACTGAGTTCTTAAAGGTCGTAATATCGTCATGGTTTGCAATTGCTACAGCAAAGCACAGAAGAAGTAGTAAATACCAAGGTTGGTACTCAGGAATAGGCTTCTAAAAACGTTGTTAGGGCAAAATAGGCAAAGTAGATATATGTGGTTCAGACCCTCTTTAAGAAAACCCCAAAGGAAATAGTAGAAGTAGGTTCTGAATTTAATCTAGAAACAGCTTAGTTCCGCCGTTAGTTTCGCTCCGTTCAAGCGGCTAAGCTGATTAAAGACGAGTACAGACAGTCACAGAAACGACGAAACCACGAATAAAATCACAATTCAGTTTATCTCACAGTTTTCTGAGCCATTTGGAAACCTACCAAGAATTTGAAATCCGAACTTTTTGTACTACTGCTACTGTAGCCAGAGGTTCTTTGAAGTTTTCGCTTTTGATCAAGCGATAAGAACCCTTATGTCTTTTACCACAATTTTAGCAGTTTCTGCGTAATCAAATTCATTACACACATGTTAATCCTGCATACGTACCAGGCAAGTATAAGTCCGCAAGAGTCGTCACACGGCCGTCAGATCTCGGATAAGCACGACAGAGAGAAATGGACCCACCCCGAGGCGGTACGCCTCACGACGATAAATAAGGGGAAAAAACGGACACACAGATAGCCCAGTATGTCACGCGGATTACAACCCAGCCCGTATTTGAATAAGAATTGCCAATAAGGACGGGCGGGACGCTTAAACAGCGCTCCTAAAGTGTTCTGCCCGCCTGGTATCGATCTGTTTAGGCGTAGAGGTTTGGACTTCAACTAGGCTTTGTTTATTATAGGTTTGGTCGATGTCAAATTAATATATCCGTTACATCAGGTACGAAATCACATTAACTCAACATTTTCAAGAACTCTATTGTAAAAACAACTTGGTGAAGTGAAATCGTGACCAGCAATTGGGAAACCTCGAAGTAAACTGTGCTTAAGAGGAAACTTCGTCCAATCCGCCACCTCGGGCCCTCGGGCAGAATTTCATTTTCATCAAATTCGTATGCCGCGCGACGCTCAACTTTAAAGATAGGATTGCAGCTGAATTACAGTTATCCGAGTTTGAAAGGCGAGTTAATAAGAACCGGTATAATGTCTAGCGCAGGCAATGCTAGGGGTGTAATAACTCGAGTTTCGGACTCCGAAAATTATTATAAAAATCTTTAGGTAAATTTTATTGGAAGCTTCATAAGTGGTATGTGAAATGATTAAACTGAAGTTTAAGTAGTTTATACTAGCTGCCGCCCGCGGCTTCGCTAGCGTGGTACCCGGATAAAATTGCCTATATGTTAATCCAGTACATGTTACTATGTATATTCCAAGTTTCATTCAAATCCGTTCAGCCGTTTGGCGTGAAAGAGTAACAAACTTCCATACAAACGAACTTACAATGTGAAGTTTGAACGATATTATATGAGTCCGCTTTATTTGAGGAAAAGATGCCGACGGCACAGAGTCGACTGGAAAAGATGTTCCCAGAACAGTCTTACTTCTAGTTATGGACAAGCAATCGAAGTGTGCAATACATTTGAAAATAATTAAATATTTTTTTTTTTTATATTTTAATCCGCCGAGTTTTCGGAGTAGATACAACGTCGTCGCAGCAGACGACTATATCTGTTCGGAAGCCAAGCCGCTCTCAGTACAAAGCGCAGGGCACATCTTTAATTAGCTCTTTCCTTTCCCAACACATTGAAAAGAAAATAAGGAAAATATAATGATATAACAATACAAAGCTTTTTATAAGACTTTCTATGAAAACTTTATGAAGTACAAATTACTTTTTTAGAATTATTGATCTTCTAAGTAACTTCCCCCAGGAGACGCTACAGATAAGTAATACCTTATTAAAAGTCGGAAAAAAATCAGGGCCTCTTCCTTAATATTCCGAGCATTTCCCCAAAAACAAATTAATAATTAAAACTCTTACAAAAATACTTTTAAAAAGCTCCCGGCGTCCATTAGAGGAATTCATTAATACTCCTTAAGATTCCCGCAAGTTTGTTGTTTCAATAATTGGTTCGGAGGTCGAATTTTAATTTGCATAAGAATTATGAGCCGGAGAAAAAAATACCCTTATTAGGGTCTCCGCCTACCACCGGGGTGGTGGTGGGCGGAGACCAACCGACCACCAACGCAAAGAAACGTTCGGATGCCGAAATCCCACCAATATACATTTGTAAATCCAAAAGTGTATCAGAAGGAGACAATATTAGCATGTTTTTTGAACGAAACTTGGAATATATGACCTGGAATGCTACAGGCTACTTTATATCCGGGTACAGCGTGAGAAGCCGCGGGCAGAAGCTACAGCATCTCTTCTGTAATCAGCGCGCAGATGAAATATGAGCACTGTTTATAAATACAGCATATAAATACAGTCGTTAATGGAGGCCGTTCCTCTTCATTTACCTGAAATATCGCCGAACGGCAAAATGGCGAGACGCCACCTTCTTTATTGAATTTACGATGTCCACCGACACATTCACCAGTGGCTACCAAACATATACATATTATCACATCCGTATCCCTAATGGGTGAGCAGAGTACAAGTAAACACAAGAAAACTTGCAGCCACTTCTGATTTAAAGTACTAAGATGGATATGGTGAACCATGGTGGCAGGTGATCAGCCCATCGCCCATATAGCTGGTCCATCATGTTGGAGAGGATACTATCTCTTAGTCGACTTTTATGACATGCTCGGGTAGAGAATGTGAGCTGTACTCTCAAATGGTGAAGGAAAAGATCGTTTGGAAACCGGCCTGTCGTAGAATTTAAAAACTTTGAAAACACGCGTCAAATGAACGAAAGGAGCCCCTTTGAGGCGCACTTAAAACCCATTCACCGCACTGGTTAGTAAGTACTAGAGGCACGAACAGTGGTAACATTCAAAGATACCAAAGATTTTGGTAGGACATAGATTGGACTGATGTATTTTTAAGACCATTATTATTTTATCACATGTGTTCGTGCAAATGAATGTCATTTATCATTCAGATTTATAAACTAAGGCCTTTAACCGCGTAAGGATTTATCAGCGTCAGGAGGCAACTTTTTACCTTCACAAACGGGACGCTGTAGTGCCCGGGACGAATAAGATTTATAATGTTAGTAGGATTTAAGGTGGAATTAATGTTTTGCAGCTCCTCTGATGTTGCAGGTAAGTGCACTACGATTTGATAACAAAGAGAAAGGTGAATGCCAACTACATTTTATTGTGCAATGTCCTCCAGCCTTCAAGCTAGTGAAGCTGTCGTTATATTCGTTCATTGTTTCAACGGGGGCGTAGCTCAGATGGTAGAGCGCTCGCTTAGCATGCGAGAGGTACCGGGATCGATACCCGGCGCCTCCAAACTTAAATTTTGCAAATTTTTTTAGGTTTCCGTACCTCAAGACTGCCATTGGAACCCTATTACTAAGCCACCGCTGTCCATCCGTCTGTCAGATTAATGAACGATCCCTAACATGTATGTGACATATTCCAGACCCCACACAAGGATTCCCTGTATCGTTGGTATGAAGAACTACGAGTACCATGGCACCAAGATACCTTGTCTTGGAAGAGATATTTGCAGAACATGAAAACATTTCTTTCGCAGCGGGTATTGAACCGTCTTGTGTCTCAGCTAGGCACTCGCCACGCTGCCGAGGTTGCCAATGGGTTTAGATTTGTGATAATTTATAGAGCGATAACTTTTTTATAATAATCTACGATATTACAGCTTGTTCAACATTTTCCACATACTCTGTGTCGTGGAGAAATGCAAATCGTCACGTACGAAATGAACGGTTCAAGGCAAAACGCATTGCTTGCAGTATCATATATTCAAGCTAGTTGTCACCAGGGGGCGTAGCTCAGATGGTAGAGCGCTCGCTTAGCATGCGAGAGGTACCGGGATCGATACCCGGCGCCTCCAACTATTTTTTACATTTTAATGGTTCGTTAGTAGAATAAAACGCACTCGTTTCTGATATCCGATACAGTAGAGTGGGGTCTGGACTCAAATGGGACTGAGTTTTTTAGGAATATATATCAATGAAAATTAAAGTAAAATAGTAGTCATCGTCATCATTCGCAGCTTATCTTTGCCCAATGCTGGGCATAGGCCTCCCTCCGCTTGTGCCATCCAACGCGGTCCTGTGCAAGTCTAATCCGGTTCCGGTCCACGATCTAGCTAGACTATATCATCTGGCCATCTCGCTGCGCATCTCCGCATTTCTTTAACCGAACCTCAGCCATCATTCAGCTATCGCCTCATAAACAGTATTAGTTAAATAAATATACCAGTAAATTGAGAAAAGCACAACAAGCATGAATGAACGAGAGTAATCAGGACCGTAGTAAATGGAGATCCGTGGTCTCTGCCTACCCCTATGGGAAACAGGCGTCATATGTATGTATGTATATCTAGGTATTCCAAATTGGCACGGGTTGCGTTCGGAAACCTGATCGGTGCCGCTCTATCCGACAGTTTTCTTCACTATCTATTGGAAACCTGCCAATTAACTACCTGTTAATGAACTGCAGTACTCGAATGTTTGCTGATTGCAATTAAAACACTGCAGCATCAGTATTTACATAATATGTGTATATTTTTTCGGCAGATACCAAAGAACAGATTACGTAAGAGATGACATAATACACGCTTATATAACAGTAGAAAACAAGTGATTTAGTGATTTAAAACATCAGGATCTACATTGGGGTCGTTGGAGTAGAAGTAATCAGGCACTTGCTGCACGAGGTTGCCAGCGCTGTCATAGTGCTGCTCCGCGAAGCCGAAGGCAGCCGGCCTCGTGCCCGCCCCGTCGTAGTACACCACCACTGTCAACACCACCCTGCCTCGCGTCTTCTCCACAAAATCGGTCATCAATGCCTCACTCGCTTTTTTAACCTTTCCTCTGTTGAGTCGGAAAGTCTGCGGCACGACGTTGTAGAAATCAGGAGGCCCCCCGTTCTTGTACGATATCAGATGGCCCAAATCATCGTTGTTTCTGTTTATTCTGCCTTTATTCACCCCCATTCGATTGCAGTTCGCCTCCGCTTCGGGGGACACTTCTTTGGACTTTTTCGAATCGGTAGGTTGGATGGTGTTCGGTCTGATCGAGGCTCGGACCACCAACGGAAGCATTATCACTCCTCTGGAGCCGTTGACAGACTTGTACGTGTACTGGTATACAGCGTTGGGTTTATTGGGGTTTGCCACGGGCAGGGTGATGTTGTATAGGCCTTCCATGGAGTCCGCGTATGAGGAAATGGGTTTTACTATTTGTACAGCTCGTTTTATCCTCTCATGCAAGACGCTAAGCCAGTTTCTTTCGAGAGGCGTAGAGTTAATTCGGTTTGCGTCAACCGTATCCGTATCGGAAGATAACAGATATTCTTCAATGCCCTGAGGCTCGTTATGCTCGCTAGCTCCATTTTCGCTTTTCAAATTGTGAACTTCTCTAGCTAATAATGTATTACAGAGCAACAGCAGAAGAGCGAAATGCCCGACCATAGTGGTCGAGTTTTGAAACTGTACTGATGTATGGCTCGGTCTAGATAAAAATATTAGGTAGGTAGGCGTATATGTACTTACAGGAATTTAGAAAACAGACCCTGATAACATCTGTTTTTTTGGTGCTATGTTCCTGGTTCAGATAAAAACTTATCTGAAAATTATCCCAAAAATTATCTGAGCTCTGTTTTCTATCTGTAGGCGAACTCAGATAAAAAACTGAGCTCATTTTTATTTCTTACTAGCGACTCGCCCCGGCTTCGCTCGGGGATAAACATATAGGTTTTTCCAGCAATAATTCTAATTTTTCTCGCCGTAAAAACCATCCTTGAACTTCAACGAACATTTTAAAAAAAGATTTGGCCAAATTGGTCCAGGCGTTGTTGAGTTATGCGCTTACACACATTTTGCGATTCATTTTTATATATAAGATTATTATTATACTGATTACCTTAAAGTTTTTAATGTTATTATAATTTGTCTTTGTAGCATAAAATAAATATTTCTATGTTATATAAATAAAGTAATCCCGAAATAACTGTCTGATGTGTTTGTCTGACCTTGTATGTTTTATTTTGAATGAATTTTATGCAAATGCATGATGTATGGCGCTCTCTCACCAAGTCTTATTGAATGGAACCAACGGCATCAGCCAACTCTAAGGCTACGCACGTTTACTTCGCTTTGAATGAGTCGACAAACTTTATCTTCCTGCTGCATCCTCCAGGAGTTGAATTTCGGAAATTTCTTATTTAGTTTAGGTCTTTGTGCTATAAGGTATGTATCCTCTACATTTCAAGCCTCTAGAATAAACGGTTTAGGCTCTGCGTTGTCTATCATAGGTCAGTCAGTCACGACAAAGGATTTTTTATAGTGTGTTTTTCATTATGTATGTTAGTTTTAAGGTATATATTTATATCGGCCGTAGAATAACCCTAATTATAAGTGCTTGTACATATTTACTAACAAATTATGGATCTTGTAGTCCGAAATAAAATCTTTTTATTTTTTATTATTTAATAAGTTTATAACACCTGTAACTTTTCTAATGTTGCCTGAAATAAAGTTTTTTATTTTTTATTATTCCCAGTCCTGAAATCCGAGCGCCGCCGCGCGCCGTCAGAACAAGAAAGCTTAGTCTTCTTATTAAGTAAGACATGGGAAGACCTGGATAAAGGAAGACATAGGCTGGTCTACTCACCGATCCCTTCCGTCCAGGGAAGCTGAAGAAGACGTCGGGTCCGTTCCGGTGCGGCATCTGGCGCAGCACGTTCAGCAGCTTGGCGGAATGCCGGGGCTGTAGTACAAACACACTCGTTACATATGTACACTCCCCCAATAATACAACAATTGGTTTCAGAAGAGACTGGAAAGTCCTGTACGTGATAGGTAAGACGTATATTTAACCTCGTTTGCTTAGAATTCGATGTCTTTGGAAAAGTCATTTTGATCAAGATTCACATTTGAGAGTTATTTCGATTGGAATAAATAAGGAGAAAATTAACCAGCGGCATATTCAAGACATTCCCCCGGTCACTTGAAAGAGTTAAAAACCTAATTAGCCACAAATAGAGGTTGAAAAAGAACCAAAAGAGGCCAATCTCAATTACCAGGCGAGCATAAACACAAAGTAACTATTCAGCTGCCGGCTAATTACGGGCCCGATGCGGCTAAAACGCTGCAAATTTCAAAAGCATTGCACCACCAGTAATTGCACGTCTCTCGCGGCTTCGCCGTTTCGTTCGAGTTATCTTCGTGCAGTTTATGTTTCCCTGGTAGTATCCGGCAGTATTGCGGGGGTGTTTTGCGTGGTACTCGACGCGCTTCACTATTTATAGGTGGGTACTAATTAGTATGAGTGCTGATTAATTGCTAGTGGGTGTGAAACTCAACCGACAAGTTTCCACTAAGGTTTCATTCGAAAATCGAACACTGAAATGTGCAAAACATACAATGATCACGGTGGGAATGCGACTGCCATGTTGTAAATTGAATAGGCATTGGCGCCATATTGTTTTATTGATCTTATTCACTGGCCATTTCAAAGGCCCTGCAAAATCATTGTACACACAGCGATAATACTGATACCACAATCTATATAGATTTTCTTAAAGACTGTGGTTGTGTAGACAAGTGAAGGCAGTTGGTTCACTCACCCATTTTCCGTTGACCGCGCGCATCGCGTTGAACAGCTGCTTGAGTTCCTTCACTGTGACGCTGTAGCTGGCCAGCACGCCCAGCATCTCTATCAGAAGATCTGCAACAAGAAGATCAGCAGGGTATAAAATAACTACTAACCCAACTATAACTTGGTGCGGATACGGGCGTGATAATATGTATGTAAACTTCATTAGTGCATCGGGATTCAAGCCTACTACCTTAGTATTGAATAGGTATCGGAGTACTTACAACTAAGCTTACATTAAGCTTAGATTATAGCCATTTATCTAGTTCTGCACATGCCAATTAATCTATCATTTACCTTAGTACTTAGTACCTTTTTATATTAAAAATATTTATTCAATTTAAAGTCCTACCTATTTCTAATAATTCCTGTTTCTTTTCTCCTGTGTTCTATGACGAGTCATAGCTTGTGCACTTAATATAAGTACCTACTTATTTAGTTATTTTGTTAATGTGTCTCATTCTATGATAATAAAGATATTCTATTCTATTCTATTCTACAGACAATACGCAATGCAACCGCTTGTAGACAAAGCATTTCCTAGGCGGTTTCAAGATATTGAAATATCTTGTCCTGGTTAGATGTCAACATCAATTAGATGAACAGACTGAATTATTACTTCTCTGCTGGACTGGTAGTAAAGAAAAAACATAGAATGCGTCCAGCTGCTTCTCTCCCCGAGCATGTCGTAAAAGTCGACTAAGGGATAGTATCCTCCAACATGATGAGATACAATAAGCAAGTATTCCCAAGGAGGGTTGACGTCAGGCAGGCGGCCGGTCATAAAACACCTTAGCCAAAACTCTTACAGCATGATCCAAGGGTCATGCTGTGCCGACCCCGCATAGAGTGGGATAAGGGCAAGATGATGATGATGATGACTGAATTATTACTTAATACGGTAGGTAGTTGCAAGGAACATTAATAATTGAATTAATTGTAAATGCAATTGAATTACATAAATTAAACGATTTAATTATATAGAAATAGCTACACAAATTAATATTTGCATGTCAAAACTGTGGGCCATGGATAGACGAGACTAGCACTAGACCGATGGCACAAACAGAGGAAAGCTTATGCCCAGCAGTGGGCAAAGTCAAGCTGTTAAGAATGATGTTGATGATGATAATGATGTAATATGTAATGAAAATAATTTAATAACTATCACGTAAGAGGTTACGCTGAATGTATTATGAATACACAGGCAGAGGAAAGCCTAAGAAAAAATGGATGGATTGTGTGAAAGAGAAAGAGTACATATTGAGATGACGGGTGCCAGAAGGTAATAATAATAATAAATAACACCCAACATAGTCACATACATAGCCCTGACCTCACACTAGGATTCCCTGTATCAGAAACTACGAGTACCATGGTACCACAACACCCAGACCCGGAAGAAATATTTGCAGAACATGCAAACATTTCTTCCGCAGCGGGAAACCAACCCGCGTCTATTGCGTCTCTGCCGAGCAATCGTCCGCCACGCCACCGAGGCCGTCAATGGAATGGAAGAAGATAACATGCTGTGTCGACCACACATAGAGTTGGATAAAGGCAGGAAGAAGATGACTCTTAACTATATTCACTTTCACACAATCCATTTAGTTAGACAATTAGTATAGGTAATCTAATCAATTTCATTTCAAATTTTTCTTTTTTAGGTTATCAAATTCCTCACACATATTTTTACGTTATTTTCAACAGATGTCTCTCGTAATTTTTCATTACGCATTTTATTCGCTCGAAACCGTTCGGCTCACGGTAATCATGTAAATTATTCCGCCCGAAAATACCAGGACTACATAAATATGGAAGCGTTCGTTCCGTGCTTGTTCCCGCTGAATTTGCGATTCGCGCCTCGCGGCCGCGTATTATGCACGAGGGTCTACACTCGCGAAGTCGCGATCCGTTTGTTTTCTTTCGCTTGTTATTTTGTTACATAACATGCATTCGTTTGGTTCAAATCGTTTGTAACATTTTTCGAGTTGTGATCAGTCAAAATGCGACAGATATGGAATGAATGCCTGTAAAGCTTACTAAAAAGGGCTTGTTGTGGGTACGTACAGACGTATTATATGAGCGTGTTATATAGTATACTGGGCGTACGAGTTTACGAGTAAGTTTACGTTAAGGGATGGCGTATCTGTTTAGTACCAGTAGTAGGATCTGTGGCTCTAGTTCAAAACTAAGCCACAAATCGATTGGCGAAGAAACTTCCATTACAAAAAGAATTTCTGTGCCTATTTTAATTAGAAATTTTATTGCAGTATAACAAAAATTCTTATTGGTAAAAGAAAAAAGCTAAAATGATTAACAAAATGAAGTCCATCTGTCGCGTAATTTCCATTGGTGTGCACCAGGGTCTAAGCCACGGCGAAGAGTTCGCGCCGTTTACTAATCCCCAGTAATCCGACACGGATTGCAGCCGACCGGCTCCTCTGTTTTATGCAGGCCTGGTAGCGCTGAGATATTAAAATGCTTAACGCGATTAAGCTCGGAAATATTACGCTCGTGATGGTCGAGTGGAAAACTGCGGAGTAATAAAATTAAAGTTAGACGCGTAATGGAGTTTGGCTTCTAGTTTTATGATTAATTATTTGGGTTTTAGCAAAAATAATAGTGATTTAATATAGAAATTGCGAATTAGTCAGCTAAGGATATTTTTTTGTTAAAGAAGTGCGTATGTGTCTTACCAAAATGGTGAGCCAATGAAATCATACTGTGCAAGTGAGAGTGGGAACTTATATAGCTTATGATCTAGAATAACATATTGGCTACTTTTGGCCCGAGTAGATAAAAGACGTTCGGAGCCGCGGTGACAGACGTATGTATGTTTGCCGTAATAAGCTACATAGACATAGTTACCTGTTCATGTTCATACGTAGACGCATACAAATCTAATTTATTTGCTCTAAGAGCCACATTGGATTATTTTAATAGATTCCGCTTTAGACTAGAGGATTTATAATAAATTCCTTGAGAGCTTGTTTCAAAGAAAAATTCAAGTACTCTCAGTACTCACTTACTTAGTCTAAGTAGAAAATAAGAAATAGTTTTTACCCATAACTCAGAAATGCTGGTAAAATAATGTAGTTCAGATAATTGACTACTTTTGTTCATGCGTTCCTAGTGTTTTGCTCCTGGTTTATCAAATGCAACAAAATGAGAAAAAATATTTTATTGACCTTCGTGCACTTTAAACCCTTTCACCATACTGGTGCGTGAAACTAATGACTCAGTTAGTTAGTGTTTGTAGTATAGAAGTAGAGGTGCGATGATATAGTAAACTATACTTCTTCCAAGTTTTATTCAAATCCGTTCAGCCGTTACGACGTGATTAAGGCACAAATATCTCAAAATCTTTCCGATTTATGAGGATTAGAATATTCAAAAACACAGATTTTTTGCCATACAGTTCGTTAGCCTAGTTCAAAGCTTTTGTAAAGTTACAATGTATGTTTGTGAATTCTATCGAATGACATGAGCTAGTTCGCGTGATCAATCAATAGACAAACTATATGTTAAGTGATTGGACGGGGCGTTGAATCAGTTTGCAGATGGCTGTCGATCCGGCCACAGAATAAAAACAACAGATTTTCCGATTCATGTACAAGCTTTCGTGGGCGGTTTCGCTTACTTGGTAATCGAATAAAAAGTATTTATGGTATTCCAGCCTCCTTACTATGTATATTCTGTTTCATTCAAAGCCGTTACGGCGTGATTGAGGCACAAAAATTATCACAAACTTTCGGATTTTTTATCAATATTATCAAGCCAAAAGAAGCCCACTACCTTCCTTTTCTAGAAGCGTTTCGTCGTATTTTCTAACCGTCATATAATAAGATTTTCACTCACTGACTGCCTTTTTTAATATCATCATCATTTTCTTGTCCTTATCCCACTCTATGTGGGGACGGCACAGTATGTTCTCCTCTTCCATTGCCACTTTCCGTCGTCTTCTGCACTCACTCTTTAGCTTAGCTTAGCCATGTGATATATCACACAATCCAATTTGTTATTCCAAAATAAAAAAATAGTTGGAGGCGCCGGGTATCGATCCCGGTACCTCTCGCATGCTAAGCGAGCGCTCTACCATCTGAGCTACGCCCCCTGGTGACAACATCTTTGAATTTATGCTACACTGCAAGCTGCGATTTTGCCTTGAAGCAATAATTTCCTAATAGAGTTCGAACGTGACTATTCGCATTTCTCCGCAGCAAATAGAATTATTGATATTAAATACTTATTTGTTTTATTCATCTTCCACAGCCTGTCTTTGCCCACAGCTGGGCATACATGAGGCCTCTCTTAGTTTGTGCCATTTAGCACGGTCCTATGCTAGCTAGCCTAATTAAATATATAACTTATTTTTTAAATCCGTACTTTTAATATTACAACACCCAGACCTGGAAGAAATATTTGCAGAGTATTCAAACATTTCTTCCGCAGCGGGAATCTAACCCGCACCTCTTGCGTCTTAGCCGAGCACTCACCCGCCACGCCACAGAGGTCGTCAATTAATTCACGGCGTACGATCTTGACTATGTAAAAGTTGTTTCTCTCCCCGAGCATGTCGTAAAAGTCGACTAAGCGATAGTAACCCCTCCAAAATGATGGACCGGTGGGCGATGCGCTGATCACCTGTCACCATGGTCCACCATATCCAACTTAGGACTCTAGGATCAGATGTGGCTGCAAGTTTCTTATAAATATTTTTTGGCTCTGCCCACCCCATTAGGGATACAGACGTGATGATATGTATGGATGTATGTCACACTATAGGCCGGCCTACCTTCTCTCTGATAAAATTCATATTAAAAATATTACTAGAAAAACTGTTATCAGCGCGATCTGATACAAACAATTCTCAAATAAATAAAACTGAATTTTTCCTGTCCTGTGCCGTTCTTGTTCCTTTTTGAATAAACAGCAAAATGAGGGTAGTTTGGAGGCGCCGGGTATCGATCCCGGTACCTCTCGCATGCTAAGCGAGCGCTCTACCATCTGAGCTACGCCCCCGGTACATTTCACGTTGAAATCATTCACAGCATTGAAACAAGTCTACAGCCTGAGGGCAACATGATGTAGAGGGAGTTACTACATCTTTTTTACTTTGTAATAAAACTGTGTCGTATCCGATCATATTTGTCTTAAATATCAAACTCAAACTCAATATACATTATTCAATAGGATCGGTAAAGATCATTTTAAATCTTCTTAAATCTACTTTGAACTTACGCCTGTTCGTAACGCGACCAAGCTTGGAAGATACAGGAAAGAAAACACGCTGGGCAATTTTTTTGGACAATTATCCCTTTACAATTGACGACCTTGGTGGCGTGGCGGAGACGCAAGAGGCGCGGGTTTGATTCCCGCTACGGGATAAATGTTTTGTGTTCTGCAAATATTTATCCCGGGTCTGGGTGTTGCAGTATTATATAATTATGTATTTAAAAAAAAAGAAGAATATAAGTATTCTATCAACCATCTGGTGCCCCATAGGTGAAATGTCCATAAAAAAAAAGTTTTAAAAACGAGTAGTATAAGACTTGTACCTATCATCATCATCATTCGCAACCTGACTTCACCCTCCCTTTGTGTGTGCCATTCTGCACGCTCCTTTGCAAGCCTTATCCAGGTCAGGCCCGCGACAGATGCTGTATCTGCCCATGTCGCTCGTGACAACCGACGTTTCTATAACTTGTATCTCTAAATGTGCCACAGGGTGGAATTTTTACTCTCCATCATCATTGAATTTATAAGCTGAGATTTTATGGTCTTTCTTAAATTTAATTTACATGTTTGCTGGAGAGATTTGATCCTTATGATTGACCCTATCAACTGATGGCATAAAAGTGCAGAATATTGCTTTTTCGTATTTTAGTCGGTTCGATTCCCGGGTATAGTAATCGTTTTTTTTCAAAAAACATAAAATTTTTTGTCATGATGGGATACCTAGACAATTTATGTTCTGGCATAATACGATTCATTTTTCACGAGTACCACGCGAGCGAAGCTGCAGGCCGAAGCTATATATAGCTATAAGTAAAATCTTTTATACCTACTGCTAAGTACATCTACATACCTACTAACGTATTTCCTTGTCGAAATAGATTTTTTAAAACAGTTGGAGATTTGGTTGTTTCAAATACAATAGGTCCTTAAAATCATCGCTTAGCAAAACAATTACAAAGCGTAAAATAACAAAATGTTGATAGTTTGGAGGCGCCGGGTATCGATCCCGGTACCTCTCGCATGCTAAGCGAGCGCTCTACCATCTGAGCTACGCCCCCTGTTGGAAGTGAAGATAAATAAATCTACTGCATAAAAAACCAGATCACGTCAGGTTACGTGACATTGACATTTAAAATGGCTGCGCGAAATAAAATTAAGGTCTTTGCTTATATTTTACGATTTGCTGTTCCGAGACTTATATTGTGCGGCTAAATTCATGCGTAAAAATCTTACTTATATTATAAATGCGAAAGTTTGTGAGTTTGGATGTTTGGATGTTTGGATGTTTGTGCCTCAATCACGCCTAAACGGCTGAACGGATTTGAATGAAACTTGGAATATACATAGTACATGTACTGGATTAACATATAGGCTATTTTTTATCCGGGTACCACGCGAGCGTAGCCGCGGGCGGCAGCTAGTATTTTAATAAAAATTGAAATATTAGCGTCATGATAAGAAATGATAAAACGAGGGTATTTGGAGGCGCCGGGTATCGATCCCGGTACCTCTCGCATGCTAAGCGAGCGCTCTACCATCTGAGCTACGCCCCCCGTTGGAATTAACAATAAAAAAATGGACCGCAATATTTTAAACCTAAAAAACCAGATCATGTCAGTTCACTTGACATTGACACACAATAAAATTACGCGTAAGCACAAAACTTTCACTCGAACTTCCAATGTTATGCTAACTAACACACGGTAATCTAGTTTAAATTATGTACCCTAAATGATTATTATTTTGTTGAAGTTTAGCAACGTTGTGCGCGGTCACAATTGGGATGGGTGATCGCAAGTGGCATTACGAGCTGAGCGCTTCCGTGCTTCGGAGGGCACGTTAAATTGTCGGTCCCGGCTTTTAAGTCGTTAAGCCATGACGGAGTTAGGCCATAAGGTGAGTCGTTAAGCGGCGGCCTAAAAACTCCGTCACCAGAGTTAGACACTAGCTCATACGAACTTACTTTTATTTCAGTAACCGACTTCATCATTATCATTCAAAGTCTGATCTTTCCCACATGTTAGGCATAGGCCTCCCATGTTTGTGCTACCCATCATGGTTCCATCCACGGCCCCCCACGATATTCCAACAAAAAATTCGAAATTATTAAAAAATTACAAAATGAGGATTGCTTGGAGGCGCCGGGTATCGATCCCGGTACCTCTCGCATGCTAAGCGAGCGCTCTACCATCTGAGCTACGCCCCCGGTACCGAGCGTGGCGAAATTCAGCCACAGTTGTAGAATGTCCAGTTGACGTGCCTCGCGGCAAGGCCATTGCGAAATACCCGCATTCGCAATTTAGTACGTGACATTTCGCTTTTCTCTATAAATAACAGACGTCAGCTGTACAGAAAGTACTTATTATTGAATTTACTCTATTACATTTTTAATTTATGGACCTTTAAATGTCAGAAGATAAAAACAAACGGTCAGATGATAATTAAATGTAGATAAGCTTACAGCTGCGCATATTTTACATAATCGATTTTATGATATTATAATACTTGTATAGTCCTTCATCAAACGTGATTTTAAAATGGCCCGACTAACCTACATCAGATCGGCTCGCCTACCTTTGATGTTGTTAATTGATTAGTTAAATATGTACAGAACTCGCTACTGCTAGGGGCATTGGATTAACTAGAACACCTTTTAAAGATTTAGGTATTGTAAGAACACCTTTCTAAATCTCAATCATCCCTTATCCCATCTAGGGTAACATAATGTACTGAGCCTCCAAGGTCACTAAGTAGTTTACTTTCTACGGCTAAAAGGATGATCTCAAAATAAGGCTACAAGATTACCTAATAGCTATTTGTTTTGCCCTATCTTTGTTCATCTTACTATAAGCACGTTATGAGTTATCTTATGCAGTGAGTATTACAGATTAATTAAATCAAACAAGTGAAGTACATCATACAAGATAATTTTATCTACCGTTGTAAAAGGAGCATAGCTCAGATGGTAGAACGCTCTCTTAGGATGCGAGAGGTACCGGGATGATATCCGGCATCCTAAACTACCCTCTTTTTGACATTTTTGAATCTATGATGCAAATTTTTGCAATTTTATTGGTATATTTGAATTATTTTAGTTGTACGTTTGAATTTAGCCGCATTGTAGATAAGTGAAAGCCTTGGTTTGTTCGTGCAGTCTAATTTTTAAATGTCAATGTCTCGTAACCTGACGTGATCAGGTTTTTTTCGTAGTGCAGTAGATTTTTTTAACTTTACATCCAACGGGGGGCGTAGCTCAGATGGTAGAGCGCTCGCTTAGCATGCGAGAGGTACCGGGATCGATACCCGGCGCCTCCAACTCTTATTTTGCACCCTGAATTGATGCATTGTTTCGTTATTTTCAATCAACAAGTAAAATATCGTAGGTATTTTATTATTGAGAGAGAAATAATGAAATCTTTCAGCTTTATCCAAACCAATCCATTGATGTTGCCATAAATAAAATGAAATATTCGTTTACCTTTCATAGTCCGTGTCAATATTAATAAAAATGTTCAGCTGAATGACAAACAAAGCATTGTTTCGACGTCTCATTTGGCCCTTGCTCATTTTCGCCCCGAGGCACATTGACCCCGTTTCTCACTCAGGTGACGTGAAAAAAATCAGGGGAGAATACCAGGCGTGCATACAAAAGAGGCGGTGAAAGAGACGAGTGTGTGGAAATTACGTTTGGTAACAAGACGCGAATTAAAAATGTGAGCGCTCTTCACTTGTCATGCATTCCTGGTGTTTGGGGAAGGGGTAAAATAATTATGCATGTTCTGTGAACGTGTTCATATTGAGAAAATTGTACTCTTTTTAATAAGTTTGCGGTCACTCACTTAACAAGAAAAACGAGGATTAGGTATATTTTTCATGGTTTATCATATTTATCAAGGTTTTAAAATGCGAAAAGTTAGATAGATAGATAGAGGTATGTATAAAGTTTAAGAAGAAAGTTTATTAAGCGGAGATCATAATCAAATAAAACAGAAATTATTATTATTATTATTATTATTATCAGCCTGTAGCAGTCCACTTCCGGACATAGGCCTCTCCTAATGCCATTCCAGTTTTCTAATTCTCTGAGCTATGTCGGTGACTTTGTGTAGGATAACATCGTTACGGATCCTATCCTTCAGAGAAACTCCGAGCATAGCTCTTTCCATAAGTCGCTGAGCGACTTTGAGCTGGTGGACTAGCCGCACTGTGAGTGTCCACGTTTCGGCTCCGGATGTCATGACAGGTAGGACGCACTGATTCAACACTTTGGTTTTCACGCATTGTGATAAGTACAGGTGACGTGAAAAATTTACGTAATTTTCCAAATGTTGCCCAACCGAGCTGGATTCTCCTCTTAGTCTTCCTTGTCAAAGTTGTTTCCTAGACTCATTCTCAAAGTTGTTTCTACCCAACTGCACAATCTACCCGAGGTACATATGTGTATTCCGAATTTTGCCTGGCGGAGATATCCAATACAAAAACAAAATACAGCTGAATTGAGAATCTCTTACTTTCTTAAAGCTGGTTAAAAATACAGATTACCCTTTTATCCAGCCAAGGAAAGAGCATACAAACGTTTAACAAAACGGATAATACTACGTGTAACATAAAAATAAACCGCAAAATATGCCTTGAACACGGCTATAACATTATGCCATGCGCTCAAAGATATTGCGTAAAAATGAGCTTTTACATATAACTCGGGAAAACATATAAAATGGCAAATAAGGATGATTATATTACTTCGAATCTACATAGAAATTACCTTTTGCAAATGATGATTGATAGTCAGTTATTAATAACTAAGGAAATGGAAAATATAAACTTACTTACTGACTGACTATCGGCGAACATCCTAAACCACGAGTCCTAGAAGCATGTAACTTGAACGAGTGTGTTTTTTTTATGGTGTAGGGGTGCATTATGAAAGGTTTTCGCGAAATTCAGCTCCTGGAGTACGCAGTTGTCCAGAGAACATGAAGTTTCTATGAGATAAAACTCAACGTGGATAAAGCCGTAAGAAGTTCGATTCGTATACGAATATGTGGAAAATAGATGTTGCACGCGACTTCTTACGCGTTAAATTACTTTTATAAGCGCCTACGTAGTGCAGTAGGTATTTTTTAATGGTATAACTTAAGATCAGTATGTGGGAAATGTGATGGAAGATGCGGTATTCGTTTAGTGAGGTGGTTTTGCTAAAAGGAAGTTACCTTCCAAATTTCAGCGGTTTCGGCTCGGCGATGATGAATCAGTCAGGCAGTCAGTCAGTCGGGTTAAGCTCTTTTATAGGTATAGATAGAATTTGTGCTACGAAGGTTCACACATGTACACAATCCACATCTAAAACAATTCAGGAGAAATATTGTGACACTTATTTTTCAATAATTGCTATTGCTAGATGAACAACAAATAAAAGCAAAAAAAGTTTGGTTTAGATTAAAATCCTAACTCAAAACTGCAAATAAATTAACAGTATCTATCTCTTTTTACATTAGGTTTTGTAATTAGCACTATCTTTGGCTTTGACATTTAGGTAACCCCTTAAATTTGATCTCTCTCCCTTTTCAGCTTTTTCTTGTATCGTTTTTTCTCGTTGGTAAACTTCAATGAGTTACTTTCTCAAGATGATCAGGGCAACACAACTGAGCAGGAGGTTAGACACATCTGGTGGTTTTGTATTTTTTGTCATGATTCCCTAAGATACATTAGGAAATCGTTACGTTTCTCAGGGACACCCAGCCATCAGAAGTTGCAAAGAGATTAAAAATGAAATTGCCTTTAGATTCCTGTAAGCGACTTTCTGTCAATACCGTAGCCAAGTTCAGGAAATTGATTTTAACATTCAAAGAACTGTCAAAAGGACCAGAAGGTAGCATATTTTTTTACTTTCATTCGTTTATATAATATAAAGTCTACCTGATGTTTTTACGTGATATAGGCGGAGCTAAAGTTTTACACACTCTGCTGCACAATTTCACACGCTTCATTTATTGTAGGATCCTTGAATTCCACCACCTCCTTACTCGTTTTAGCCCAGTGTAGTAACACACATCTTAACCTTTTGTTTGTTACAACTCAGATACAAATTGGCCAAATTATTAAACTAAAAAGAACGCCAGGACAATATTGATGATATAAATACTTTATCATTTTTTTCATAATTCTACTATGTTCGAGTATTAAACTTATTCAAATTCTCAAGATCACCAGGACTTCATAATACTAAAGTAGATGTAAGAAGAGTTGAAAACCAAAAATCTTTAAGGCCACTTTTTTGTTTGAGAAGTTGGCCGCTAAGCTCATACGTACTTACTTTAGAAGATGTTATTGATGTTTCTTGAAGAATAGTACCAAACTGTAGTTAATCAATCAAATGTTGTTTTCAATTGAAGAGGAAATCTTTTGTGAGTGTTCAGTCAACCCTGGTTTTTATTCTCATAAATACCAGAAAAACATTATGTACAAAACAGTTCCATTATTCCCTACCTAAGGGGGGAAAATATACAACATCAAAGATAGTGAGTGGATGTTATATTTTTTTCTATTAGTTAGTTGGTCCACAGTTTTTTGTTTTGTTCACTTGCTGAATTGTTCGGTTAAGGCTAAGGTCATTGGACCTTTGCAAAAGTCTCAGAAATACCAAGGAAACATGAAGCAAAGGGAGTTTGAATAAGTTTTTTTCGATAGTGGGAGGAGCTTGGTAAATATTATTTTCGTGGATCCTACACAATGTATAACGCTTAAAATGTTTCGTGCGTGTTCATTGGACTATTAAACTTTGCAAATCTACCACTAAGACATCAGAAAGCAGAAGGACATAAGAATTTGTTATGGTCTTGTCCCAGAAACTATAAGGATCACTCGTACAGGGGACTAAACGCTATTTTAAATGACGGATCGCAGGCAGTTATTTTGCATGAATGAATGTTCCTTGTCGGTTCTGGCTGCCTGGTCTTCTTGGGAACTCCAAGATGAGCCTGAGCTAAATTATTTAAAATTTTATCATGGTAACGAAATAGGCACGCTTGGCTCCCATGCAGACCAGGGTAGCAGAAATGTCCTGAATTAATATAAATCACAAATAGAATCTGTCAAACCCCATGGAGATATTTAATTTTGTAGCTATCTTGTCTTGAACATGTTATCCCCCTATTTATTATTATCTGGGTGCATGATGTCCTTGGAAATATTAATAGCTATGGTAAATATTACGAATCAATCTCGACAACATCCATTCCACAGAAAATCCTTTCATTCCCTTGAATCTCCTTCGCTTTCAGATAGCTTGGTGATCTTAAGAATTTTAATCAAGCATGCACAATAGATTCCGTTTCTATTGTAGTAAGAAATGTTGGAGAGTGAAAGAGAGATGCTATTGATTGTATTTACAGGTAACATGGATTTTAAATTACAGAACCGGAAAACGTTGCCATTCCTCTTTCTATTTATGCCCACCTAGTCATGATACGAATGATTCAACCCTTTTGAAATTTACAAAAATTTGCTGCTATCCGTGTTTCCTTTGAAATCCAAGAGA
Source organism: Scotopteryx bipunctaria (assembly GCA_949320045.1). Taxonomy (NCBI): domain Eukaryota; kingdom Metazoa; phylum Arthropoda; class Insecta; order Lepidoptera; family Geometridae; genus Scotopteryx; species Scotopteryx bipunctaria. The sequence continues at coordinate 9,582,861 of OX439460.1, forward strand.
ATTCGGGATAAGGAAAAAGAATAGTGCTTATTTATGTTGTGAACTTTAAAGCATCTTGCTCTAGATGCGACCCTAGTAAGGGTGAGAAAATAATTTCCGATTCAGTGGTTTTCTAAATCTTTCAAGTAAGTTTTATTTCTAAAGGGCTCATTAATGCTCCCAGGTGGACCAGGCTAGCACGAGTCTTGAGAAGATAAAGTTATGTAAAACCCTAAGAACGGAGTTTCGTAAAACTGAGTATTTTCTTTTGTATGACACTTCAGTCTACTTGAACTTTCTGGTGCCTTGGTAATCTTGAGAATTCAATGCAACCCTTTCAATTTCATTCCAACTTGATCTTTGCGATTCTATCAAATAAATCTGAGCCCCATTATCAATCATAATTTATGATCTTGAATATGCATAATCCCAAAAGTACCAGGACAGCATAAAGCAAAGAAGATTTAAAGTAACCCTAAGATTATTATGTCCCTTTGAAATATGTGAATAGAGGGCGGAGCTTAAGCCATTAAATACAGCCCCTATTGATCAACATTTTTTGTGTTCAGCATGTTTCCTGTTTATGGCATATCTTATTATCTCTTGAAGAAGTCTGCAAGCTTGGTATTCTTCAGAAACAGAACAAATCCTTTTTTAGGTATAGAGATGCAAGCTTAGAATGTCACAAGTGCATTATGTTTCATTCAATAAAATTTTCCTCACCGTAAATGAGTACAATGCAAAGTCCCTCGGTAACATATTAATATTTCTAAAGACATCAGGCAATTAGATATGGCAAGGAGTGAGAAAGATATCTATCTATATAGTTGCATCTCGTAGAATGATAAAAAAATGACTACCTTATTCAAAGAGTCTTGTTTATGTTCGTTGAGATAAGAATTTTACATACCGAAATAATATGGAGTTACGACATTTGTATAACTTGGCACATCCTTCATTTTTTCTAATAATTCCAAGGTGTATAAAAGATTCCGCTTCATTAAGATATGCTTCTTAAAATTCTCAGCAAAACCAGGCTGCCAAATAACAAGAGAACGTGGAGAAGCATTGAATGTGGCACAAAAACTACCTGCCATGGGGAGGAGCTTCTAATAGATAATGTTAAAATGCAACCCTCATACGTCAGTTCAAACTCGTATCAGGTTCCCGTAGACACCGCTTGCAAGCTTCTGTTAGCTTGGTTATTTGAAACATTTATAAACCTTTTTCTGTTTATGCATGCCTGGTCATAAAGTCAAAACACATTAGCTTTCTGTTACCCTGGTATTATAGTGATAGATTACTATTTGACTGGAATGCAATTGAAAATACTTGTTCGAAATCTAAGACGTTCCATTTTCTTGGTTATTCTTACGATTCCCAAGGAAACCAGGGAACCAGAATAAGGTAGGATATGCTGATGTATAAGACAAGCAACAGCACATCATAAAAAAGCATGGCAACTGTACCAGGTGCATTATATAAAAACATTCGTAGCAACATCTTGTAAATTTCAACCTTCTTGTACTTTATAATAACCTGGTATTCCTGGGAATCGTAGGCATAGTTTGCGAAATCGAAAGTGACAAAAAATTGCAAATAGAACAAGAGTTTTCTTAAATACCCATCTCAAAATCACCGAAGGGTTACTTTGTTCACACCTTTACCAGGCAAGCATAAATGTTTATCAGTGTCAAAGAAACTTCGTTTCTCGGCAGTTAATAACGGTATAACGCACCCCTCGTTATGGCCATAATAATAAGATCTTGCCCATTCTTTGGCACATCTTACAACGTCCTTGCGAGTTCTGATACCCTTGTAACACGGATTGTAATCGATCTGATTTCTGATCGTATACTTTTATTACGTTGACTTTTTTATACTTCAATATTTTTTTAAATTATGAATTATGTTCAGAAAAATCTAATAGCGAGTATCATTTTGCAGTAGAAACTTTTTGTCTTTTGGCATTATAAATTTGCATGCATACCAAGACAATGCATTCCTCAAGTAAGTCTACGATTCTCAAGATGACTAGGCAACTATATCCTTGTTAAAGGTAGCAGGTTCGTGCAATATTCTCAAACTCGCAATATTTATCACAAGACCGCGTATTTTCTCTCAAGCCATTCTTATGATTCCCAAGACGATAAGGCGACCAGATGTCATAAGGAGGTCGCATATTGCATACCGTGTGGACTGCAAGAATGAAAAAAAAAATACAATATTCGTAACGTTCGTTTACAATACTCATAATGCAAAAAAAGTTACAAAAAGCAACATGGGGCTGGGGAAAAAATCTAAGACGTTGAAGTTCTGAAATAATTCTTATGATTCCCAAGACCAGGTTACCAGAAGCTACAAGAGTGTAACAAGACATTCTACACAATTGACGCAGGGCAGTCTGCTCAGCAGATCAGGTAGTCGGTTTTTTGTAACGTCATTTTAATCGTGTGACGATATGAAGCAGCTTGGGAACCTCGCTCGAATTCCAAAGATTGTTTCAAAGACTACGTAGTTCTCAAGCTATTCTTACGATTCCCAAGACGACCAGGCTACCAGAAAGTGGAAGGAGGTGGCAAGATACGTTCCATTATATTTTTAAATAGGGAGGTTCCCAAGGAGAAGGGCCGCATAAGTCCGACCAATCAGGCAGGTAGTTCATTGACATAATCTTAACATCATTATTCATACGTCTATCTTTATCGTGTGACGAAAATGGATAGTATGAGAACATCTTACAAACTATCCGAAGTCACAATCACACATTCCAAGTTATTTTCTAAGACAAGTGCCATTCTCAAGCTATTCTTATGATTCCCAAGACAACTGGGACAGCAGAAGGTGCCAGGAGGTGGCAAAACACGACCAGGATAATCTAAAAAGGCACAACGAATACCGGTCTGGAGTATACTCGCATACTACGCTCCAGGGTCGATGGGATCAGGTAGATAAAACAGGTTGCAAGGATCTTATTATACGATTCTATTTTCATTTGATATGAAAGAAAGAGACAGCGAATATGCAATACCTACTTGCTTTGTGCAATATTATTTAAATTGTAGCTTAGAAATCAAAATAGAAACAGAAAAAAAATAAATCTAACAATAAACAGAGCTTAGAAAAGGGTTAAATGTATCACTCTGCTACCAGGCTCGCATAGCCCCGTAGAAGGTATGCGTTCCTTGCGATTCCAAGCGTGTTCCCGTCCCGCGCCATATAAGGCAGGCAGTCCACGGGCTAGTTTTAGATACAAACAGGGGCAAAAAAGGAACGGCGAGGAGTTTATTCCTGTCTCTCATGACTGTGATATTCCGTTATTTATTTATTAAAGTAAGTAATTAAGTTCGTATGAGCTCGTGGCCAACTCTTGTGACGGAGTTTTTAGGCCGCCTAAAGGCCTCCGTCATGGCTTAACGACTTAAAAGCCGGGACCGATAATTTAACGTGCCCTCTACAGCACGGACGCGCAGCTCGTAATGCCACTTGCAGGTCACCCATCCCAAATTGTGACCGCGCACAACGTTGCTTAACTTTAACGATCAATCAAGAACGTCTAAACAAGCTACGAGCACATTTATAATAACTAGCTGCCTCCCGCGGTTTTGCTCGCGTGGTACCCGGACAAAAAATAGCCAATATGTTAATCCAGCACATGTACTATGTATATTCCAAGTTTCATTCAAATCCGTTCAGCCGTTTAGGCGTGATTAAGGCACAAACATCCATACTTACTAACTTTCGCGTATAATATAATAGGATAAAGTAGGATAAGCGACTATTACAAGTAAGCTACAGAAGACAAAAGGTCGAATAATTTTTTGTTATTAGGACAATAAATATAGGCCTTTTACCATCTATAGTAGATGATTTATACAGCGTCAGGAGGCAACTTTTACCTTCACAAACGGCACGCTATAGTGCTCGGGACGAATTAAGATGGAGTAGGCTTGCCCAGCACCTATTCCATCCTCTCAGTTTAGTCGGCCTTATCCACAGGAAAGACAGTTTCGTGACAAAATACCGATTTCTTTTAGCATCGAGACGGTGGTTTGTGGTGAGGTTAGTGTTGTAAAGGTGCGTGCATACCTGCGACGACGGTCTCGGCGCGCGGCAGGCGCTGCAGCACGTGGTGGATGAGCGCCACGTCTGTGCACGCCTGCAGGTTGCGCACGCTCTTGCGTAGGATCGCGATGAACACGGACCATATTTCCGCCTGGAACAAAACAAGCATTCAATAACATTCTAAAATGATTTACTGAAACACTTCTGTCTACTGTCGAGGGTACATTTGTGACTATGTCAATAAACATTATTGTGATGTATCTTTTGTTTCTATAGAAAAAATATCTTTATTTACTAAAGAGGGTTTAATCAAATATGATTATGACACCCTCGAAGTACGCTTATAACTAAATTATCTTCTACTTATACAATTTTTTCCCAAGTTTACTAGCGCTTTTGCTTCCTCCGAAAGGGGGGAAGCCAAAATAATACAATCAAAAACAATTATAATGAGTTACATAACAAAGAACTTTAATTTTAAATACTAGATGATACAAAGTTAGGAAGCAACTTTTTGGCGACACTATACGAACTCTGTAGTGCTCGGGGAAATCTTAGATGAAGCAGGCTTATCCAGTACCTACACCATCCTCTTAACATAATCAGCCGGCATTTCAAATATAGGATCAAAACTCAAGGTATGTATACCTCCCACTGGACCATACGGCTATTTAACTGAGACAACGTAGCAAAAAAACTCCTTATCCAATCAATTTTACCAGCAAGGAAAGTTATGAGCGTCCGCTTATCCGGGTAAATGCAATAACGATGGAAAAACTCTAATAGCTCCAGAATAATCTGGAATTCAAAAAGTTGTACAACAGTGTGTTCAAGCTTAATCCGACATCCAGTGGAAAGGCAACGGAGCAATGAAAAGAGAAGGATGTGCTATAAATCAGTAAACATTCATTATCCGAGGCTAAAACAATCAAAGTAGAGTGAATGCAGTAGAAATGCGTGCGTAGCGAAGTATGTGTGGTGTGACTTTGAGAGATAGAATAAGAAAGAGCGTGATAAGAGAGCGATGTGGAGTGAAAGAAGATGTAGTGATGAAGACTGAGAAAGGTATGTTAAGATGGTTTGATCATGTAGAGAGGATGAATGAAAGAAAATTCACCAAACAGGTGTACAAAGCGAGTGTGAATAATACCGTTGGAAGGGGATGACCTCGGCGTAAGTACCTAGACCAAATTGGCGACGTTTTGGAAAAGGGCCAGGTCAAGAGTACCCTAAACCGACGAGCATGTATGAAGAATGTTATGAGAGTGAACGATGCGAAAGAAGTATGTCAGGTTCGTAGCAAATAGAGATCCGTGATCTCTGCCTACCCCTATGGGAAACAGGAGTGATATTATGTATGTAATGTTCAGAAATTCGTAGCAAAACTAGAGTCACAGACACAGCTCTCAGAATAAGCATGTTAAAGTGCAAGCAATGGGCAGATCAGATACCTCGTAGAGCAATTAACTGCCGTTATAGTCAGTCACCATACCAGGTACGGCCAATCATTAACGAAACAGTGCAAATGAAAGAACCAGTGACAAAAAAGAAATTTTTATAAACTCCATGGCGTAGTTATTCGGCCGCGTCGAACGCATCAGGCCATGTTGAGTTTCAAAGCTTCCTATTTAGAACTACACTGCCGAAACTCTACGCGAAATATTTTAGCTAACAGGCTTACGTTTTGCGATACTAAAAACCAGCTATTGTATCCCTAGCATTAAACTCAACTTCGAAAACAATTTCGCTTTTTTGCCAACGGAAATTGCAGCATGTCAACATTTAAGTGAGCACATACCCTAATAATGTTAATTTGCTCAAAATTAAAATGTTGCACAATGCGAAGCTCGCTTTTAAACAAAATGAAGTTAACTAAAAGCCTGCTTTCCAATGAATGTAGAAAGCAAAAACAGATGGTGACCTTTATTTGCGAGGTTAAAAGGGTTAAAATTTCCCACAGGTACTAGGGCAACATGAAATAGCTGGAGGCTCAACGAGAATACCCGATGGGGTGAACTGTACCTTAAAAAATCATGTCAAGAAGAAAGAGGCTGAACCGTTTCCACTTCGTTGTAGGCGTTTTAAAAGGATATTAAGGGCGACAAAAAATGGACGGCCCCTGCTAAGCTCGAAATGAATCATTAGGTCTTAGCAAAAAAAAAATATTCAGTATAAAAAATGCCGAAGGGTATAAAAAGGGTTATTGGTTCACACCTACACCAGGGTACTATAAGGTTTTAGAAGATGCGTAATATTTATCAACCCAAATTGTATCGAAGCGATCCTACGATATTGAGAAAAGATATTGCTCTACTAACTAAATAGAAACGAAAAAGATACGTAGCGTAGGAGGACCGTAATGGCTATAACATACTGGGATATCATTATGTATGAGTAGTTTTATTGCAGGGTTTTTTTACTGGACAAAATAATCACCTGCCATATTTTTTGTTGGTAACCAACTACCCGAGTTCTTTCGTATAACGTAAGCGCTAGTACATAGTTGGCTTTTAATTAGAAGCAGCGAACGCTTTTGTCAAAACTTCCACAACAGAAAATTGGAAAACGAAATTTCTCTACATTTCATACAGAGCGAACTCAACTTGCACAACAACAAAACCAAACACGCAAACGAAGGCACCAGGCCATCAGAAAACCGTGGCAGTGCACAAAAGCACTCGGTTAACGAGTACTGGCTGTAATTATATTACATTCTTCGAGTTAGCGGCACAATCTCGAAATCACAAGTTTCACTGGCAATTTCTAGAGTTCTCGCGATTCCGACGGTCGAGGTTTTAAGGAAATTCCACCCACATATTTCATTGAAAGGAGGTCTGTACCAGACGAGGGTAAATGGACATTGAAAACGCTTAATTACTCGTGTGTGGTTATGTCGCTTTGGTAGATTTGTGAACAGTGTTTGTACGTTAGAACCCTCGTTCCGATCCTCAGGGCATTCGAATCCCACTCGCACAACCGAGTATCCTACTGAATTCATGTAATTAGTACTAGCGGTAAGCCCCTACTACCAGTAAAAAACAATAAACAAAATAAACGAACAACGTGGTCGCGGAGAAACGGTATTCTTGGACATTTTACATCAGTTTTTCAAACACAACTGCATAGAATGTGCAAATATACATACATACATAATCACGCCCGTATCCTTAATGGGGTAGACAGAGCCATAAGTTATCCTATGAAAACTTGCAGCCACTCGTGATTCAAAGTCCCAAGATGGATATCGTTAACCATGGTGATCAGCCCATCACCCATACAGGTGGTCCATCATGTTGGAGGGATAACTATCTCTCAATCGACTTTTACTATATGCTTGGTCAGAGAAGCAGTATGGATGCATTCTATGCTTTTTTGAGCTAGTCCAGCAGAATGTTTGAAAAGCAGAGAATGCGCAAACCAATCCTTTTTATATAGTACTATGTAGTTTGAGATACTGAAACTTGAAAGGGTTTGAATAACTTCGAATTTCGAGTTCCTTGTAAACAACGCGGAAAAGGATTCTTCAATAATATTCTATTTTTGCGAAGTGTGAATTTTCTTGCTCTTATATTATAATGCAGCCTTGGTAGAGCGGGCAAGTTAAACACGTGACTCCTTGATGACGGCTGCCCGATGCATGTGCGTGTGCGTACTTCATTATATCACAATACTGCATTGAATGAATGTGCCTTAGTGTGTGTAAAGGGATACGAGGGGAAATACTTTGAAAGCTCTCAACTGCTCATGTCGCCTTGGTAGCTCGGGAACGATAAACACGTGGGCTAATGACGTCACGTTCTCATGTATGCGAGACGACTTCCCCTCCAGAAAACGATCCATCACATTGATACGTATTCGTTTATTGCAGTAGAAACGTGAGGGGAAACTCGTCGGTTTATGTCGCCTTAGTAACTCGGGAATGAAAAACACGTGGTATCGTGTTGTGACGTCACGTTTTCATGTGCATGTCCTTGGCCCATTTTCTTAAACACAGGCGTCGGCATCGTGCACTGTGATGTATATTATGCGTGTTGAATACTCTCTTTGCATTGCGTTGTTTGAGAACGGTGAACCTTATTGATAAGGTGTTTAAACTCTTATCATTTCTCTTATCTCTTTATCAACTCTCAACAAATCTCAAAACAAACTTGAAAAATGGATGTCAACTCTCCAAGAAAACTCAAGAAAGCAGTTCTTGCATAAATAAGCGAGTTTGCCCAAGTTCATTATCAGATAACTCTGTTTCATCAACGCCTCGCGTCTCATGTTCGCCTGGTAACGAGCGAACTTATTCACTAATGTAATATGATTCGGCGGAGAAGTTTAGGAAAACAATGAAAGTTTCAAGAAAATACGAGAAATTGATTATTTTATGTTTATTTTATCGTCTTGCTGTCCTATTTTTTTTTAAGGTTTTGCTAGTTCTGTCATCAATTAACGCATCAATAAGTAAAATGCTCAAGCGTGCTTCACTTGCATCGTTAGCATATTTTTCTAATTCGAAAACAAAACTAATACGCCAAACAACTTTTCTCATTAGCGTCGGTCCACCTGAGCCACCAGGCTGGCATGACGCGTTTAGTTTGGAGCCTAATTAAGCGATACATCACGTACGCTACCAGGCTCTCAGCGCGCACGAGTGATGGACGACGCAGGCCCTCGGTTGAAGGACCGGTGAATCCGCGCAGTCATCTTATGAGATGTTTTTGCGGGCTCTTTCGTGTCACGTCGGGGTTTCAATTATTTTTATTACGTAGTTTATTGGGGTTTTTAACGGAGGTGGGACCGTAAACAGCGCTTAGGTAACGTGATGTTAATTTTTATCGGGTTCGTGGAAGAGCTTTGGATATTATGAGGTTGGGCGAGAGGTATTACAGAAGCTATTAGTATTAGTAGATGATATACTAAGCTATTTGGATGAAACACCAAAGCTGATTGAAAACAAAACCGGCTCGGCTGGTCCACCTGGGGTTTTAAATAGCTTTCCTTTTACATTAAGAAGTTTGTTTGGATATTTACAACATAAGTTTGAAACATAAAAATAAGTGCAAGAATGATCAAATCTAGACTTTTCCTACAAAATTATCAAAGTCATAAAACTGTATTCTAACATGCTAAATGGGTCCCAACTGAACGCGCTAGTGCACCAAAGGAGCCTTTGCGGCGCGCTTTAATCCTTTCACCACACTGGTTCGGAAAAACTAGTGACACGACTAGATAGATAGATTGGACACACTAAATCTAAGAGTCAAATTGAAGGAGTACTTTGTTGCTAAGTGCAACTTGGTCCAGCTTATTCGAAGCTTATTCGCCGGCTAAGCGACAGTGGATTAAGCAAACTTTGAATGAGGTATGACGGTCATTAAGTGAGTGACCTAAGTTTAAGCTAAGTCTTGGACATAGCTAGATTTCTACGTCTATGTTTAGCAATAAATTGGCGCTTAATAAAACCATTCAATTATAAGACAACTATACCTCTACAAACCCACTCTGACTCAATTTGAGTACATTAAAGGGGTAGTTAGAATTTCTGGTCTATCAATATTTTGTAAATATTTATTGATTACATTGATTGATTATTAATCACCACTTCAAATCGATAGGGTTTAGAACTAAAATCTTATATTATAAGAATCTTTGTCCTGACTGACTGACTGACTGACTGACTGACTGACTGACTGACTGACTGACTGACTGACTGACTGACTGACAGACAACGCACAGCCTAAACCGCTGGACGTAGAGACTTGAAATTTTCAGTGTAGGTAAACCTTGGTACGTAGGGGTGTACTAAGAAGGGATTTTTCAAAATTCAACCTCTAAAGGGGTGAAAAGGGATGAAAACCTGGAATCAATTTTTGGTCTAAAACTGCACATAACCTATATCAAATTAAAGAGCCGATTTTTCTCATTTAGTTGATGTCATAATTACCTGTAAATTCTTTATTTTTGGTATGTTTTTCATGAAAAATAGAATACTTTTATTTTGACATATGATAGCGATAATACACACAGATTAGTAATAGATGATACAAAACATATGGAAAAGGAACTGTCAATGTCAAATTACCTGTGAAAGGAAGCATAAATTATTACAGGTCTAATAAGTTTCCAATCTTGATTATTCATGGAGTTCTGACGTAATTCTACGTCTGATAACTAGATGTCGCTGCTAATTCTGATCAAATCCTAGAACGCGCTGTCGTTGCGTTTTGAAAAGTTTACCTTAACTCTCAAAATTTTTACTAAATTCACCGAAATTTCTTAATTATTAGATTTAGGTATGTAGCCATTGCTTAAAGTTAGCCCTGTCACTGTTTGTCATTATGAAATGGTAAGAGATGGCAATACTTTAGTCATCGTTTAGCGTACACTATATTATAATGAATAATGAGGATAGTAGGTACCTACGTGTGCTGGAATGGGACATAGGGTACTTTTTATCTGGGTACCGCGTGAGCGAAGCCGCGGGCGGCTGCTAGTATAACCTAAGAGCTTTCAGCAATAAAAAATCTCAGTGAAATAATTTACAAAAGTAATTCAGCAGTTTCCGATATTTCCCCTTATAAACAAAGAAACAAACATACTTTATAACAATAGTGTAGATGAACCCTGATAAAAACCACCAGGCAATCATAAACTCCAACAGTTCTTGGCAGCACTACATTATTAGTTAGGTATCCCGAGTGTAATAACTTCATACAAACAGTTTTTATTCTGTGTCCTAGCTGGCGCCGATATTTATGTGATTCCGATACGCGATACTGCAATGGGTCAATCCCAAATATATTGCCCTCCGAGGAAAGTTAGTCATATAGGTCAACTATGTTTATGGACAAAATGTATGACACCAAAAACATTCCATGTAAAACGGGTGCCAAGACTCACAAGTTCATAATGCTTTCACTGTTAAAAAGTTATGAAATCACCACTAGTATATAGCCAAGCTTACTTTCTGCTCGGCTTTGCTTCTTTTGGCTCGTCTACCGCTTTAAAAAACAGAGAATCTGAAGAAATATCAAAAGATACTGTTTCCGCCCGGGATCGAACCGGGGGCCTTGTGCGTGTGAAGCACACGTGATAACCGCTACACTACGGAAACTTATTTACCACGGCTGAAATTATCTATCAGTTGAGCTGTTGATGTAATAAAGCTTAGAGAAGCAATTTCGTCCAACTTATTATTTACTGCCAATAATATATAATATCGCAATCGATCTTACAACGAAAGTAAGTTAACTAACTCATTATAACTATCAGTAGTTGTCTCATAACTTAATCATTTACATTGCAAATTATTCAATTAATTTGAAATGTAAATGATTTAAATACTTTATTTTGTTACTTGTTGTAATGTTGACCTGTAACTCTATAGTTATTAATAAAATACTATAAACGACAAGTATGATCCTACAATCAGATAGTTCAAAATATACCTATCAGTACTACAACTAAACACTACTATTCGTATCGTTTCCCAGTTCTATAAAGACATGTGTGGTACTTGTAGTTCAAAAGGGACGAGTACGCCCACCTTTTGCTTAACTTCTTTTATACCTTTTTGATCTCCGGGATTCTTTGGGATCGTCTCAATACCCCTTGAAACTTATGCCGTCCTAGTATAAAACGAGATCAAATTTAACTCTTGCTTACTGCACAATGATACGCAAAATTCCGGGACAAATTTTATATTCGCACGGGATAAAAAAAGCCCAAAATCGCAGAGTGCCCTAAAAATACCACATGGCCCGGTTAACCCTTTGGAATTAAATCTGACAGCTACCAGGCATACATAGCTCTGTAGACGAGTTTAAATGTTGCTCGCATCAAGGGAACGGCCCTTTTCCTTGAGAGATGTTTCGGATTTTGGGATGAAAATTAAATGTAATGCTGCGTAAAATCTTTGTAGGTTTTTGTTTCGATTTACAAAATATAATAGTGTGTAGAAAAAAAGATGCGGAATCATCAGATACCTTAGAATGCTGATTACGAAATAGTACCTAGTTGCTTAGGTACTCAAGTTTAGCGCAAATTAAGGCAACGCATAATTTCTGAATGACATCAAATGTAATGGCAAAGAATTAGCAAAACTGCTCGTTTTGGATTTATGTATTTTGCACGTATTGGATTTCTTCACTCTGAATTGAGGTCATCATAAAAACACTTTGGTTTGTTGAATTTTTGCACCATCGAAAGTGTGCAAAATAAGCTAAGGGTTAATTTGAACTCGATTTCTACCAGGATAGCATAACATGCTCGAAGATATACATTCTTAAAAAGGGACTCAACATGTTCAGGTAGTCAAAGACGTAAAAAAAGTATCCCTTTGCCCTCTATGTCCGTCTCATGACTTATCGTTGGTTAGAGGGTGATGGACAATGGTGTTAAGGAACAAAATAATGGTGGTCCAATTAGCTGGCAGATGGGCGGACGCTGGGGCCGTGTGGAAGGTTTTTGTGACCACAAAGGTTTACCTTTTTTCGAATTAGACGCTCATCATTATAAACAAACGTTATGGTCTGTTGGCTTTTGACAAAAAGCTTCTGAATTAAACAAATGTTTGCTTAGGGAAGAGCCGTGTTTTCATTAATAAAACGTGAGAAAAATAAGTACCCAGACTCTTAGCTCATGTTTGCTAGAAACTCTATTTCCACACATTACATGCATTGTAGACGATTTATTATAGCGGCAGAAGGCAACCTTTGCCTACATTATAGCGCACATAAATTTATTCGTTGGTACACGGCTGTATGGCGGAGAACCCGATAGCGTGCTCACTACCACTAGACCACCAGTGTCGTAATACATGCGTAGATAATATCACGCGCTATCCCTAACGGGGTGGGCAGAGCCACAAGTAATCATAAGAAAACTTGTAGCCGCTCCTGATTTAAAGTCCCAAGATGGATGTAAATTGCCGTAATGAAGAGGTCTGCCAGAGGTCAAGGGGTGATATACCTGCAAGCTGGAGGGGCAGTGATCCAGCAGCTCCAACATGTGCTGGATGTTCTGCGCATCCTGGATCACGAAGTTCAGCTCCATGTCGAACTCGCCGCCGACAAGCTGAAACAAACGAACATTTTATTATTTATATTACGATCAATTCAATCGCAAGAATCACTTTCGTAAAATAAGGAAAAGGGGAAGCAAGACTGCCTGAAAAATACATACAGATCTAAAGATTCACTTTATCATTTTAATTCGTTTCACCTTAAATTCGCGATACATTGTAATGATGATGATGCTGAACATCTTGGACAATAACAATGGCTTCGCTACATTGGCTCGCAGATGTAAAAATAAATAAAATACAACCTCCTTCGAACCACTGAACCTCATTCGACCATAACTATAAATCATTCCTTCCCTTTCTAGCCATTCCTTGCACGATACACCCGCTGCAAAGCTATGCTAGCCTGGTGCAGGCGTATCGATAGCACGGGAATTTTACCCATTCCCTAATAAATATTGAATTCCCATCCCACGTCTTCTCGGATACATTCTTCTTACTTTCCAAGATATACATAACCTGTTCAGTTATGCTAGCCTGGTGCAAGGCGTATCGATAAGACGGGAATTTAGTAAATTTTATTCATCCCGTTCTATAAAATATGAGATTCTGGAAAAGTATTTCCCGTCGAATGAAAATACCTATTACATTTTCGATTTTCTTAGAGTAAATTTTTAATAACATAATGTATATTTTTAATAGCACTTTTAAAGGAGAATATCATCCTTAGTTAAACTAAATCATTAGCGTTAAATGTGACTTTAGTTTAAAACTGTACTGTTAGACTTCGAGTCCCAATTGACTGTAAAAATTACGATGGGAAAATTCTTGGATTTCATATTTTTTCACATAAAAAATAATTTCATTTGCAAAGCGTGCATGTCCCTGTCATAACCGTCTATCTAAGCTACCAACATTATTACAAATTGTCCGACATTATCGTAACGTGCTTTCTAGAAAATCACGTACAATGCTCCCGTTGTTCCACACGCTCCCCTTAATATTGATTGACAAGTGAATGAAATATTTACTATTACGTGTACTTCAGTAAATACATAGAAGAAATCCAAAAGGTTCACTTCCGACTCTGACTTTCTTAGTAGTATTTCTGCCAGGTCTAGGTGTTATGGGACCATAGTACTCGTAGTTTCTAATACCCTTCGATCTATGAAATCCTGGTGCGGAGTCAGAAAAATGTACGTGACTGTAGGGTATATTTTATTTATTGATTTTTTGAGATTCATGTCGAAGCCAAATTGAATCTGATTTCAGTGCAAAGGGCATGATTTCGAATTAAAAGTGACACTACCTATCAATATATCACTTTATTCCCTGACACAGGACAATAGCAGTTGCCCCTGTCCCAAATGGTGACCGGTATTCAATTTGTGCGATCGGTCAATCTCTCTGTAGCCTCTGGGCGCCTGGTGGCCGTCCCTTTTGTCCTCAACAATGGCGCCAGCCGGTAGATACGTGATAAATAGCTGCTAATAAGTCACATTGTAAGACAACACCTACACACCGACCGGCACAAAGTCACAAACACTTTCTTACATACAATTACAACAAACTATACCCAAATGGTTGTATGCTAAAACATGTAAGACGTCTCATTTGAAAAGGATGCGCAAAACCACGCCTTTAATACCATAAATCAAATTCTCAAGACGTAACTAAAACGCGTCTATTTAACCCCTTTGCCAACCATCTTCGTTTCTACCAGGCGCACATAAAGCCAAAGAGCCGCTTCCTAGCTCAAATTATGTTCCCCTCGGTTCTATAGAGAAGGCGTGGTTATAACACTTTTTATGAAATAGTGGCCATGGTTACTGCTGTCTCGTTTTAAGTTTCTATCTCCTTTACTTTTATTCACCCCATAGTTGACTTCCCCTTCGAACTCAAACAATGGGTTTTGCACCCTTATGGTGTTGCTGTACTAGGATATAAGAAAAACAAAAGAGTTTTGCGTAGTTCAATGGGGCGGTTTAGACTAGTTGTCACATCAAATTAAAAAGAAAAAATAATTGTACAGAAGCAGTTAACAATGGTTACCTCCTAATAGGAAGAGTACACAGAATAAGTTGTTTTCATTCAAAACATTCAAACCTTTTACTGTCCCAAGAGAATCTTTCGCCTTAGATAAAATGTTGACTGAATACTTTGCAAGGTCTGAAACCTTTCAAGTTCCAAGTTATAACAACACGCCTTCCATCAGAAGCTGTCGGACAATGAAATTGAAGACATTACGCAAAGTTTATTTAAAAACTTTAAATAAGATATTGCTAGATAGATAGATAGCTTTGAGTGTAGGTGCCTATGGTTTATTTTCACCATGAACTACTAAGATAACATAAAATACTAGGAGCTTTTAATGCACCCTCCGGGAATCTAATAAAAAACGATCGATTCGAGTTCTATTGTCCTTCGGGCGAAGTACCAGAGCAGCATAACTAGGGACGAGGGAACGAATATCGGACAAGGGATCTTGCTATAGAATTTGGAAAATTCCCTTGCTCCGTATGCACAGAATAAGTACTGTTTTGTTTGGGTCATGCCCAATCCATTTTTTAACCAGCTTCGTATTTGTATCCGGATTTTTTTATGTTTCTTCTCTGTTTACAGTTTATTTATTGCTGTTATTATGCTATACCTACATTTAATGGCCCTTACTTATTAGCATTAGTATCTTTACTGCTGAAATTCAGCAACGTAAACATTAAAACCAGCAAATATGTTCGGCTGAAATCACAGAATTCATAAAACGGAAACGTGCAATTTGTGATGTAGTAAAGTATGCAGTTATTTTTCAGGCAAATCTACTCGCTTAATAAAACTTAAAACAGATTCCAAACGTGCGGTCTGGCCAGGGATGCCAAAACTTTTTGCTCGGTGTTCTTTTTGTGCAGAATGTTTTTTTAAGCACAAAAATATGTTTAAAATGTTTTCCTTTAATCCTATACTTGGTACATGTATGTACGTTCCCGAAATATTTGGATTAAAAGGGGTTATAGCGCACAGGGTCTTTTAACAACCCTAGTATAACCAGATTTGTGTACGAAAAGTAATCATATTTTTTACCGCGGCGCAAACCCGGAATATTTAAAATACACGTTTTTCACGGTCTTTTAATATGCAAGTAGCAGTGCATTAGGATTAATGTAAATTTACATTTCGTTGGGAAGTAAAGTTGCCGTATACATAGTTTAACTTGAAGTTGAAAATCTGTGTTTTTATTTATTTTCTTTTATGTTATTACATAAATGATTGTTAATTTCTTTTTTATTTAGTACAAAAACTAAAGTTGCTCCTACTTTGAGGTTAAGTCGTGTTTAGCTCTTAACCTAGTTTCCTAAAATCTACCAACATTTTGTTTACTTAGTGCGTTATTAATAAAAGAATCTCTGATATGCACAATCAAATCAAGAAGATCTTTGATGTCAGCTTACGAAGGCAATAAGGGCCTCAAGTTATTTTATCTTAATGTTTTTGTATCCTTGCTTTTTTAATCAAAAGATTAGAGGCCCATAAAAACGCATTTTATATCTGATTCAAGAGGTCTTAACGAGCTGAATACAAACTTAGAGCCAATCCATAAGTTTGGAGAGTTCCCGAGCGCTTTGCGAACTCTGTGCAATGACTGCCTCAAGTGGCCGGTCGCGAACCTTTTAGATAACTTTTTAAGAGTAACCACCCGTTTACGTGTTGGTGAACATTGCCTGAACTCTTGGAGTGCGTTCAATGCCTACGTTCTGAGCACAGTAATATTAACTCAGGATCATGGAGAAATTAATTGTACATACATATTTTCACGCCCGTATGCATAAATGGGGTGGGCTGAGCCACAAGTAAATAAATGAAAACTTGCAGGCTTGCTACCAAACAGCAACTGGTGGCAGGCGATGAGCCCATCATCAATAGTTATAGGTGGTCCATAATGTTGGAGAGGATACTATCCCTTAGTCGACTTTTAAGACGTGCTCGAGGAGAGAAGCAGCTGGACGCATTCTATGCTTTTTCGAACCAGTGTAGTGTGGTGAAAGGATTAAAAAGCGCCACAAAGTTTATTGTGATTATTACTACTTAGATTCTACGCTTTTGTAGTTTCCTCACGATGTTTCTGTTCACCGTTTTAGTGTACTAAAACGTAGTGGGTCTAGAGGTCATCAATCTTTCGAATAAAAAAACATTGGTGCACGACATTGAAATGCCTATCAAAGGTTGCCTGGAGGAAATGGCTTTTAGCGGTAAGACCGCCCATTGTATAAAATTACTATTCTGACTTTGTGTACAAAAAAGTTTTATAAATCTGTTTATCCATCCTCAGCTGGCCTCAAAATATGTAGAAGTGATCCTTTTTGAGTCGCTATCCGGATAAACATAAACAAACTCATAAAATCCATTAGGGTATCAAATATAGCTTCCCGAATATATCCGTTGGTCCGGCTTCCATCAGCGGGACGAATTCAAAAAACGCCGGTGGCATCGACAAACGCGATTACCGGACGACACGGCCCGGTAATTCGATTGCGACGGTCAGGGCTGCCACACCCGGATGTGGCCGGATCAATACCGCTTGGCCACTGTATCTCAGGATGGCTCAGGATGCCGGCTCCGAAATTTACCAGATATACCCCCGAATACTCAAACGCATCTCAAGGTTGCACGTCTCAAATGATGATTTTTTGACAGATTTTCATCAGAAACTGTCAAAAAACCGTGACTTGAGACGTTCTCAACTCTGAGTCGCGTTTGAGTATTCGGGGGATAGCAGCATGAAAGAATGGAGACTTCTCATCCCAAAGATACACATTTTGATACAAAGAGAAAAAGGCAGGATAACTAAGAAATCAACTTCAAAATCTATATCACCAGGTCAGTTTTTTTTATTCATAACATAAATAATCAAATCATGAATGATTTATTTAGAGTATCAGTAAAATTAATTATAACTCCAGGTTGTTATATAGGCTGGTCATCTTATATTATAAGAATCTTTGTCCTGACTGACTGACTGACTGACTGACTGACAGACAACGCACAGCCTAAACCGCTGGACGTAGAGACTTGAAATTTTCAGTGTAGGTAAACCTTGGTACGTAGGGGTGTACTAAGAAGGGATTTTTCAAAATTCAACCTCTAAAGGGGTGAAAAGGGATGAAAACCTGGAATCAATTTTTGGTCTAAAACTGCACATAACCTATATCAAATTAAAGAGCCGATTTTTCTCATTTAGTTGATGTCATAATTACCTGCAAATTCTTTATTTTTGGCATGTTTTTCATGAAAAATAGAATACTTTTATTTTGACATATGACAGCGATGATACCAAAGATTAGTAATAGATGATACAAAACATATGGAAAAGGAACTGTCAATGTCAAATTACCTGTGAAAGGAAGCATAAATTATTACTGGTCTAATAAGTTTCCAATCTTGATTATTCATGGAGTTCTGACGTAATTCTACGTCTGAAAACTAGATGTCGCTGCTAATTCTGATCAAATTTTGACGCGCTATCGTTGCGTTTTGAAAAGTTTACCTTAACTATGGGCGCCGGCAAGGGGGTGCCAGAGGGTGCACTTGCACCCCTTGGGAATCTCGGGATCAACAGGAATTATTGAAACTGTATTGCGCTTTCTCTGTTAAGTTCATCCCATTTATGCTGGTGTCATCTGGTGTAGAGTAGCGGTACTTTAAAGGGTGCGTTCAGAGAAGTAATGGAAATCGATTAATATCGATCCCGGTACTCCTGGCCCACCAATTTAGAATTTTTAAATTTCGATCGTCGTGAACAAATAGGTGTGAGCCGTGACGACTGGGTACCTATATAATAAATTCATAATGAATAGTCAGAAATTTGTAAATGTCTCGAACATTCAGACTAAAATTTCATCTTTTTATTAACAATACGGCAAAGATTGTAAGAAAACTAAAATCTGCACGACCTGGAAATTATTTCTGCCGGCGCCCATGACCTTAACTCTCAAAATTTTTACTAAATTTAGCGAAATTTCTTAATTTTTAGATTTAGGTATGTTTGTTACTCTTTCACACAAAAACTACGGAATATACTGACATACCATTATTCATATTCGTTCGCTAAAGTTAGCCATTGCTTAAAGTTAGCCCTGTCACTGTTTGTCATTATGAAATGGTAAGAGATGGCAATACTTTAGTCATCGTTTAGCGTACACTATATTATAATGAATGATGAGGATAGTAGGTACCTACGTGTGCTGGAATGGGACATAGGGTACTTTTTATCTGGGTACTGCGTGAGCGAAGCCGCGGGCGGCTGCTAGTTAAGAATAAGAATAAAGTTTATTGCCAAAACGAAAACACAAGATTACAATGTAGAAGAAGTGATGCAATGCACTAGTTAACTTATCCTACAATTTTTTTTTCAGCGAGGCCCAAACTAGGCTCTAGAGTCTGTATCTTGGGTCTCAGGAGTATGAATTACCAGAAATATCTTAAACTACTACTAGGCGATTTATATAACATGGCACATGTGTATAAGTTTTAATAAAACAATTGCTTAAATGAACCTGAAGTTATAATTAATTTAATTAAATGATACTCGAAATAAATGCTTCTATAATAGTGTAGCTATTAAATTACATTTCTTGGGTAAATTGTCCGGAAATCATCTTTTTATGAATTCCCCGGACCCTTTGCTTACCTGACAGCCCTGCCCCGGTTATTACTGCCGGTGACCCCCTATAACCGGATCCATCCGGTTGTAACCCCGTCATAATACGGTCGGCGCTAGACGCTCGGTGTTTTATTAGTAATTAAAAATGTGTGGACTGGCTTGATGGAATTTTTCAATTACTGCACTGAACCATTCAATAGGATTTGACATGGATACTTTTGAGCTTATAACTGTTTTTTTTTTAACCTATTTAATCCCACTGCTGGGCAAATGTCTCCCCCTTGGATTTCCAGACATCCCTGTTCCGAGCCTGTCCTCGTCCCGTTAACGATTCCTCGGACGACCCTGACGCTAATTTAGAAGTTTTGTAATAAATTAATCATCAACATCATGATTACATGCTTACCCCACTAGTGGGGTCGGCACAACTTATACTTTCGTCACTCTTCGTCTCAGCAGTCACCCCTGGTGGTCTAGTGGTAGTGACACCCACCTTCCAATTCTAAGGTCGTCGGTTCAAATCCGGTCGTGCACCAACGGATTTTTCTAATCGAAAAAATTACATACGCTATACTCTGTACTCTCAAACGGTGAAGGAAAACATCGTGCGAAAACCGTCATGTCATACGCCACTTTAAATCCTTTCACCACACTGGTTCGAAAGAACTAGTTTGTCACACGACTAGTTAGAGTAGTAACCTCTTTTATAAATATTTACAAAAAAACCTTCTTTTCTTTGATTATTGATTACTAGCTGCCGCCCGCGGATTCACTCGCGTGGTATCAGGATAAAAATTGCCTATATGTTAATTCAGTACATGTACTATGTATATTCCAAGTTTCATTCAAATCCGTTCAGCCGTTTAGGCGTGATTGAGGCACAAACATCCAAACTCACAAACTTTCGCATTTATAATATAAGTAAGAAGTAAGATTGCAACATTCGTTCATCAGAACAACAAATCAACTGTCCCATAACAAGCTAAATAAATTGTTCAAAGAAAATGTTCTTGAAAATAGCTTTTAGCTTTTGTATTGTTTATTTAAATATAAAGAATACTAAACCATTTTTATGCCACCTCATAAACTAACCATAAATACACGGGATAAGATATCTGTATACTTTGCTGAAATAAATATAAAATAAAACCGGTCAAGTGCGAATCGAATTCACACAGGAAGAGTTCCGTACCATCGTACATGTACATAAATATTTCCTATGTATGCCACCTATATTGCAGCACGTTCCCTAGTAAAATCAAGCCATAATTCGATGAAACAAGTCTTCTATGAGGACCCCCTTAATTTTTCATTTTATTATTATTATTGTTGTGCAAATCAGTAAATTTTAGTCGTTTGAAAAAAATCTGCAAAAAGTGTCTCGACCCATCCATTTACTGACCGCGCCTAGTGTTGCTTAACTTCGATGATCAGTAGTACGAACGTTAAATTATTTTTTCTTGTATGGTGCGCCCCTTTATTTAATTTTTATTATGTGTTGTTTTAGCAGCAATAGAAATACTTACTCTGTGAAAATTTCAACTCTACCTATTACGGTTCATAAGATACAGCCCGCTGACAGGCAGACGGACGGACGAACGAAGAGCGGATGCTCAGTAATAGGGTCCCGTTCGCACCCTTCGGGTACGGAACCCTAATACAAGGACAAAATGGCGTGCGCGGTATTTCTCACTGGCGCCGGCAAAGTGGCCGTAACGTCCTGCACAGTCGGACCGCGAGACAAATCACCCAGTCTGAAAGGGTCTTTCCTTGAATATCTCACGGTTAGTACAACTTAGGCGAGTATTTCCCTTGGATTTTCGTTGACGAGGAAAATGTTACAAACGAGATTTACATATACCCTTGAATCGAGGCATCCTTATTTTATAAGTCTTGAATGTAAGTCCAATGTAAAATTACAGCAATTTCACCCTCCTTCAAAATAAACAAGAAGAATGTAATTTAATATTTCCCTCGCCGTACAGTTTACACAGAAACCGGAACAATGCGAGTTTCTGGAAAAACACTTTCGGTAAATGCGTCTCAATTACCGGAAATTCCGCATTTAGCCGGCCTCCACCGGATCTCTCGGGATTTCCGAAAGAAAACGTTCCTCGTCTATACAGCGGGAATTATTTTACCGTTCCCAATGTCGGAGAAATATTGCGAAGTGTCTGTATTTTATGGGGTTTCTACATTTTATTTCTGTATAAATAAAATATAACCAGGCGCAGGTATGTAAGTGTACGAGTATAACATTATTTGGAAATAGAACGTGAACAATGAATGAAAAACGCCATTGATTCCCATCCCATTTATAGCAACAGAAACTACACGAGCGAATAGAATGACAGTAAACTACCTAGAAAAAAATGGGGTGTGTGGGAGACCCTTTTTTCATAACATTATCCGCCCCTCGCTCGTTCGACATTCTGTCAAGTCATGATATCCTGGTAGCGCGATTAGACGATAATGTTTCTATTCCATTGTCTATTTTTTCTCTGCGGTATCCGTGGGAAACTTTGGTTAATAGGGTTGAGCCGTGTGAACGAGTGTACCAGGCGAGCATAGATAGCGATACGATCTTTGTTACGTTTCGTTTCAAAGACGTTCCCTAGGGATACTCCGGGGGTATTATAGATTCACATCGTCATTAGGAGAGCAGGGAGCGGCTGGAGGTTGTGTAAGCCTCTTAGCAAACTTTCAATGCAGACAAGGGAGACGCAGGATATTTTTTATGTTACTTATTATTCGTAGCTCCGAGAAAGTAAGAAGGAATATAGGATTATTTCTTAAAGAATATGGGATCATTGAGCTTCTATTATTATTTGTTATACCGCATTATTGTTATAAATAAGGGTATTACGTATTGTAATATAGACGCAAATTCCATTTGCTCTATCTTCAGGAATACTTTGTTTTTTTTTTCTTCATAGAACATCAAGATGCTAATTATCCATTTTACCACTCATAAAATATTTAAATTACCAAGACGCCAAAGGCATCAAGTTTTTGTAAGCATGCCGTGATTATAATCTGTGCAGAAAGTTTTCTCCTGAGTGACACTCTTGTGATGTTCCTCGACTGTCTCTGTAATTACCCCTTGAACGCACCCCTTTCAACCCCAACGTTTGCGAAACTCAAAAACCTCTATAAATATGCAATAAAAGTACCAGGACAGCATAGAGCGCGAGGGATGTTTCGCGAGGGATGCTGCGCGGTCAGGGGTGTCACGTCAATAGGGTAGATTCACTCTCGGAAGATGGGTAAATGTTTGGATAGCGGGAATAGTGAACGTGAAGGAAGCTTTGAAAGGTGGAGTACTCTCCTATTTGAAGCGCTAAAACAATAACAGAATACTAACTAAAGTAAACTCTTACAAAAATCATGTGCTACACGTATGGCAGTCTTGTAATGTCAGTAAGAGTACTTTTATCGTATAGAATAGGAGACACGTACTTCAGACTCACGATTGTTACAAATATCACTACCTAACATATTAAAAACGTGCAATATATCACTTGAAAGTGAAGACAATTGACTTTTGTGTGAATATGCAAAATGTGACTTGACTCGAATCAGCAATAATATTTTCATCTTACCTAAGGCATATACACTTTAATTGGGGTTAATCAGGCTAATTTATTTCGCAAAACACTGACACCAATTGTTGAGTCAAGGGGTCAAGTAACCTGGCTTCCTTTATTCGTTTTTATCAATACGTGTGGCATACGCTGGTAGTCGTTATGAAGATCTAAAACGACAAGTAAAAGTCAAACAATAGGCCGTTCTACCAGGGCAACATAAACAGCCAGAAGGTCGATCCATTGACGCGGCCGTTACCCCAGTCGAGTGATTACAGACGCGAAAACAAGTGCCTATTACAATTTATTCGCTCTCGTTAGGGTGTAGGTTAAGGGCCGGACATACGCAAAGGGTCAATGGGATTACTCGTTAGTAGAAATTACCTTTGAAGAAAGGCAAGTCGTGAATAGACATAATTTTGCTAGCCTCCGCCTGTGATCGTACCGTTCGATACAAACATAAAAAACGCGTCAAAAATATTAGTACAAGAAAAATCATAGCATTTCTCAACCACTGCTTGTGAATCTCATTGCATCAACTTGCGTATTTTCGTGTCTTATCATCAACTAGAAAATCCACCATCTACAAATTCTTAGTGCCCTAGTAAATGTCACACAGTTTGTTTACCTATAAACATTCCCGGTTGACAAATAAGGAGCAAAACTTATTTAATAACCTAAAAGGGAAAAAAAAACCACCTGCCTCGTTCATTGAAACCAATCAGCAGCGAGCGAGCCTGTTGTTAGTAAAAAGAAATAAATAATGGCCACAAGTTGCTCTCCAAACAAAACCTTTTCTTTTATTCAAAACTGGTTTGAAAGGATTCCTGGGAGGGTCCGTAAGCTCCACCCAATGCAGTTTTAACATCTCCTTGCATCGTATGCTCTCCTGGTAGAATTGTGTGGAATGCGTGACGTCATACGTGAAAAAGATGAGTGACGACGAATACGATAATATATGAATAACGACTATGATTTCGTCAGTTAATAAAACTTCTTTTGAGCTGATTTTTTAAATTTCATATGAGCAAGCTAACTTGCACAGTATGCGGTCGACTTAAGGTTCAAATCGTTTGACGTCGCTGAGGTGGCACAGGTGAGGACACGGTACAAGAATACGTAATGCAATAAAGTTATTCATGAGGTGTGTTTATCGATTGTAGAGCGTATTATTTATTCTGTGTCCACCGGGAATACCTGGCACTGAAATGCACTAGACTTAATAAAAAACGCTACTGCCGCTATTAGAAGACTAACCCCCGAATACTCAAACGCATCTCAAAGTTGAGCACGTCTCAAATGAAGATTTTTTGACAGATTTTCATCATAAACAGTCAAAAAACTGTGAGTTGATACGTGCTCAACTCTGAGATGCGTTTGAGTAATCGGGGGGTCATTGTATGTTTTATCTTGTTAGTTGGTTCTCGAGAAAATAAAAACAATCCAACTATATTATAAACTAGCTCCCGCCCGCGGCTTCGCTCGCGTGGTACCCGGATAAAAATAGCCGATATGTTAATCCAGCACCATGTACTTTGTATATTCCAAGTTTCATTAAAATGAATTAAAAGGTTTACTCATAAACCACTGTTAAGACCTGACAAAAGTTGAACCATGTTTAATCTGTCAGATAATCGTAAATTTGTAAATAAAAGTTAATTATAGAATAAAAGCTCTACTTAGCTGAGTGGTGGCTAAATATAGCTCGACAGTTTCTTTTGTATTTAGTAAATAATCGTATTAGTTGTAAGTATGTACTTATACTATTTTTACTACTAGTTGTGTCGCTGGTTCTTACGAACCAGTGCGGTGAAAAGATTTAAGGTACGCCTCAAAGACTCCTTTCGTGCACTTGACTTGGCACATTTTTCAAACTTTTTAGGTTCAACGACATGATGGTTTCCTCACGATGTTTTCCTTTAATGTTTGAGAGTACATGTATAGCGTACATAAATTGTTCAAACTGATAAATCCATTGGTGCACGACTGGATTCGAACCTAAACCTTAGGATCGGAAGGCGTGGTCTCTACCACTAGACCACCAGTGCTCATGATAACAAACGAATTAGTTGACAAAGCTGACAAAGTATTATCTAAAGTCAGCCATTTTGTAACCGTGCAGCCATTTGCAATAAGCTGACATAGCGGTGGCGGCGGGGACTCAGCGGGCACGGCCCTTAATTTCAATTTCCGTAATAAATAGCTGTCGTCAATTCATTCGAGTTTCAATATTGAATCCTGCCGTATTATAAACTCCTGGTACAGAAATTCGAAACTAAAGTTAATTTGGAAGTTGTTCCCTATTAAGCCGCGGTTAAATTCTGGCGAAATGAGGTTAATTTGTGAAAATTGATATCAAAAGTAGGCATATTCTGTAATGAAACGAATTTAATTTTAAATTGATGTAGTCATTTCATGAAATCCTAAGTGGAATTTGTAACAAAGCCAATTTATATGACAAAGGTTAAACGCTCTCATCTCAAATTCGCAGAAACGATCCAAAAGACATCGGTTACCAGGAGAACATAAGTGATTCAGGAGTGCTCGCACATTCAGTCGTTATTGTCGAAACGTGTCGCGGACTCAACTAAAAGCTCTGTATGACTCTTCACATAGCTTCGCTATTGAAATCACATTTCGTGAAATTCGAAGTAAGTCTGTATGAGCTAGTGGCCAACTCTTGTGACGGAGTTTTAGGCCGCCTAAAGGCCTCCGTCATGGCTTAACGACTTAAAAGCCGAGACCGACAATTTAACGTGCCCTCCGAAGCACGAAAGCGCTCAGCTCGTAATGCCATTTGCGGTCAGCCATCCCAATTGTGACATGGCCTTTCTGAATCATTTCCAGGATAAACTTGTTTGTGCCGCCTTTACCCACCGATCACCCGCGACCTTTACAATGTCATCGATGAATCGGAGTCCTTTGTTTCCCGGTCAATAGTCGTCATTCGATAACTCCCTGTTACGGAAAGCAATTTATTATGCCAAGAAACTGCATCAAAAACTCACAATCAAATATCCAATCACCAGCGCCCATCTTACCAGGCTACTATAAATACGAAAGAGATAATAGAAGCGAAGAATGACCAGGCAGACACGTTAACACTACGTTCATCGCTCTCCCTGACACGTTACAAAGCCCGCCAAGATCCGGGCTAAATCCCAGCATCAGATGCTGTGCCATTAGCTCACAATACGAGACGTGGGCCATTCATCCCGCTGGAAAACATTCAAAGGTTATCTCCCTTGGGCAAGGTTTTGCACTATTAAAGTCGCAGGTCGATTACAGCTGGTACACTCCAATCTAAATTATCTTGCTCAAGCGTATATTTTGTAACTCAGACGATCGGTGATCACTTAATAGCGTCATATGAAAAGGAGGAGCTTTTATTGCCAAAACTTGTTATACAAAATTCATGAAGATTTTACTGCTGATCAAAACAAAGCTTTCAAGTCATTACCTAAATCAGTTTTGAATATTTTTATTCGACATCATACCCTTTTACTCATTTGACCGCGTTCAACGACAACTTATTTTGAGTTGTGGTGAACTAAGCCAGCTGCTCCAACCTTGAGCTGTGTCGTCATGTTTTTAGGTTCTCTATTATTGTCGAGGGCGTGGAAAGACAGCGTTTTTTATGATGGACGATGGACGTGCTAGTAATTTGAACTTTCTTTGCTATGATTTTAGTTGAATACAGTTTACAAGCTGTTTGAGCTTACTCTGTTGTTTGATTTAAAATGCCATGGCTTCTTGCAGAGATTCCTTACAAGTCGATGCACTGATATTTGCTGATAGCTAAACAGGTATAGGTAGTAAGGTCGTCGTAGTCGTAGAGCAATGACGGATCTGCAATTTAGCTACTCTACTGTGACGAAATATTATGTGCATTACCTAACCGACTTATAATATCGTAAACTGTTAAATAATATATTTTTTTTTATAATATAGCAACATGTCCTTTTAAGTTGATAGAGCTAGCCGTTCAAAATATGCCATAAAGTGATTTACTATAAAGTAGCTATATTGCAGATCCGTCATTGTTCTACGACTACGACGAGATGTTAAAAAAGTTGTGTGACAGTTCATAGAAAAACAAGTGATTTAAACAAACGCATTCCACACTTTGATTATGTTAATTTAATGATACTAGAGTTGCATAGCTGCTCTGAATGTGTAGTACTCATTCTGTTTATGGCTTTGCTTGCTATCTCTTGAAAACAGAGATTGTTTATACTTAAGTTTAAAGTCCTGTAAATTCTTATGAATATTATTTGTTTTTAGAAAATTCTATTTTGCTGAAAGAAAGTAATCTAGGTAGGTAGAATGCTCAGTGATAGAAAAAAAACATCCATCGAATACACAAATAATTTGCTCGTAGACATTATCCTTCAAAAGGACCTCAGCTCACCAGGGTCGCATAATGTCGAAGAGCTTAATCCTAAGGCCTTTGATGAATTTAGTTACGAAGGAGGCGTTGGATCATGTTTTCGAATTAGACATGTGATTATATTGTTTGAGAAGTTTATGACGGCCTGGTGTAATGGTTGTTAGTTTGGGTGGGATTTATTAAACTTTGAATCGATAACTTTGATAAACCAACTATAACAGAGATCAGATAAACATTGCCCCTTGCATTTTTAAATAGCAATTGCATTCTAGAATTTTCCTTTCGATAAAAGCATCACCCTCTTTCTTCGTAGTTAGGTAAAAATAAGAAGTACATTAAGTAATTTCCATCTCAACTATTAAATTAAAATGGCTTTTCCGTACATCACATTAAATGTTATGTTAACGACGTAGTTTCGCTGAAATTATTCCACGAAATTATACGGAAAAGCGCAATGCAGCCGGAATGGAGACCATTAGGTAGTTGCGACTAATTACCTATACGTGACCTGCTCTCTCCTCTGAGCGCCTGGTACAATTTTATGTTTCTAGTTTTTTTTTTGGTGTGAATTATTGTTATACATATAGTAATATTAATATAACACTCATTCTTTAAACTTGGACTCGTGTTTCATAACCGTTCACCACATCAGTTACTTTAACATTCGAGTTGATTGAACTCAACGTAGACAGATCATTTGTCAAATTCCGTCCATCGTTTGAGCTACGACAGCCAAATAATTGGTACACTACATCCCAAGTACATTACCCGCCTTCGCAGAACATAACAAACCAAGACTCACATACATAGTTCTACGCCACAACTCGGGCCAAGAAGAATATTTGCCAAACTTGCAAACATCATGTTGTGAATCCATTTTTACTTGCAGCTTTCCATTTATTCCAACCAAAGTTAACCACTAAATTTTAGCAACCAGGGAAGCAGCAGCCAGCAAGAGGTTCGCCATAAAGCTGAAGCCCGTGAAATAATGGAGAGAGCCGCAAACAAAGACCTAAATCACGAGCGCTGCTTCAGAAGTGTTTAACGAGTTTCCAAGTCCACAGCCGTGGGGGTTGCATGAGTATAGCGACAAGCGGAGCGAGTTCGGAAACAAGCTGCTTTTACTTCCCAATTTCATAAGTATTTTCGCATGTTTTTTTTTAGTGCCGGGACCAGTCATAGAACGGGGTAGTAGGCGGAGATCCTTAGCTAAATACACAAGGTTAGTGAGCAGGGCCCTTAGCTAGCTAAACATAAGTCGCTTATCGCTGCGCTTATGCCTTGCTGCAGCCGTTTCGTTATGAGTAACGGAAACCAGGTCATCGCGCGCCTTCCGAAGTTGATAAATATTCTAGTGGTTGCTTCTAGGCGTTCGGTGGGAGAGAACTTATTGTCGATCCATCACCACTTGTAAGGTGCAATTTTGAATGGTCTCATAGCTGAGTGTGCCTTCTACGCTGTGGTGTTTGGACAGACCTACCTAAGTTTCATACAGATTGGATTAACGGTTCGAAAGTTATGCTCTAACAAACACATCCACAAACATACATTTTTTTTTAAACAGTCACATACATAGTCCTGACCCCACACTAGGATACCCTGTGTCGTGGGTATCAGAAACAACGAGTACCATGGTACCACAACACCCAGACCCGGAAGAAATATTTACAGATCATGCAAACATTTCTTCCGCAGCGGGAATCGAACCTGCGCCTTTTGCGTCTCTGCCGAGCAATCGCCCGCCACGCCACCGAGGCAGTCAAACAAAAATACAACGCCAAATCGCCCAAGTTGTCACTGAGAACTTTGCTCGCTTCGCTCGCTCGACAAATAAATGTGTAATTTCAAAGAAACAGCTTTCAGCTTTTTTAGCAGCAAATCTGATCTCCACAGCACAAAGCTTTCCATGATGGCGTGAAATGTTCTCCAATATTTTTAATTTATTTATGTCTGGTTGTCTCTTTACACTGATTGTTTTGTGGTCATGGTTCACTCCAAGACACGTAGCTAATTTAAAAAAGGCTAATGTCAAAATAAAGATATTGGCAGCGTCTGAGCAAAAACTTCAAAAGAGCACATTCTACTTTATATTTCCGTTGCGTATAACGGAAAGCAATAAGTTTCTGTGCCAGGAGCTCAGCCGGGGGTAATCACACGGAAAACCAATCAAATAGCAACTTTATCCGGCACGCATGATACGCCTTCTGCGTTATGTCTGCCTGGTGCTTACAATTCATAAAAATAAGTAAAAATGTCTGATTCCAATTTTACCCCAGAATTTGGCTTGCTTTTTATCCCGTGTACCTAGCTTGTTCTTTTTGGGGTTCCCTACCCGAAGAGTGCCAATGGGACCCTGTTACTAAGCCTCCACTATCCGTCCGTCCGTCCGTCCGTATGTCTGTCTGTCAGAGATCTCATGAACGGTTATAGTTACAAATAATTAATTATCCAAATTAATAAAATAATATCATATGTGGGGCGTGGGTTCAAACCCACCTCGCCCGCCAGTATTAGTACGGAACCCTTCGTATGCGAAATCGCCTCGCACTTGACCGGTTTTATTTTGTGACAATACGATGTTTTCCTTCACCGTTTAAAACACTCCATGCAAATTACTTAAATCCCGCAATTGAATTTCACACGTAATTTCCTTGCAAAAGCAGATTTTGACAACTCTGTAAGTGGAAAATGTGTCTTCAAATTGGCCAATTTACCCAGACTCCCTATTCTAGAAGCAAGTGTCTATTTTTTTACAAGGTCCCTTAAATCCCGTTTATCCCAAGACCTCTAGCCCCTTTATAAGAGCCCCATTTTGCACGTTTCGTGTCCGTTCTTAGAGACTATGGATTATTCTGTGCCTTTGTCCCATTTAGAAAGATTTTGTTTGTGATTCGGCCCGTTCACCTTACCCTGCCTAATGTTATTGAGGGAGTTAAGCTCCCTTTATTCATAGAGAAACTAACAAAAGATTTCGTGCTTTTGTGTAAGAATGAGTTCAACTTGTTACTCGTTCTCTAATAAAATGTATAGCGTTGTACTACATGGCTTTAGTTACTTGAGAGAGGTATCTATAGTAAAAAAATCATGGCGTAGTTGGTCGATGCCCATGTATAGTAAAACATGCGACTCCCGCGATACCATAATTTTAGATACATTTAGCCGGGAATACTCAAACGCATCTTAGAGTTGAGCACGTCTCAAGTGACGTGTTTTTGACAGATTTTCATCAAAAACGTCAAAAAACCGTGACTTGAGACATGCTCAACTCTGAGTCGCGTATGATTATTTATTTAGCAACCAACAGGGATTAGCTACTTCCGATGGCAGATTAAAAATTAATTTAAAATTAATTCTCATAAAGCAAAGTCCGAGGGTGTCCCTTCTCGACCCAAATCATAAACAGAAAGTGGGCCCAAGTGCGGGACAATGGACCGCTGCGTCGGGTATCACGGCACATTAGCGGGACAAGAGATTTACAAGAAGCCAAAAAGAGGACTCATGCATGAGAGTAAAACGGAAGCATAGAGTCTACATTTGAAAATCATGTTTGAAGACATAATAAAAATGGAATTAATTTTTCAGTATTAAAACAGGCCGAGTCAAATTGGGTCAAGCTTCGTCCTAAATTTTCGACATGCAAATTCGACGCTACGAAAATTGCCGGCCAAACTACCTAGTTTTAGTTTGGCCGAATTACCGAATTTATATTCTACGACATTATCCGAAACCATGCATCAGTGGTGTAGCAAAAGTACCAGGGTATTAGAAGTGAACAAGAGTCGATTGCAGCCTCCTCTCCCAACAATGGCGTCAAATCGCGCTAGGGGAATTAGTTGGGGCCCGTCCCGGCCACTTTGTTGCAATTTGCGGACATTCGGTCACACTCTCACAAGTTATGCTCCCCTGGGAGAGGCTGAAAGTTTATTGATCGTGAAATGTGAAGATGAGTGAAATAGTTGAAGATTTCATCAATCAAAATTTTGTAAGAAGGCACCATCATTCAATCACAGCCTTCACATACTACTGACATAGAGTATGGCACAAAATTGAATTTTCACCAACAAAGTCGACCGACATACTCTGGCTGACGAATTCGGAGTTTCAAGCATTTTGTTTGTGCCTGCAAACGCGAGAACTTTACAACCAATTCGATTGGAATTTTCACCATTTGGGAGTTTGGAATAATATCTTAAAACTAATCTATTGCTTTCAATTGAACAAAAAATGATAAAACAGGCAAGAAACGTGAGCATTTAGCATAATTTAAAAACTTTTAAAAAGCCTTACAAAACGAGTCGCCAAAAAAACACGGACCAATTTCGACAACTGCCATTTTTCCAACTTCATAACTCGAAATGCCGGTAATTTATTATGCTAAATAATAATGATTGCCTTTTTTGGTGGGAAAAGGGACGGGGAAAGATTTCGAAATTACCAACTTTGGGGGATAATAAAACTTTTACCCCGGGGTGGTTATCTGTCAATTATTGCCATTAATTGGTAGAGTTTTTGCCGTTGACTTGGTTTTATTTTTATTTTGATTTTATTCCGTAATATTGTTGTCCGTAAGACAACATAAACTCAAGTGTAAAGACAGCCGTCCCCATGGAACTCTAATAACAAAGGTGTTTAATTAAAGGCTCGACCTAATACAAGTTGGGGCTTAGTTGGCAACTTGTAAAGTCTTATGTGCCAACCCTAGTTTCGGTTACCATTACTACCACGACTTTAATGTTTACTAATTGTATACTCATCCGATAAAAATACAGTTAATTTTATGAAGTGAATAGTTAGAACGTAAAAAATTAAGGCTTTTTAAAATATCACTATTGATAACCCTGTTTGTGTTGTCAATTTGCAACAAATATTTTGCAGAATCGTATTTGCGTAAAATAAACTGAAATTCGGATATTCTGAAAACATTTCGATCTGATATATGATATCTGATATATATCCGATATTATGTACTTCTTTGTTTGTATAGAATTTAATAGTTGTAGTATTATTGAATTTGGAATGACGAGTTCCCAAGTGAAAACAAACTTTATAGACTCACAAAGTAGTGACAAACTTCCATCAGTTTTTTTCAATTACCAAACGAAAACGTTACAGCATAACTCCTTGCGTGCTACCAGGCTACCATAACTGTAAAGAGATGAACTAAACCCAAGACATTATTAGAAAACTCTCAAACAATAGATTTATGGTGACATTTCTTTGTAAGTACCAGGCGTTCATAACCAAAGTAGAGTTCAAAAATGTGTTCAACGCTTCCTGCGTTGTCATGTCAACTGCATAGGGAACGAAGGGACGAATAGGGCGGAGCGAAGAAAAGGACAGAGCGATAAAAAGTTATTCTTTTCTTTTCAAAAAGGGTCCCCACTACATTATTCATTCGGTTGTAAATGCAAATGGCGCGGCCATAACTGTACACGTAATCAAGAACTTTATTGTTTTTGGCGGGAACTGTTACCAGTGAATTGTCAAAGGACTTGAGTTTAATGGACTGTCAAAACATTTTGAGAGCTATTTCATTTTAGTCTTTGTTGCTTCGCTATTTTAATACATACATTGTTCCTATATCAATGTTTTTTGTAACTACAACAGTACCTATCCGTATATAAAATACAGTGGGCTTCCGATATCAAGAAGAATACGAAAGAAATCATCCACACACATAATATAAAAACATATCTACAAATCAATAAACCTTTTTGTTTAATATACACAGATCAAAATAAGGTAATTCCGGCCTTTTGTAGCGGAACGGCGAAGTACTGATTGACTTTAGCCAGTGTTTTTCTTTTCCTTCGTTTAGATTGGAAATCGTTAAGAAGATATTATTATGTTAAACATCAATTTACAAGAACAATTCAATTTACAACAAAAGCAAAAATTCACTCTGATTTTACAAGATTTTCCGACTGTATCTGAGTTTTGAGATATTTTAAATATTCCCAGTTAGCAATGATAAGCCTCAAGAAAGTTTGGTCATCTATAGCTACAGACCATTAAGGTCTATTACGGATTACGCCAATCATATTAACGGAACGTATCACCTCATACATCTACGAGAGACAATTCATTACCAACGGCCTCGGTTCACCAGTCCAAGAGCCGTGGAATCAACGGATTAACCGAACACGGCCTGCCTTTAGAGTACGGACTCAAATAAAATGATCAAGTTAAAAGAGGACAAAAAAAAAGAATTATTTTTCCCTTCACTCAATTCCCGCACAACAAAGAGAAAGGGTATCACTTCACCAGGCTCGCAGCAATAAAAGGAGCTAAAGGCAGACGTTATGCAATATTGATGCGGTGGCCGGTGACACGGGGCGGCCGGGACAACCAGGAATACTAATGGATGTGGTGTATGACTGCCATAAAAGTTGTGTTCTGTGTAACGTCTGACCCCTTAACATTAAACGAAGGTATTTTATTTTGAAGTTTAAAATAGCTTTCACGGAAAGGCACTGACCTCTGTTGGTTTATATAATATAATCCAAGCATCCAAGCATTTAATTTTATCTCTGTACCAAACTTCAACACTCTTAGAAAGCACTTTAAGAAGAAAAGAATACTGTATTTTTATTGTACTTAGCAGATAATATTATATTATGTATTGTTTTATATTTGCCACATCCATATCTGATTCTTTGGGCTTAAACATGTGCAATAGAAGCATCAAACAATCTTCACCAAGCGAAGGTGCAGTGTATCCACCATCTATATTGTATGGCGCCCTGGTATTTGGGTTGGCGTGAATAGTGGCGCTCCGGTAGTGTCCGGTTGACTTTATTCATTAATTTGACGTTTAGGAAATTAAAGTTTTCATCTCTAGAGAATAAATTGAACCCTTTTAGTTTTGATATTTCAAATTTTACGACATTTTGCCTTTGGTTAATTCTTGGTCTTGGTCAAACGAAGTAGTATCGCTTTTTTAACAGATTTTAAACTAGATTTTTTGTTTTTGTCAGGAAGCATGAAATATCCGGTTTGAAAACTGAATATTTGGTATGTCGTGTGCTATCTATCTACCAATATGGATAATCGAATTTACCTCACATTCTTTTGAATGAATTACCAAGCTGTCGATTATAACAAGCTAGCAACCTACGAACAAAGCCGGCCGAATGCATTGTCAGGCGCCGCCGACGATGCAAATATCACCTGACAATGGATCAGAACACCTACTGTTTATGATAACCTGGTACAGTGATTTAATTTTCTGCTATTAAGTAAAATTATTAACATTATTCGTGGAAATTAAGTGCCAAATGCATAAAATGGAATTGAAGCTATTGGAAAATAAATAGCATCATCATAGCACCATCAATTTTTACATATAACCGGGTCTCTACGCAAAAACAATATTGCAAATGTTAATCTGAAAAGTGGTTGGTTGACTAACTAAACTAAGTCGAAAAACACGCTAGCGTAGCGTTAAACCTCTTATGCTTTTAACCTCTCATTAGCTTAGCATAATCCGTCGCCGGATCGGACCGTTTTATATTACTGGACGCGTCCCGGCCAGGCGGACGGACGAGGCCTTTGCTTTTGACAGTAGGAAAGTGCACTGACTTCCGCTGAGCCTGAACTGCCTGAGATGTCTCTTACTTTTTACTGATACATTGTGGTTGTGATACTAGGAGAGCAGATTGAATGTTATTCAAGAAAATATTATTAGGTATTATCGATTTTTAAAAGAAGGAATGTCTTACTTTTTCCGTCTCATGGAACTTTTTCTCATTAAAAGGTGATTTATTACAAAATGATTTCCTTAACAATTCGAAACTTTTTTAATTGAACCTTGGAACATGTTTTGTAGGATTTAGTCTATTTGATATAAAATACATTTATATTCACGAAACTTGATGGGATAATACATTTAATTTTGTATAGTATAGTATTAATGAGGTTTCCCTCCATATCCCTCATCTCAACGCATAGAATAAAACCCAACAGTCACATTATTGAGTTTTTTATTGGGTTTTATTTATTAATAATTTACCGTACACCAACATCTGGAATTGACCAAATTCATTTCCAAACGAATTCAGCAGGTATGTGCATTGTACTCCTGAACCAATAGTAAAGTTACACATTCGCAACTCGAACAGAGCTTGTAAAACATGGAATAAAAACCGTCCGTTTCGGTCGGTATTGATGGCCGGAAACCGGACGGCTGTGCGCCGGAACCGGATGCGGTGCCATTGTGTCTGCTGTCTTGTAGACTGAGGACGTTGCAAAGGATTTGTAGAGTACGTTTCTAGAATACTCCTATTTCGAGCTTAGAGATGAGATAGACACGTATATTTTGGTACCTAGTATGTTTGTACATGGACGTTTGTTTTTATCGCTTACGGTGTTTGAATGGATCTTCCATTTTCTTCAATAAATAAATAATCGATAAGATAAATAATTTTTTTTTTACCGAAAAACCCTCAGCAATTTTATTTATTCATTTATAGGAAAACCAACAGCAGAAGATAACTTATAGACAACATAGTAAAAGCAGAAAGCCAATTAAAGGTCTTGGTAGTTATCCATAACTACCAAGACCACATAACATCGAGAGTATTTCCAAAGCGAACTTTGTTTGACAGCATCGCTTTCAGCGATTGAAAAGCTGAAAGGTTCAGTTGAAAGGTCCATAGAATTTGCTGAACGGCATCATACAAACGTCAGTTTTTATAAAGCTTGACCGACATTTTCGCTGTAAACCAATGTCGGTACTCGACGCGTGGACATTGTGTCAAAGGAATCTTGATTGATGGACAAACTCACCAACTATGTACATTTCACACATTTCAATACCAAAACATAGGTAATAGATACAATCTATACAGGAAATCCTAGTGTGAGGTCTGAACTACGTACCTAATTGTAATGTAATGGCAAAAACGCCAACATTTAGATATCACGAGTACAATTAGTACATGGCAGTAATCTTTGATTTATGTCAAAAATTCCATTTATTTAAATATTTAATTATGAAATTTAATATGAAATGTTTACATTGAAATGTCTACAATGAATTGATAATACTTATTATATTACATTTCCAATACTTCCATTGAGGATCGAGCATACATTCGAACAAAGGCTGCATTGTGCCCGCTATTGGCCGAGCTCACAATGATCGGAATAATGCAAGCCAACCTACACAGCTTTATGATGTCCTAGTAGTTCCTAGTCCCACAAAAGAAGATCACTCTAAAATCAGCTGTTTAATTGTGCAACCGATTTACTTTTCTCTGCTGGACTAGGAGTAAAGAAAAAACATAGAATGCGTCCTGCCGCTTCTCTTCCCGAGCATGTCGTAAAAGTCGACTAAGGGATAGTATACTCTCCAATATGATGGACCACCTATATGGGCGATGGACTGATCACCTGTTACCATGGTTCACCATATCTCTTAGGACTAAATCAGAAGTGGCTGCAAGTTTTCTTATGTTCACTGTGGCTCTGCCCACCCCATCATGGTTACGGGCGTGATAATATGTACCTATAATGTATGTATGTGATTGCAACCGAATTCAGAAGAAGTGCCTCTTTGAAGCACACTTTAAAACCTTTCACCACGCTGATTTGAAAGAACTAGTGACCTGAGTTACAGTAGCAGTACTAGAAAAAGATGATTGTATTCTGTACCTATCTCTAAATAGTATAAAACAAAAACGCTATCCACGCCTGTCTATTTGCTTAGCATTTTAAACTTCACACAACAAATTTTGATAAATAGACGAAGCTGGCCGCTATTTTTAATAAAAAAAAATGATTATATATTATTCCAGCAACTTCGGACAAAAAAAAAATCTTTATTCCAGTCTCATATCCTGAATGCACATGGGTTTATGTGTTAAAATGACAAAATATAAGAAAAATACATCAAAGAGTTCCTTGAGAAAAATCATAGTCGCATCAACATCAACCCTTTGACAGATTCGATTACCGCGACGGCGCCCGGGCCCCGGGTACCCCGCTGCAGCCTCTGAAGCGATGGAGATGAAAGAGAAATGTTTCATGGAATCTTTGCGGAGAACAACATCAAAGGGGGAATTCGGCTCCAACAAAGTTCGCTAAAACCAGTTAGAAACAGTTTAAAAGCTCGTATCTTGTTTACGAAACGTACTCGTAAATGTATGTACGTACAGTCAGTCAATTAGAATTTATTACGTTTTTGACACTGAATTTGTTATCATCTGTAGTATTTTTCTCCCAAGCTATGGAAATGACCGTTGCCTACTCAAAAGTATAAGTCAGCCACTCACGCTTCGCTACTCGTGAATATCTTGCCCAGTACATCATCATCATAGTAGCCTATAGAAATCTGCTGCTGGACATAGGTCGCCAATATGCTTCCAGGACAAACGATTTTGTGCTTCCTTCTGCCAACATGCTACTTTATAGAATGTCATTCATAAGGGAATGTCATCCAACGCTTCGTTTCCCGTCCGTAGACACGATTCAAGAACCTTTACTCCATAACTAACTGATGGCTGACTTCCCAATGGTTTATGGTTTATGTTCTTCGATCTGACTTGTCCATACTCCATCAGCTTGCCAAGTACATACCTGCAACAAAATAAAAAATCCATTAGTTTCCATCATTCACAAGTCGGAAGCTAACACGATTTGCCGGCACTTTACTAAAAACGGCGGCATTTCCCAAAGCGCACGATTTACTACCATCCCGGCAACCAGCCAAGAATCGAACCCGCACAACCATTCTGGAAGCTAGCCAAGTGCACCCGTGCGGGGATTTATATTATTAGATGGTTTCTATGGAAGATAAATCGAGTTAGTCTATCTCATGAACCTATTCGACTCAAGATGTACAGTTTTTGCGAATAAACGTGCATACCTATAAGTCTATGACGTTTCCCTTTGTACGTACTCAAAAAATATGCTCGAAAAAACATACACCACCAAATAACCCAAGTTTCCATTGAGACCTTTGCTCGCTTCGCTCGCTCTTACAGTAAGATTCACCATGCATAGCAACGGCCAACCAAGTAGGCAGGTGGAATATTGAGCGAACGCCTACGACAGATCCTCAGCACGGATGGACGACTCGAATACAGATATACAAATAAGACTCGTATTCACTAGGGGACAGTTGTCAAGAGATACGTGTCGCTAGATATGTAGGGCGAAGTCGGGCCACGTTGGGCGACGTCAATGTCGCCAGACATCTTGTCTCGCGATCTTTTTCGTCGTATTTGCGAGTAAAGTTGCCAGACTTGTGCTATCTCTAGCGGGAAATTTTAACGGAAATTTCTACGGGAAATTTGTTCGCTAGTGAATAAGAGACTTATTTGTTAAAACATCAAAGCATGACGTAAACTATCAGATTAAACAAATTGATGATGGTTTATGATATAAACTGACGCTGCAGTTTATCTGCTCACTAGTAGAACAGTGGACATCGCATTAAACTCATTAATTCGACTGTCCGTTTTGGTCAGATCCATCAATTTTCGCAAAGTGATTTAAACAGGTGTTGGACATTCACTGAAATGTATCCATCAATGTTGCTTTCATTTAAATGAGCGGAAAGTGAGCGATTCACAAACATTGGCACTAATATTATAGTGCCCCTTTAATAAAAATACGAGCAATTCATTTTTATGGTTGCGGAAAAATACATACAGAATATTACGCAGTTCAAAAAGCATGTGTCAAGTTCACTAAAGGAGCCTTTGAGGCGCACTTCAATCCTTTAACCACACTGGTTCTAAAGAACTAATGACGCGGCTGGATAGGCAGAGCAAGACAAAACCTATTGAAACTAGTTTGGTTCTAAGATGATGATCAATGAGTTGAGTATTCCGACCTATTTCCGACTAGTTCAAAAGAACTAGTAGTACTTTGAGAAATCACATGAATTTATTGGTATTTCAATCATAAACTAGACTCTATTTACAAGTACTAGAATACTTAATATCGGAGGCACCTTTTGCCTCGAGAGGAGATGCTGTAGTGCCCGAAACGGGCTTTCGGCACCTACACCATACTCAGCACACATATCAGCTTAGTTAGCCTTATCAAAGACCGGGCATTAGCATCTTCAGTTCATCCACAACCTGCCTTAACCACTGTTGGGCACCGGCCATCAGTCTGGGTCATCCATCACAGTATCGTCCATCCGAGTCCCACGTTTTAACTGTCCTCTGCCATCGCGTTGTTTTGGTGTCTTTGAAACTAGGTGAAATTACTCCCTATCCCTCGTAACGAAGGAACACGAGAGAATATTATGCAACATGCATGCGTCTACTGTAGGTACATATACAAACTGCATCGGGTAGTAAGTTGATAGCAAGAGACATTAGCATTTTAAATGACGCTCCGGTCCTTGGAATGCATAATAATGCGAATCTTCTCTGGCTACTTGCATATTCATACTGCACACTTTTAACATCATTTTTGACGGAGAAATCAAATGGCAATGATTTATCGGAGTATCGTACCATTTGTATGTTACCTTTTGTATTGTACACGTCTTGAAAGGGATTTCGGTGATTTCAAAACTTAGTATTCTCCGTTGAGAAACAAAACTCAATTTCAGTACATTGCCTTTTCCGTCCTCGTATCTATTTATCTTGTTAAAAGACACTTGAAACCTCGAAACACGCGCAAGAAAATTAGCAAATAGAACCCAATCTACCAGGAGACAATAAAACCGCAGGAATTGTACGCTTGAATCGAATAAGCCCACATTTGCGCGCCGAATGTCTCTCA
The DNA here is from genome assembly GCA_949320045.1 of Scotopteryx bipunctaria. Classification (NCBI taxonomy): domain Eukaryota; kingdom Metazoa; phylum Arthropoda; class Insecta; order Lepidoptera; family Geometridae; genus Scotopteryx; species Scotopteryx bipunctaria. Next base: position 9,623,288 of record OX439460.1, read on the forward strand.
TGTTAATTTAATTCGGCTACGTAGTTGCGTAGTCAACCACTTTCATATTGGCCCAATCACCTCCTTGCCGCGTATTATCTCCTGGTACAAATTATCCGCTGTCAGTGTGGGATTACCGTGTGACTTTGACGCGTGCAAGAAACTCGTAGGTAATAAATATTGCATGAGCACATGCTCCGTAAACACGATCAGCCGAGACGGGGGGATTAAGATGTATGACAGATTTGATTTATCTCGAAACGAGGAGGAATTCTGTGCCGATTTAATATTTCATTTCCATTCAGGCATTTACGATTTTGCGATATTACGAATACCCGATACTTCTGAAACTTTAAAACATGCACGAGTGCCGGCAGGGATATTAACTTTTTTCTGAAACGAATCAATGATCCTGAATCTTTGTACCTGGAGGAATTAAACGAGGAAAAACTTTGTCCAAATTATTATGCAAGCTATGTCTCCGGAAGACTGTTTGAGAAATATGTATTTAAATAAATATCATGTCTTTTCACAACTCCTCAAGTCCATGAAAGGTGAACGCCGTGGAACACCTGCGACGCAACTGGCGCCAAACTTCGAGCCCCTCAAGCAGATTAAAAACTTCCCCAGAACTTCGCCGAGTCATCAGAGACTACTTAATGAGACGGGACTTTTAATTAATTCTACGCTAAACATTCAGTGCGCACCGGTAATTATCAGCAACTGTTTGCAGGGGTGCGAAGGACTGGCGGCCGAGTGTCCGGCTGGGACGGGAGAGGTGCAGTTACGATTTCCGCAGCTAGAGAAAGAAATATTTCCATTTGAAAGAGCAAAACCACAAGTAATCATTAGAACTTGCAGTCACTCCTGATTCAAAGTCCCAAGATGGATATGGTGAACCATGGTAACAGGTGATCAGTACATCGCCAAGAGGATACTATCCCTTAGTCGACTTTTACGACATACTCGGGGAGAGAAGCAGCTGGACGCATTCAATGTTTTTTTCTTTACTCGCAGTCCAGCAGAGAAGTAACTAACAACTTAATAAAGATATTTATTTGCGCCGAGGCCGCTGGAGGCGAGTGCTTATGACAGGTAGAGTACCACACTGATAGGCAGTAAAGAAATTAGATTCTATGGAAAAATACATTTCTATTTACTTATCTTATCCTACTTCTACTACTCGTTCCAATTATCTCACTCCTAGTTCTTTCCAACCAGTGAGATAAACAGATTAAAACGGCCTCAACAAATCTTACGCTTCTAGGACTTGCTTGATATATTATATGCAAAAATATGGCAAAAATATAAACAAAGAATGACAAATTGTCATGCGCGGTTCAGTGGCAGCACAATGTGGATTTGGACAGAAATGGCTGTTTTAAGCATTCTTGGTCGTAAAAAGCCTTGATAGAATTAGGAGGTACATTTTCCTAGGACATTATTTATGATCTGTCTATCTAGTTGTGTAACTATTAGGATAGGTGACCGCAAGTGGCATTACGAGCTGAGAGCTTCCGTGCCTCAAAGGGCACCTTAAATTGTCGGTCACGGCCCTTAAAAGTCGTTAAGCCGTGACGGCCGGCTTTAAGGTGGTCTAAAAACTTCGTCAATATCACTATCACGGAGTTTACTTTTGTTGTGTCACTAGTTCTTTCGACCCAGTGTGGTGAAAGAAATTAAAGTGCGAATCAAAGGCTCCTGTGTATTTCTATTATGATGTAAGTTAAGATAAAATGAAAATACCAAGAATATAAACAACGGTAGGAAAACGGAGGTCTTAACTCCAAACAGCGATTTATACCAGAAGACCTATTACCATAAGCTTTGTAACATAGTTTTGATAACAAAGTTCTTAAGAAACAAATTACGATGAAAAAGCAGCCAAGTAAAAACAAATTCTCTTTTGTCACTTAAATCCACTTCCAAACAAGCTTTAAGTTAAGAGGATCAGGATCAAGGTGTTTTGTTCCTTGAGGACTTAAAGTATCAACAATTTTTATTGTTTCGTAGAGATAAGAAAATTCCAAGACACACCCTGTTATGCGATTATGAGCTTTAATACGAAAGGGTAGAGTTTAAAGTAAGCACGTGCGTTTTTCCTCGTGATCGAAGTTTTCTGCTTAGCAATTTAGAACTTTAATATGAGAGGGGTAGTTTCGAAGTTTGCATGAATCAGTGGAGTTTGGAAATGCATTGTGGTGTTTCGTAGAGTTGTTATGTATTTACCTAGTTACAAGAGATATGAATAAAAAACCGGTCAAGTGCGAGTCGAATTGACACACAAGGGTTCCGTACCATTGTACATGTACATAAATGTTTCTTGAATAAAGCTCCCGTTTATTTTTGTTAGACACTGAAAATTTCAACTCTCTACCCATAGGTACGGTTCATAACTATTTCCTTAGTTGTTGGAACCAGTTTATTTTATTCGTTCAGCCCTCTGATAGACGGGCGGACAGACAGACGGACGGACGGCGGAGGCTTAGAAATAAGGTCCCGTTGGCCCCCTTCGGGTATGGAACCCTAAAAATTATTTTCGTGATTGTAGTCAGGTTGAAAGTATGGATGGTAAAATAATCAGATAAAACAGATTGAAATGTTGAAATACACGTGTTCGCCCACTACCCCGTTTCACAAAAAAAGTTAAATGACAAAAATCCTCAGAAAACGACACGTGACATGTCGGCCCTGTACGATGCGGTTATGAAACGGGAATTGAAACACTTATCTACCTATTATTTCTTATTATGTTATTTTTCGTATTCTGCGTGTGAAATAAAAAGAAAAATTAAAAAGTCGGATAACATGTCCGGACAAACCCGGACGGCTGGTAGCGCCAGCGGGGTCGCCTTCTCGCCTGCTATAACTTACTTTACAATTTTTCCGTCGGATTTGTGTCGTGAGATGAATTATTGCGTGAGGGCCACGTGGATGTCATTTAAACCAGGCTCTACAGTGAGTTTTCCCTTGCTACTCGCAAACGACTATACTTCTAACTTACCTCCGTAACGGCTGAACGCATTTGTCTAAACATTATATCCAGGTATCGCTAGGCGTAGTAGGCGGGTGCTAGAAAAAACATGCAAGAAAACTTGCTTTGTAAACATCCTACATGAGCTAGGTGAAGTAAAATGGATCGACGGGAGGCAGGAATCCATTATCTTCTGTGGCGCTGTAAAGTTTTAAAAGGCCACCATACGATCGCGTCTGTAACGATTTCGAATTGAAAGAGATGGCGCTACAGATTTTACGTGTTTAAAGGAAAGACAGCAAATTATTGAAATGAAATAATCAAGAAAACTACAAAATGAAATAAAATAAACTGGTTCCAACAACTAAGGAAATAGTTATTCGTCGTTCGTTTGAAAATAGAATAGAAATACCTATCGAAGTAAAAATTATCTGAATAGGTATTATGGCGTGGTTCCCGGGATCTAGATCAAAACATACGCGAAACATGGATTTTTCAAGTCTTTTATTCGTGTTTTTTTTTCTCTTATCGTGTTTTCACTTCGAGGAACCGTGTTAAAAGTTCATTTTCTTTTTTAATAAACATATTTTATTAACTAACAACAGGGTTCCACATCGATTTTGGTGAACAAAGTCCGCTATTGCAAGCACTCTTAATACATTTTAGTAGGTACATTCGCTGGAGAGTACCTAATGGGTATAATTGTGGTAAATGAAATTAAAGGAACGTGTAAGTGCCTACAAGTTGTACGTAAGTACACGGAAGTTTGGAGCCTTTTAGAGATACTTCTAAAGTGAGTAAGGTGGAGTAAGGTGGAGTAAGGTGGAGTAAGGTGGAGTAAGGCGGTAATTAAATAGTGACCGAGGTATAGCTATAGAAATGTAAGACGTCCGGCAGCAAGATATAGTCGAGATCGTGGGCCATAAATGGGTATCTACCCAATGGCACAAGAAAATGAAGGAAAACGCCCAGGAGTGGGCAAAAACGGAGTGTTATTAGTAAAATAATAGTAATAAATAAATATTTGTGGACATTGACACAGCGCCATCTAGCCCCAAACTAAGCAAAGCTTTTCCTATATGCATCAGATGGCTGATAGAATACTTATATACTTTTTTTTGTAAATACATACCTAGAATATACCTACCTAGAACATACCTACATAACCCAGACCCGGAAGAAATATTTGCAGAACATACAAACATTTCTCCCGTAGCGGAAATCGAACCCGCACCTCTTGCGTCTCAGACGAGCACTCGAAATCGTCAATGATGATGATCCTTCGAAAAGCGTGTAGGAGCCAAGAATATTGTATATGATTAGGTTAAGCATTAGAAGAATAAATAACGAAACAAATAATAGTACAAGCAGTGAAAGTACTGACTAGTCTAGTTTGCAACGAGTGGTCTCTATCAGTAAACAAACTTACTTCTACTCTGTGCTATAACAAAAGCTCTATAAATAAACACACATGTACAACACACACCAGGTGTGTATGTGTGTGTGTGACACATGGACACATTGTCATGCGAGAAATTGTTGGTAGCTCGAGCGAGTTTATGGAAAGTTTCATATTTTCAAACGAGACGAGATTCTAAGGTGCAACTTCAAATGTTTTTTTTTTTTATCTTATGACATTATCAGATAAAGTAAATGTATACACAAAAGTTTATATTGTGGCAGACTGATATCTTCTTCTTCTTCTACTACTACTACTACTGCTAGTCGTGTCACTAGTATTTTCGTACTAGTGTGGTGAAAGGATTCATATTTATCAGGTTTAATAATTTCTACATCATGCCCGTTTACTCACGAAGTTTTCCTTCACCATTTTGAGAGTATGTCCATAGGAGTAGGCAGAGACCACGGATCTCCATTTGCTACGTTATTGACATACTTCTCCCATTCTTCCCTTCCATCTTCCAAAAAATTGTTCGAAGCAATGAGACCATTGTTTGTGTATTTCTCTTTTTTGTTTTTATTAGTACCTATTATTATGTTCTCTTATGTTATAAAATAATGTGTTAATATTTCTATTTACTATTGCTTCATTCACGCACATGTTTGAAAGAGAAAATCAAAATAGACTGAACTAAGGTAACGAAGCTGGGAAAGTCTCCTTGAGGCTAACAAAGATCGAGTGACGTCACGCGCCGCCCAGACGCCGGGCGCCCACACAGCCTCACTATTGTCTATGGGGTTTCAGAGTGGAACATTTTCATATTGTCCCCTAGGTCACAAGGTCTTATAGGTGACATGCAGGTTATACCAGACTCATCATCATCTTCCTGCCCTTATCCCTTATCCCTCTATGTGGGGTACATAGAGTGGGTTTTGGAGTTTTGGCTAAAGTGTTTTATGACCGGCCGCCTGCCTGACGTCAACCCTCCTTGGGAATGCTTGCTTATTGGATCTCATCATGTTGGAGGATACTATCCCTTAGTCGACTTTTTTTAACTTAATTAGTCACTGAAACCTTGCTAGCCATGTCACTAGTTTTTTCGAAACAGTGTGGTGAAAGAATTTAAAATGCGTCTCAAAGGCACCTTTCGTGCACTTTACACATTTTCGAACTTATGTTTTCCTTCACCGTTTGAGAGCAGGTAGAGCGCTTGGTGTAGTGGTAGCGGCGCAACTTTACAATCCCACGGTGATGGGTTCAAACAGAAGGGTCTCTTTCATTTATGGAGCACAAAACAGGAACATGGATGAACATGCGTTTTCTTCTGTCATAAACCTCTCTCAGTAATCATCTCAAAACTCACTCTCTTCTTACTCATTTCATCTTTCACACAATCCATCCATTCTTTTTCCCTACCTCAAGGATATAATCATTAATGAGCAAAGTCTATCAAAATGTAGTTTCAGTTTTCCATACGACAAAGCACATTAAAATCAAACCACTTAAAATGCGGATCTCGAACAGAACCAGTGAGCCGAGAGGAATAATTCATGAGGAGCGCAGTAATCAGAGAAGTGAGTCTCCAGGTGATGTCATGCCCGCTCGTTCCAATTAAAATTGAAAAACGAACTTGTTTTTCTCGATGAGCGAGTGATATTTCTACCAGGACTGGAGTAATGGTACCATGGTACTCGTAGTTTCTGAAACCCACATGGTATTCGTGTCATGTAAATCAAAGATAATATATAGATACATCGAATGTATCAGGGCGTAATTAGTGGTTCGACTGAGCACGTGATGTGTCATTGTGCGCATGACTGATCTATTCTGCCTTCTGGCGTTGCACGGCTCTAGTTAATACCTCCTAGAGCCTCCTGTCAGCCTGGTAGCAATAGTAAGTTTATTATAAATGCTGTGCATGCCTGTAATTGGTGCACATTCTACATAGTATTACTTTTTTAAGTGTCTCTATCAATATGAATTTGTGCAATCTTGCTGTGAAAAGTAGGTCACTTCGGTTATTCAACCAAATAAGATAACGAGACGTCCAGCAATTCGTTTCAAAATCCAATAGTAAGCTCGAACGGCCAAACCCTCAATTCTAAACTTCAAGGTTCACGAAATTCTTCTCGAATCGATAATTCCAATATAAAATGTGGGTCCATTCGTGACAGATTGTCTTTCTGATCGACATTCGGTGCACGTTCCAACCGCATAGCATCGATCGCTACCAGGCTAGCAGAATAACTTGGCAGGTAAATGGGACTTAGTTTTAACAAGTTAATCTTCGGGATATGGCGTAGAAATGTAGACGTGGAGGAAGAGTTTAATAAACTAAGTGACTTTAATTTCCCAGAGCGGCAACTACAGCCTCTGAACCGAGCCTTCTCAATTCGGCTAACTTTTTTACCTTAAGCTAACTCTCGTCGAGGGTAGGTTTAGATTGAAGTAGAAACAGCCGACTAAGGTTTTACGATTCGTGTACAACTATATCCTTGAACGAAATAAAAACCCAGCAGTATTTTTAGTGTAAAGAAAGTCACAAATAGAAGTCGCGACTGCATCAATAACCGGCGATCGTCCGGGTCGAAACAGTTCTGGAACGGCCCACTGAACAAAAGACTATTCAATAAAACCTAACTCATAAACCCCGGAGGCCGATAAATTCCCCGTTCTTCCGTGCTCGCTTATTTTCGGCTGTGAATTATTTTTTTGTTAAGAACTATATAGCCGATCAGGTGAAAGTGGTAGAAATAAAATCCAGAATTTGTGTTTGATCATCACGTCTGCGTAAAATTTGAGAAAAATATCCTTAATCTATGAACTACTGTGTGAAAGAGACAGTAACAAAATGATCTTCAAAGTTTTTTAATTACCGCCACCAGGGGACACACACGCTTGACTGGCGGTCTCTTGTAAAATGATTCACGACTATTGTTCGGAAATAGATAGTTCCGAGCGAAATTAAAAACGAAGCCCTCCGAGGTTTATGAGAGCCTGGTGGATGTAGTGGGATATGGAGCAATATGGCGACATATCACAATGTTCTTTATTTAGAAGAATTTTTTGCTTGGATGAGAATTCCGGGTGCTATTTTTATTGTTTGTCCAGTAACATACTAAATTAAAGTAAGGATAAATAAAGAATGTAAAAGTCTCAATTGGCAAACAATGCTAATTAAGGATAAAAGAAAATTATGTTAATTTTAACTAATATTTGCGTAATGTCATAAGGATCGCAGAATATTTCGGTAGTTCTCGACAATAGCACCTTTGATGACGCCTTCATTTTCCACAGAATTTCAGTAATTAAACTAAAACGGCTTCAAAATGCCACTCAATTATTTCGAAGTGACGTAATGGTTCAAGTTTTCGGCCGAGTCAAGAATTTTATTGACAGAGTGGACTAAGTTGAGCGTTTACGCTCGAGTGCTACTAGGAGACCAATGTAAAGGAGTCATAAAATGTACTTAGTATCCACAATCCACATAGCTTAATTTCCGAAGTTCTCAAATGAAAAAAAGTCCGGTTAAAGAAAACACAAAAATACAAACGAAATAACAAATTATAAACGTGGGTAAACTGAGAATGATTAAGCACCGTATCGTTTCTCTCCTTCCTACCAGGGCAACATAACAACCGAAGAGATGGATGCACGCTCTCAGCGAAACCTCTTACTGGAAGTCGTTATCGATTATACGGACAGAAAACAGCTTAAAGTTGGGAATGCCTCAGATAAATAAATAGCGGCGGGGCGATTGATCGCCTCGCTTTGAAGTCACTTACTAAGAGGTCGGACACACGATCAGCCTTCGATATTACGAAGCCAAAAGACGATGAAAAGTCGTTCGAATTTGTTTCTATAAGCTTTAGCAAAGTAAATGAGAGTATTTTCAATAAGATTTAAGAAAGATGCCTGCAGATACTTGAAATATATTAAAAATCTAAAAGATTGTGAGAATGTGTGAGCTAGAAAATAATCACAAGAAAATTTGATATTATCTTTGTTTAGAAGATTTATTTGCTAAACCGGTTCAAACAAGTTCAACTTGTTCGCGAGATAGCCCTTTATCTCCGAGCTAGATAGATTTCCGAGAATTCCGTAGATTCATTGGAATCTCAAATAGGTACACAATAATAGTCCACAACAAGAGGATATTGCTTCTTTAAAAATACTCAGGTTTAAAATCAATCATATCATACGTTACAATATCTGAAGATCATTGATGTTACCAGACTGTATGAAAATTTAAAACAAACGGTCAAGCGCGAGTCGAATTCGCACACGCAGGGTTCCGTACCATCGTACATGTACTTTTTAATATGACTTTTATTCTAATAACTTTTTAAATAGATAGCTTCGGTGATCGATTACGAACGTTAGAATAAATGTTTCTTGTATGGTGCCCTGTTTAATTTTTATTTTATTTTAATATTTGTTGTTATAACGGCAATAAAAATACACACTCTCTGAAAATTTCAACTCTACCTATTAGGTTTCATGAGATACAGCTCGCTGACAGACGGACGGACAGAGAGACGGACGGACAGCGGAGACATAGTATTTGACACCCTTCGGGTACGGAACCCTAAAAAGTATCACGTGTAAAAATACACAAAACGCATCATAAGGCAAGCCAGCTCATCACTAAAAATGGCAAAACAAAGAGATATTCTATTGATGACAGAAATTTGTAGCCAAATTGTCCTGCTTTCCTCTTGGCACACTAGAGCGCTAACATGCATCCACATGAATGTAAACTCTTATAGAACTAAACTATTTGATTACTATAAGCCCACTGCTGGACAAATATCTCCTTCCTCTATTTATTTTTAATACTTCTTGCGCTAATTTCGGCAATGACATAACTAAGTAAACCAAAATTACATTACATTAAAAGCATCATTTTGAAAATTATGTTCGCAGAATTCTCAATTCCAATGGTCCGTAAACTCACAAAGGGCTGTCCGACACAATAAAAGGGAATAAATATTTGATATAAACAAATCTGGGCCGACCTCAATAAAATCAGCATTTTTACAGGTGCTGCCGAGAGGCCCGGCGCCCGGCGCCCGGCGCCCGGCTCACCGGCCCACGTCGGCCCCTTTTATAGAAACAATAATATTTAACATCACGCCTCAGTGCTATCCTATTTCACGGGTTAAGCTACATGTTATCATAAGAAAAAGGGTTAATAATAGATGTCAAAATTCCGCTGCTGATCCACGTCTCATCGGGAGTGTTGAGCCGGGCAAAGCAATTTAGAATGTTATTTAGAAAAGAAACTGCACAACATACTCATTTCTCGGAATTTGTAACATTTTCATCCTTAAGGGAATAATAAAGAAGGCTTACTAACGAAAGAGTAAAGCCATGCAACAAAGCTAGTTAATATATCTAATCTTCATAATTATCTTATTTCGCCGCAAATTATTAACAACACATAATTAAGGCCCACGATACACCGCAATGGCCCAAGGGAGCACATTTGTCACTTCTCGGGCACAAAATGGCGGAAGATTTATACAGAACTCGGCTAGAACGGGTTTAAAATAAAATATTTTCCGTCTCATCAAAAAAAGTATTTAATAAAATAGCGATAACACCCCCAATTTTGTAAAAACTTATATTAACAGAAATAAACCTGCAACTAATGCAAGTATTTACAATATATTTATTATATATTCTACGAAAGAAGCAGTCTTATGAAATGTCATGATGATCAGGATGTCTCATCACTTCTCTTCGCATTTCCCATATTATATTAGACACAACATGTGATCTCCAATTTCCCTCTGTAAGAAGTTCAGGAGTCATCTCAATCCCTCCTAATTCCTCCTAACTCCAAGACAATAACAAATAAGTTCAAAAATCTTCCAAGTAAATCCCTAGCTATTCGCAAAGGTCCAACATTTCTAAATTCAAACCATTAGTTTAGCGAACGTCACACGTTTGGAACTAAATCATTCCGAGTAAATGAAACCTGTCAAATCGGCAGATCTGGCGCAAATACTGCTAGCTCGACAGATCTGGCAGAAACGCTGGAACAGCGGATCGTTTAGCAAATTATCTTTCTGTGATTTCTCTGCAGTTGAAGTTACAATTGCAATTAGGAAAGTCTTTTGATTTATTATCGAACGGTCGGAGCTTTTAGTTCGACGCTTTGAATAGGGAAGGTATAGTTTTACAAAAAGGTGCATTCTCTTATTAATTTGAATAGTTTATACTCTGAGACCGCGAAACAGAAGCTTTTACTTTTTTATGGTGTACTCGTAGTTCGTTGACAATATTTTTTTAAATACTAGTGACATACTGTGCGTTTTTACGGCAGAATAGACATGCATGCTCTTAGCTCCATAGCTTTCACGAATTAAAAAAAGACGCCATTTGATTGGTTGGTCAAGTGTCACTGTCACACTGTTTTTTTTTTTTTAAATTAAGCCATGGAGCTAGGATCATGCACGACTACAACAAAAAATCACGCCTGTTTCCCATAGGGAGAGACTATGGATCTCCTTTTGATGCAGTCCTGGAATACTTCATTCATTCACTCTCACAACATTCCTAAAATACATAAACATAATTTTAACATCCAAAATAAAATAACAATAGATACAAACAACAATAAAAGTAATTCCACAAACAAGGAGCGCGTAAACAAAATATGTAAAGTGTGCGAACAAATAAATCTGATAACATCGATAAACAGACAATATGGTGGTAGGCATTGTCTGTCATTTTCACATTTTATGTAAAGCCTTTGAAAGGGCTCGCTCGACTGGCAACACTGGGAGTACTTACGACCTTCGAGCACGGTCTTTACGAATAGATAGACGTCAAATAACGGACGTAATGTGGCGTTGATCTGGACTTCTGGACGCAAAAGTTGACTAAGGTCAATAGTATTACCTCCAACATGATGGACCACCTATATAGGCGATGGGCTGACCACCTGTCACCATGGTTCACTATATCCTTCTTGGGACGTTAAATCAGACGTGGCTGCCAGTTTTCTTATGATTACTTGTAGCTCTGCCCACCCCATCAGGGATACGGGCGTGATAATGTGTATGCGCGTATTCGTAATATTTTCTCAAATGGATGAACACACCTTACCAGAAAGTATGTGTAAAGCAGTGAAACCTTTTTGTAATATGCTCCGTACGTGCGAGAATTCCTGAACATAATGGAACCTTTTTAATAGAACGGATTTTTTACCAACTCCAAAGAGTTTTTTATTAAATATCACCTTGATCGTTTGTGTCGTGTAAATAGATACGTCTGGATTAAAGTCCATAATATACAGGGTGTCCCACGGCTATGCCACACGGAGGGGTCTTACTTAAAATACCGTAGATAGAAAATTTTACTGAAAGAAGAATTCATTTCCATTTTAAAAACAATTAGAACCAGAACATTCACTCCTTTCTCAATCATGTTATCTTTCACACAGTCCATCCAATTTTTCTATTTTTATGGGCAAGTACCATTAAAATCTATCTCTGGCAAAAGACCAAGAGGGAGACCAAAGACCACCTGGACAGCTGTGGTGAACCGCGACATGGCAGAATGCAGTGTTTCCGATGACGACGTCATGGATGGGGCGAAGGAGGAGTGTGAGGAAGGCTGACCCCACCACCATGTGGGATAAATAGTCGGGAAGAGAGAGAGATGGGCAAGTACCATTAAAAAAAGTACTTCGAACGAAAGTAAATATTGGTGTATTTCCGAAAGGCCACATTCGTGGAGATATCTGCTAAATCTGAATTCCCCCAGCCATCCGATCCTCCGGGAAATCCCCGCCATTCGTTTACGATACTAACGCTGCGCTTACACTGGGGCGGAGACGAGCGGGGAGGAGACATGCAGTAGCGTAGCATCCATGGGTAGTGTAGCTGTGGGCCACAGTAAAAGTTGCCCAGTGCATTTTCACATTCGTAGCGCCGTGCGCCGCCCTAATGGAAACCGGAGATGGAAAATAACATAGCAGATACGAAAATAATTGTCATATCTAATGGAATACGGAATAGGACGGAGCGAAGCGCATCGTCGTCGTGCAGAAAATCAGGGTTTCTCTTTATAGAATCACTCGTTTGCGCTTCAGAGGAAACACCTTTCACATCTCCGCTCCGCTCTCTTCCGCTCGCCTCCGCCCCAGTGCAAACGCAACCTTAATCGAAGCTTTGACAGCTACACAGGATTGCACACTTTACATAATGTATATACGGCTTAGCAGAAGAATATTGAACTGTTATGGCTTTAGTAGCCTCTTCCCGCGGCTTCGCTTGAATTGTACTCAGATTAAATGAATGTTGTGAAACTTTGATAAATAAATACAATATAATACATATATCGAGGTATATAAGTATAAAAAATAAAATAATAAATCTAGAAACAATGGTTCGGCTTACGTACAAAAGCTACTCTTTCATAAAACAAGTAGGTTTCATAAATTGTGACATTTTCAATTCTTCTCATATTATTCCTGTACCTTTTACGAAATAAAACACTCTTACTAACGTCCTGATTTCCTAGTACCAACATGTTTATTATGTAGCATTATTTTAAATTCAGGAAATTTTCTTATGATTATTCTAATTCTCATTTTGTATTGCGTATCAAGTATTTGTGAAAATATATCTACGACTTTGGATTCCTGTTTATATCGTCCCACGCATAAACACATTTTATTAACTTTTATAAGTGCGTTTTGAAAACACCTACAAAGTTCTGAAACCCTGGTACATAACAAATTCGTACTAGGCTCTCAGAAACTGCAAACATATTTTCCTAAGGCGAGTTTACATAGGACGGTCTAGTTAAATTAAGCAGGAGGTCGGAACAAAAACAAGAATTTGATTAGCATATTAGCCAATTCTAGCGTGGAGTGTGGAATACTCATGTGTTCTAGTTTTTGGAGCTTTCAAGGGTGTATTTTAGGCACACAATCAGGGCAAAATGAGCTTTAACACCGAGGCTTAAGGTTCATTATAAATGTTTCTGAATACACTTATTTATTTCACATCGCATCCCCAAGACAATAGTCCAATTGGAAAACAAAGGTTTTAAGTTTAAGCCGCTTTAAGAGTGTGCAATAGCGGATTTTGCTTTTTAGGATTTTAACAATAAGAGAAACGATACACGACACTTACATTATCCCGCCCGTTTCTTAACTAGCTTCTGCCCATGACTTCGCCCGCTTGATAGAAAGAAAGAAAGAAAGAAGGGAAAAAAGTAATTTATTGACCATACATAATAAATACAGAAACGAAAAATTAAAAAGAGAAAAGAACATACATATACAGAGCTAACCTTACGGGGCTAGAACATAACTAGCGATGACGATCTGATGGGTATGAAACATACATACCTAAATAAAAAGTAGCATGAATGACATTCAAAGATACGAATAGGATTCAATTGAAAATATGTAAAAGTCACAAAGCAAAGTATTCAGAGCAAAGCGAAAAACAATGCAACAAAATAAGCTGACAAAGTACAGGAGTCGCTCAGATCTGTTCGATATCCTGTAATGTTCCAGCGCGGACATCTCGGACGCCATCGAGTCGAATAAGTCTCAAAACAATGTAGTATAGAGTTCATAGTTCGACAGGAGTTGGAGCGAACATGAAAAGTTCGACGTGACAGAAACAAAAGTTTTGACAGAATTCATCAATAACTCGGGTTTCCTATTTTAACCTTATTTTTGTTTATTTTTATGGCTCTACTAGCATTAGCAACTGGCTTCGCTCGCATATTACCCTAAGAGACTATTTAAGTTTCTATCTATTTAATTAGACGTTTTGAAGCGTTCGTGGCGTAGCTTGCTTAGACGTTCTTGAATGATAGTTGAAGTTAAGCAACGTTATGCGCCGTCACAATTGCGATGGGTGACCGCAAGAGGCATTACAAGCTGAGCACTTCCGTGCTTCGGAGGGAATGTTCAATTGTCGGTCCCAGCTTTTAAGTCGTTAAGCCATGACGAAGGCTTTTAGGCGGCCTAAAAACTCCGTCACTAGAGTTGGCCACTAGCTCATAAGAACTTACTTTACTAGTTTTTTCGCACCAGTGTGGTCAGACTATATAGTTATTCCAGAACACATACACTTATTTAGGTATATTTCAAGTTTCATTGAAATCCATTGAGCCGAGATAGAGGCATAAGCATGTAATATTTTACAAAGGCATTTTCAGATTTATAATATTAGTAGGAAGGATGATGGCTTGTTAGTACAGCAAATAAGTTATAATAATTGACGATTCTGTACCACAATAGTGGCAAACTTACCACTTCCACATTGTATGTTGATGACCTTTCGTGGTAAAAAAAAACTTGCTTCAATAAACGTCAAGTTTGTGTACGAAATCCGTTAAGACAGAAATTGGGATATTGATTACGTCACAATCCCCCTCCCCTCCCTGTGGATACCCTCCAAAGTCCAGATTAGGCACGGCCCAGTGGCCGCTGATGAGAAAGCTGACGTCCTCAAAACATCAATAACAAGATGCCTTTCTTATCCATGTTTCTAAGGAGTTAGCAGGGCCTTTTCCACGGCTCAAAATGGTCAGTGACGCCAGTGACCAAAAATGGTCAGTAATTAAACTCAGGTCAGATGACCGCGGTGGCGTGGCGGGCGAGAGCTCGGATGGGCTGAGACGCAAGAGGCGCGGGTTCGATTCCCGCTACGGGAGAAAATGTTTGTATGTTCTGCAAATATTTCTTCCAGGTCTGGGTAGATAAAGATAAGATAAAAAAGATAAAGATAAAAAAGCTTTATTTGGCACAATATTATATACAAGACACAACAAAATATAAAAATAAAGTAATACAAAATATGCTATAAAAAGATTGTATATGTGGGTACAATTGCAAGTACGCTAGCTCCCACCCTAGGAAAACCTGTGTTGTAGTATTATGTATTAAAAGTATGTATATACAAAATGTATTTAAGTATTTTATTAGTTTAGGGCTAGATGGCGCTGTGGGAAATCTACAAATATGTATTATTCATTTATTTATTTAATCGAATAACGCATTGGCTAGACGTTTCCTAGCTGAAGCTGAAAGGAGCTAGTTTTGTACGTTTTGCTCATTAAATTGAATAGACTTCCACTAACCCAAGGCTTGTAACCGTGTCCAAACCACACAATGCAAAATTTATTATCTTGATTCCGACTTACCACATTCGTATCCACAAAACTCATTTAATTTGAATAGAGTTTTAACCTTTTGTGTCCGCCTCGCCAACTTGTTGCCTTTTGTTACTCTTCACTTGCTGAGAGCCTGGTACAATGGCTCCACATACACGCGTAAAAGTGGGTTTGTTTGGATTTCGATGTAACGACTTTTTTGTCGGGTTCACGGCGGATTATCAAACAAAACATGACAGCGCGGAAATGTATTTTTTTCTGTGGATTATGAAAATAAAACATTTTTGTTGATTGCGCCGATTGGAATGGAAGCCACAAGGGGATGGAAAATCATTACGTGTAAAAGCCGAAGCAGAATCTCTTTGAAGTCGCTTAAAAAACATGATTAAGGATTTATCCACACTTTATGACACATTACCCGAAAACCGTTTACGCTAAACTCGACAGGCGTGAAAATTTCAAAAAACTTCGTACATTTTCACACTTTATCTAATTTGAGTCGCGACGACGTTGATACCGTCGTCGTCGGCGCATAAGACGCCCGCGGGAATCGAATTTGGGACCTCGAGACCTCGGGACCCAAATTGATTTACCACACCCGGGGTACCAGGATATCATGAAATGGAAGAGGTTTCGTGTAATCTTGCGTTGATTTGAGGGAAATGTGTCAGGTGGAATGCTGCGTCATGCTTACGCTTTTCCGATCGTCGATTTTATTTAATGGAATGAAGAAAATGGAGTAAAACGTACAACAAAAGCGTGTAGGTACAAAAAACACGTACTTTTTATTCGCTCATATTTCAAGACGTGAGAATATTTTACTTTACTTCTCTAATAAGCAGTCGCTGACTATTGGCGTAGTATTTTCATTGCAATATTTACCAAGTAAAATAAAATCGTGTACTTCGATACTCTAAAACCGAATTTCTCAGACTCTCGCAAAAACTAAATCAAGAAGTCAAAACGGCTAACTTGAATCCCGGCATCAATCATTTGAACACCAGGAGAGCAGAGCGCGCAGGGAGATGTAATTTCACGCGACACTATCAAAGCAACATGTCAGATGTACTTACCGATGCAATAACCAACGAACACAAAATAACTGCATAACTCGAAAAGGTGGGAAAAAGTACAGACAAGTGATGAAACGTTTGTGAATAGCCGGGTACCCACCTAGCGCACAGGCTCGCGCGGCAGCCTCGGTGTCCAGATCGCGAGCAATGGCTCCCGAGGCAGCCTCAGTAGTTTGTTCAATTTACACGAGGAAGCCTCGCGAGGCAGGCTGAGCCATCATAAGTCCGCGAGTACTCGACCGTTCCCACCTAACGCACAGCGCTCACTGAGGCGCCTTTGAGCGCGTCAAGTTTACCGACAACAGATGGCTCGGGGCCGAGCCGTGCTCGGGCGAGCGAACGCGCGCCCGTGGCCGCCCGAGGCACGTCCACATCAGCCGAGGCATTTGGCTCGCGAGGCTGCCGCGCGAGCCTGTGCGCTAGGTGGGTACCCGGCTAATTATGAAATTGAAGTTTGTAGGCAAGTAGGGATGTATGTTTGTGTCTATAACTAGGCGTAAAGGCTGAACGGATCTCTATGAAACTTGGAATATACAACAGGGTTGTACTACACGTAAGGAAAGCACCTTAAATACCGTAGATAGAAAAACTTACTAAAAGACGCCCTGTACACGTGACCCATTTATGATGCTACCTTTTTTAAAGGTGACGCTCCAGGTATGGAGCAGGGTAGTGGGCAGAACCCTTAAACATCGAGAAGCCAGTCAGCCTATCACACAATACGTCCTGATTGGCCGGTAATACGCAAACAGCGATACCCGCCATAACAAATATTTGAGGGTACATGACTATTGACTGTTTACTATTAGCGTAACGGGCTTTGCTTGCTTGTAAAGTAGCTATTTGGGCTTGCCAAATGTATGTCTACTGCTTTAGTGACTCTACCATAAGATATCGATATTTCAAACTCTACACGCTAAAGACAGAAGTATGTATGTTCGTATGAGCTAGTGGCCAACTCTAGTAACGGAGTTTTTAGGCCGGCTAAAGGCCTCCGTCATGGCTTGACGACTTAAAAGCCGGGACCGACTGTTTAACGTGCCCTCGGAAGCACGAAAGCGCTCAGCTCGTAATGCTACTTGCGGTCGCCCATCCCAATTTGTGACCGCGCATATCGTTGCTTAACTTTAACGATCAATCAAGAACGCCTAAGCAAGTTACGCCACGAGCGCTTCAAGACAGAAGTGAAAACATGACAACCTCTCGCGTTCCAGCCACCCGGCCGAAATGCCACGGAGGTCGTCATAGACATAGTGAGAATCCTCAAGAAAAATAAGCACACCATGTATACCACGCGTACGTCAATGAAATAAATGGACGGCGCAGAATAAACAGCAGTGCATATACAGGGTGGTCACGTTCGATTGCATGTTAAATGACCCGCTCGATTCGGCCTGACAGTTATACGCTGAGAGACGTCGCATCGGCTCGCAACGGTCCATCGGAAGGGTTGAGCCCGGAATTTGCTTATTTAAAAGCTTTTTAGGGTCCAAAACTAAAATGGTGAAACGGACCTACCGCTAGGTCAAGTGGGGTTTCAAAGATTTGCCTATACTATAACAGGTTTATATTTTGATTTATGTTAGATAGTTTTTAACTTATAATAAAAAATGTTTTAAGTAACTCTGAACTTAGTAAAGCGAAAAATCAAGAAACCTTTTTGTGCCTTTTCTTATATTTATTGTTATAGCGGCAATAGAATTTTCAACTCTCTACCTATTACAGTTCATGAGATACAGCCCGCTGACAGACGGACGGACGGACGGACGGACAGCGGTGGCATAGTACTAGGGTCCCGCCGGCATCCTTCGGGTACGGAACCCTTAAAATCACTTTACGAGTCGACAACATAAATATCAAGAAAGACATTTCTTTGTTTACTCTCCTATTTTTCATTATTTCCCAACAATCAGAGCTGAGATTATCTATCTAAATCAGACGAAGTCTGCCTGGCTGACGCCGCAGCCGGCATTGTTTCGTAACGACAGCGGCTTTGTTAGGCCGCGCGGCCGCATTGTAAGACCGCGCGGCCTGCGAATGATTTAATACGTTTAGGGGTTTAAGTGCTTTACGGTCACGGTCGTATTAACGGGAATGCTCCAGTTATTAAATTTGCCTTCATCATCATCATCATTAGCCCGCGTCTACCCACAGCTGGGTAACAGGCCTACCCCACTGGATTCGGCCAATCGCATCCAGGAATTTCCCCCTATCCTCTCGAAATCGTCGACCCATCTGGTAAACTGCCTGATGAAGTTAGTTTATGTAGATTTAAAAAACACGAGGAATTCAATTGAATACAAAATGTTAGTTACAATCTGCCTACAGATATCCGTTAATTGAATATACGTACCGTGTATTCAACGTAATTGATAATATCGCTATGCAGCGGATCATCAATGGGTTTATGAGTTTTCCATACTCGCAGGCAACTGTAGTTAAAATCCATCATACGTGAGCAGCACAGAACAGCCCCTCTTGCTCATCACTTGTCTCGTCTCATCTTGATTTTATTCTATCTTGATTTCGATTTTTAATTCGCCTACGGTTTTACATGACCTTCATAGAACATGTTTCTATACATATTTTTAACTACGGACGCCAGTAATAATAAATAATAATAAATAACACCCAACAGTCACTGTCGTGGTTATCAGAAACTGCGAGTACGATGCTACCACAACACCCAGACCCGGAAGAATTATTTGCAGAACATGCAAACATTTCTTCCGCAGCGGGAAGCGAACCCGCGCCTCTTGCGTCTCTGCCGAGCAATCGCCCGCCACGTCACCGAGGCCGTCAAAAGGCCAGTATCTTTATAGAAGCTCCATAAGCCACCGGTTATGGCAACTGGTTGTGGCAACCCTAAGACTAACAGCTGTTGCAATTTGTCCCAATTGTAATTAATTATTTTAATTGTATTTACGTACTGTTTAGTGGCCCATATCGATTATATCGAATTTAAACAACAAAATAAATGTGTACAATTGTTTTTAGTGAACTATCGTGTTGTTTATAATAGTGATTTGGCCAAGTAGATAGCGGTACTTTTACGGTTGTAAAGTTTGAATATTATCATTGTCCTCTCGGTTTGGAAGTGTTCGCTGTGTGCTTGTGTGGATAATCTGATTGTGGAATATATTGTCACTTCAAAAAGGTATCTTCATAGGCGCGTGAGTACATTTTCAAACTTATAACCTCAATACAGTGTTGACATTTCCTTGAATAATTTGCGTGTTTATTCTTTGTTTATTTCGCGAATTACGTTTCCAAAATGATGACCAGGAAGGCCTTGTCTCGCCAGGAGGAGTCCAAACTTCACCAGGCCTTACAAGAATTAAAGGTAACCAAGGACTTGTGCAAACAATTGACTGAGGAAAGAGAGGATAATGAAATAATTTTATTAGATGCATTAGATAATAACAATAGGCTTAAAAGTGAGATGTCTGCGTTACACTCACAATATACTTGCATTGTCATAGAACGGGATAGGTTACAAACCTTAATTGATGGGTTCGACCAATGTGGTTCAGAGTATGAAGAAGCTCTCAAGAGAACATCTGTCTTGGAGAAAGAGCTGTGTGATGCCCACCAACTAATCACACAGCTGGAAGATGCTGCACAGAGCTCTGCCACAGAAATAACCCAAAACCTATTTGAGGAATTAGTATCAGCTGATAGGGAATATGGCCATATTTCTGGTTCATGTTGTGATGCTCCGGCTGTAATAATTGATCTGACAAATACTGACTCAGCTGGGGTCAGTACAGCATGCACCAGAAATACACTAAGCAAAAATAAACTAAAGAAATATGTTAAAATCAACAGATACATTGTAAAAACCAAAAGAAAGTTAAAAAATCAAAAAGATGTAGTAAATAAGCTAAAACATAAGAGAAATAAATTAATATTATTAGATGAACTGCAATTATGTACACTGCAGATTGAAAATAATAAACTAAAATATGAAACGGACATTCAGCTGATTCAAAATGAACTAGCTAGTGTTGAGGAATCATTACGATCCATTACTAATCGCTATGAGAAGTCCCAGGAGGTGATACGGGAGTACTCTTTGGCACTGGATGAGCTCCTCCAACTGTCCCACAGCAACAAGGACCGCTATGACTCCTTTGTGGCCAATCACACATGTGATTGCGCCCGCTCTGAGAGTCCGGAGCTTGTGAGTGCTCCTGTATCAATTTCCCCGCTGAGTGTCCGTACACCAATTTCACACAAATATAAAACTTTCATGTTTTGTGATGAAATTGGAAAAGATATGGGCCGGCTTTTGAATAATAGCATGGGACATAAAGTTTTAAATTATTGTTCACCCAACGTAAGTCTGCATGAAGTCATGCAATCAATTAAAAAAACTGATTTCAGCCGCGATTCAAACTTGTTAATTTGGCTTGGAAATAGGGGTAATGTGAGCAAGAGTGAATTAATAAAATACTGTGAAACTTTATGTGCTCTACAGATAAACAAAATTGTAATGTTCTCATTCCCCTATAGCAACAGTTTGCCACAATCAGAAAATGACCTTAGATATAAGTTAAATATGACTTTGCATACAATATCATGCAATAATAATAATATACATGTAATTGACTCTAACAGTGTTGTTAGTAAAAAATATTATTTGACTAAAGGTAGGTATTACCTTTCAAATTATTACAAAAGACAGGTAGCAATGTCGCTATCTTATTATTTTAATATAACAGCCAAGAACTTGGCTACTCAGACTGCTTCTTTTGAGCAGTATAATGACCCCCAAAAACAGACTCTGGAAGTTACTCCAAGTCATTTAAATTAGACCTTAAGACAATAGAGATAGCCTCTAGCGCTTATTATTCACCTTTAAAAAAATCAGTTCTTCATTCAAATATAAGAAAATCCGATAATATATTAAAGTCAAATAATAATAAAAAGAGTCAAAATAATAATTTTAGAAAATCAAAGGTTACTAATTTGGTGCATCAAAATATTCAAGGTTTGAGAAGTAAAGAACTACAGCTGGAATTGTACATGACCTCAAACAAAATTGACATAATTTGTATTACAGAACATTGGCTAAAAAATCATGAGCTT
This sequence comes from Scotopteryx bipunctaria, assembly GCA_949320045.1. Lineage (NCBI taxonomy): Eukaryota > Metazoa > Arthropoda > Insecta > Lepidoptera > Geometridae > Scotopteryx > Scotopteryx bipunctaria. The sequence continues at coordinate 9,644,958 of OX439460.1, forward strand.
ATGTTTAATTTCAGTGATCACCAAGTTGGTAGTGCTTTCTGCAGGAACCATTTTGAACGAGGTGGCTCATTAATATTACTAAACAAACAAATTAAATTTAAAGAACGCAAAGATATTATTCACCTGACTGCAGAAAGACACATAGAAATAGCCTGCGTAGAGTTGGAGCAGTTCATTGTTATAAGCGCTTACAGCCCGCCTTGCGCCTCCTTTGATGTTTTTGAAAAGGTTATGGAAGAAATTATGTTCAAATTGTCTAAATCTAACAAGGAAATTATTGTATGTGGCGATTTTAATGTAAATCTGCTTGAAAAATGCTCATTAAATACTAGATTAACAAGTTTATTTAAATCATTCAATCTTGAACCATCATTTATGGAGCCAACTAGAATAACTGCCACCTCAGCTACATGTTTGGACAACATATTTACTAATGTTAATATAATAAGTAAAAATATTATTAATCAACTTGAATCAGACCACCTTGGACAATTTATAAAAATTGAAACACAAACTAGGCAAAATGTAAAAAGGAAAATTACCTATGTACCAATGACCATTAATCGATTGGAACAGTTGAAATCAAATCTAAAAAATAAAATTCCAAACATAATATATCATAATGAAGATCCTAATTATTTGTATAATACATTTTTTAAAGAATTTAATAACGAATTCAATTCAGTTTATACATCCAAATCGATCATGGTATCTAATAAGCCAGGATTTTGTGAGTGGGCAACAGCAGGAATACATAAAAGTAGACAAACATTGTATGAATTGTACAGTATAAAACAATATAATTTCAGTGAAGAGTTTAAAGAAAAAGTTAAGAATTATTCTAAAATATTTAAGAAAGTATGTAAAATAGCCAAATCATTATATTTGAGTTCAAAAATTAAAAACAGTCAAGATAAAATTAAAGCTACTTGGAATGTTATTAAAGAAGAGACTGGAAAAAATATAATTCATAATAACAGTTTTAAATTAAAAATAGATAATATAATTATTAACAAAGATGAAGATGTAGCTAAAGCGCTCGAATTGTTTTTTACTGATATTCCAGTCTCTACTACAAAATCTTTAAACTCTTCCCACATAATCGCAGAGTCAATGTTGAAACAAAACGTACCTGAATGTAAAACAAAATTTTCATTCGATTATGTCAGTTCTAATGACATTGTCAAGGCTTATAAATTAATCAATGTAAAAAAGACCACGGACCTCTGGGGAATTTCTGTTAGCGTCGTAAAACCATTGATAGACATAATTGCACCTGACCTAGCTATGATCTTCAATCAATGTATTGATTGTGGTGTGTTCCCTGATTTAATGAAACATAGTAAAATAACACCTCTCTTCAAATCTGGTAGTCATTCAGACCCTAGTAACTATCGTCCTATATCAGTACTACCGACCTTTAGCAAAATATTTGAAAAACTGATTCTAAAGCAACTTCAAGACCATTTTAACATAAATAACCTACTCGACAACAAACAATTCGGATTTATGAAGGGCCGTTCAACAACAGAGGCTGGTGTCGAGTTAATATCGCATATTTTCCATGCATGGGAAGAGTCTCGTGATGCTTTAGGGATTTTTTGTGATCTGTCAAAAGCATTCGATTGTGTCCATCATGAAACATTAATCAGGAAACTCCGACACTATGGGGTTAGGGGTTTTGCTCTTGACCTTCTCAGTTCCTATTTAAGTAACAGAATACAAAGAGTCGACGTTAATGGAAAACGTTCTCCAGGGTCAATAGTAACAATGGGTGTACCACAGGGATCAATATTAGGACCATTTCTATTTTTAGTTTATATTAATGATTTACCTAAACTTGTTAGGGATGATCATGAAATTGTATTGTTTGCAGATGACACCTCATTTTTATTTAAAATGAAACGACGCCAGGTTAATTTTGGCGAAGTAAACAATGCAATCTCCAAAGTCGTAGAATGGTTCGATGTAAATAACCTATTGCTAAATGAAAAGAAAACCAAATGTATAAGATTTATACTACCAAATGTTACACAAGTAAATTCTCATATAAAAATAAAAAATGAACATATAGATCTCGTGGACACTACTACTTTTTTGGGCATAACCTTAGATAAAAAGATTCAATGGGACCCACATATAGATAAATTGTCGAAGAGACTTAGTTCTGCGGCATATGCAGTCAAAAAAATACGTCTACTTACAGACGTAGATACAGCTAGACTAGTTTACTTCAGCTACTTCCATAGCATCATGGCATATGGCATTTTGTTGTGGGGGAGTGCTGCAGATATAAACACCGTATTTGTGTTGCAGAGGAGGGCTGTTCGAGCAGTTTATAACCTGGGTCCTAGGGAGTCATTACGTAATAAATTTAAAGAAATAAACATTATGACTGTTCCTTGTCAATATATTTACGAAAACTTGATGTACGTACATAAAAATGTTAGTAAGTTTAAGAAAAATAGTGATAATCATACTGTTAATACTAGAAATAAGGATAAACTTGCTGTACCCACGATTAGGCTAGGTAAAGTTAATAAATCATTTAAAGGGCAATGTGTACGCTTCTATAACAAAGTCCCAAGCGAGATGACAAATTTGTCAGTTAATAAATTCAAAACACTAATAAAACAAAAGTTGTATAAAAAAGCTTACTATAAAATATCCGATTATATAGAAGATAAAAATGCTTGGGACTGAATGCTCCAACTCCTTTTATAACATGATTGTAAAGGGATCATTTTCCAAAAAAATAGCCAAGCGTGGTTTCTTGCCTGTATCTTCCACGCCTGGTCGCGTTACGAACAGGTGTAAATGCAACGTAGATTTAAGACGTGTCCAAGTGATCCCAGTGATTTTATGGAATAAAAATTTTTGACTTTGACTTTGACTTTGACCGTTTCGTCAGCCCGCCCACAGTGAGTGGCGAAGACGTGGAAACTCGCCAGTTTCCAATAAATTACAGCCAACGAACTGTCAGGCCATCTTACGAAAACAAAAGATCACGATCCCCCCCACCCCGCAGTCAGAGTCAAATGGAAGGCGCGGTGACGTCACTCCCTTCCAAAGCCACCGTTTCGTCATCCCGCCCGCAGATCTCGGCGAAGACGTACAAACCCCCGAGTTTCCAATAAATTATAGTCAACAACCTGACAGACTGTCTTAAACCCAAAGCAAGAACAAAAGTGCTAAACAAGGGTAGTTTCTCATTCTCTTCATTTCTTGAGGACCTCTGTGGCGTGGCGGGCGAGTGCTCGGCTGAGACGCAAGAGGCGCGGGTTCGATTCCCGCTACGGGAGAAAAGTTTGTATGTTCTGCAAATATTTCTTCCGGGTGTTGTAGAAATATGTATGATATGTGTTTACAAAAAAAAGTATATAAGTATTCTAACAGCCATCTGGTGTTCATAGTAAAAGCTTTGCTTAGTTTGGGGTAAATGGCGCTGTGTGAAATGTCCACATATATTTATTTATTATTCTACCCGGGCACCACTCGAAATGACGCGAGCGAAGGCTAGAAAGAAGTTTTTAAATTAAACATTTGGTCGTTCAAGTTCATACGAGTAAATAAGCAAGCTTTCCACCAGCAAGTTGAATAAAGGCTAATAAAAATAACTAGCTCTCAATCTGTTGGAGTCCATCGGAGTATCGGTACTAATTAACCCCTCGAGTGCTATCGGTACAATACGACGTCGATCACTCGCTCTGATTGCAGCGACGCGGACATCCCGTTACTTGCGCGTTACGTCGCCCGCCACCAATTAATTGGGAATTTAAATCCCTCTTTCATTCCTTGATACTAAGGCCTTTTACCATCTATAGTGGATAATTTATACAGCGTCAGGAGGCAACTTTTACCTTCACAAACGGGACGCTGTAGTGCCCGGGACGAATTAAGATGGAGTAGGCTTGCCCAGCACCTATTTCATCCTCTCAGCTTAGTCGGCCTTGTCCACAGGAAAGACATGGTCAATACGTGCGGAGCTGACTAAGTCGCGGGATTCCTCGCGATGTTTTCCTTCACCGTTTGAAAGTACTGGTATAGCGCGCATAAATTTTTCGCACCGAAAAATCCATTGGTACACGGCCGGGTTTGAACCCACGACCTTAGGATCGGCGGGGTCACTACCAACTAGACCACCAGTGCTTTGTGGTTACTCGACAATAAAACTTAAGTTCAAAAACGTAAGACACATTAGTAAGACTAATGAAAACTCACTCTAAAGTATGATACAAAAAAATATTCTCATCTGAATTTTTTATGTACTATTCGAACTATTCCATATTTATCGTCAATTAAATAAACTTACACGTCACATATTTTAAATCTATTTAATACATATTCATAGTGAAGTTCAGAGGATAGCCGTGGTCGTATACCAATTTGCCCTAAACTTTATGATCGCTTTAATGTGACGTCACATAGCCTATAACGAGCGGACGAAAAAGATGCTTCCAACGATACCTCATCTAAGTAGTTATGAGGGAACAGATGAACATACCTACATACCAACATTTATACCGGTCAAAATCATAACCCTCTTTTTTGCTTCGCCGTAGTCGGGTAAAAAGAGATCCTTTATGCGATTTCAAGTACATAATATCCTTTTATTTTATGCTTCGTAGCCCTTACGAGAATCTCGTTATAATTTTGGTCACATTTTTCATTCTCTGTAGATTTTTCCCGGATTTTAATCAACAGTACGCAAACAAAACGTACAATGGGACATTTTTCATCACGAAAGCCATATAAATTTAATTAGTCCGCATCGCGGCCGCACGCAATCATTATCTGAGGCCGTACAGGCTTTTGGCCCGTTCCAGAACCGCCTCGTTACAGCCCCCCTGCCGTTTGTCACTATTACCAGCGGAATGGAGAGGAGTTTTACATATTCATACCGATTAATAAGATGGCAGATACAATTTTTAGTAATTATTTTCTCTGCCACCAGATAACAGAGATACTTGATAAGCAATGGGCAACTCTTAGCGAGTCTATAAATCTGCCTGATAGACACAGGGAAACTTAATCCTTTAGAACAATTTTGATTAAAATCAAATCCGGAACCGCGGCTGAAATTGAATAATACCTACGCAATTAGCCACTGGCTTACAATAAATCTGCTAAGCCTTCCCGAATCTGGTGAAAATTAAATTCCTGGCTGCGAGACAGGTTAATAAGCAAAGCGGAATGAAGAGATTTTCGCGAGAAACGGGATAACCGATCGGGCGTGCCTAGTGTGCCAACAGGAAGCGTACCAGGCAAGCAGAAGTAATGATGCGGTGAGAAGGAAATGATAGAGAACGTGCACAGAGCCCCTATTCTAGACGCTGATATTATATAACGCGTGCTCAAAGTGAAAAAAGAAAATCTTTACATCTATCTACGAGCCTGGTACATTTTTTGGATGTGTGCAGTCAGCCTTTTCGAATACATTTGATATCGTCAACGCTGCACCCAAATAGGGGTAGGTATGTCGAAATTCGAATTTACTTCCTAACGCTTTCTGACAGCATGTTAAATTACATACTCTGCCTACAATTCATGTCATTGTTGCTCTATTGGTGCACATTACAGCCTAGAACAGAACCGCATGGGGTCTTAGAATCTCTTCAACGCGTGCCTTTTGTTGTGGTATGGCGTACGCCCCCTATAGCCCCATGCTAAAATTCGAATAGATGTCTTGATTCTTTTGTCCTGGTATATTTATTGCATATTCTACTGTACTAAGTATAATACTACTATGGTATTGATTTGAGAATACTTCCACTCCTATATCGGAGTTGCTAAATTGCGAATTTATCTCCTGATAGGTTCTTCATCCCTAGTAGATTTATTGCAAACTCCATTGTCATGTAACGCTGCCGCTGTGTGTATCCCCAATGTTAGTTATTATTATAAGCTTATGTTGTTGCGGGGGTGTGCAAAAATTATAGTTACTTCTTAAATCCCAGTATTTTTATTACACATGTCACTACAAAAACTCCAAAAATTTATATCCTTTCCAGACTCCATGGGTTACTTTACAAAGCAAGTCAACGCTCTCTTTGTACGTGCCAAATGCATCTCCTAATGTGCTCTAGCAGCCTGGTATATTTATTGCATACTTTACACGTCCCATTGTTATTGTTCAGTCAAACGTTAGTAGTTTCTCATTGAATGGAACAAATAGGTTTGTTTTTATTGAATCTAGTGAGGCCTTTGTGTCGAGTTTAGAAACGGTCGCCACCCTCCGAGGTGTGCCAAATGCATTTCCTAGTACTACTTTCCTAGTACTTTTATTGCATATTTTTCACTTGCCAGTTCATTCGTTGGGTTTGTTGCTTACCTGTAAACAAAATAACATTTCGTTAGCTTTGAGTAATTTACATATTTTCATAGCAAATAAGGCGAAATATGAGTCAAAAAGAGTGGAATTCTCATTATATGGTTACCGGCAATCTGTATAATTCAGGTATTCTATACAATACCTAGGCAATGCATAGAAAACCTGGGGCATTCAGGCAATGTATGAAATATATTATTGTCCATTATACACTTTACCTAGGTAATGTATACAATTCCCAGGGATTGTATAGAGTACTTGTTTGTTCAACGGCAATGTGTTAAGTAAATACAAGATCTTGGTCTGTATTTATCAATGTTATGCTACACCGCGCCAGAGGCAACTTTTAAAAAACATCTGCAGGATAAAAATGCTTTAAAATGTTTTACGAAAACCGTTGTTATAAAAATAAAAACAACACATTCCACATGCTGCAAAATATAAAACGAAAAGATTGTCCATTCCACTTTCAACAATAAAACCAGTTTCACTGCGTATTTTTCAGTGGAACAAACACCAGGTTAGCAGAGTTTCAAACAGCTAAGGTACCAGGGCACCAGTCACGTAAGAGTACCGCATTGCGATACCAACGGACCGACGAACCGGCTTTTTTAACTGAGACGTGTTCTTATGGCTGACAATTTATGTGTTTACCAGAAGATTACCCCATTCTTACGAAAACATTGAAACAAACTAGTTTCGGAACAAGGAATTAGCGATGTTTTATGAAGCTCTCATAAGATTTATTCTACTTTCCGAACCTTTATAAAAGACCCTTCTCGCAGCATTAAGCTAGTATTTAATTAAATGAATCGTTACATAGGGATCGTAAACAACAATACTATATTTGAGCAAAACACCTTTCAAAGACCCCATCTAAATTAAAACTTGTTGGGGATCTAAGGGCCCCCTGGGCTAATAATAGTAAAAACCGAATAGCGGTAACAATGGTGGTGTTAATGAAAAAGCTCCGGAGCTGTTAAACGGCAACTGATTAATGCGGAGATCATAAACAAGAGGTGTTCGAAAAAAATCGGGAGCTTTATAGCTGATAAAGGACAACTACAAAATATATTTAGCTTTGTCTCTCGCAGTCAAAAAAGGATACAATATTTACTTCTGTATATAAAACAGTTGGGATATCTAAATACCATTGCAAACTATCCATGGATAGCTTACTTAACTGATCCAGATCATCATCAAATGGAAAATCCTGATCAGTTAAACAAAACAGAAAAAATTCAGATCCTATTTTGGAATCTGTCGTTATATGGCCACAGATTAAATGTCTTAATTTTGTACTGTAACGTTAAAAATTAAGTACAAGAAATGTCTGGGCGCGAATACAAGGAGACCCCTTTGCTTCTGCTTCTCATTATTTAAACATCTGAAAATTCGTGTATCCTCTATGATTACCTCAATACCATTATGAAGACTTGAATGCTGCGGAATTTCGGGTTAGTATTTCATTTTTTTTATTATATTAATGTTTTCAACAAGTCATCTCGCCATAATAATAATATTAAGAAGGGCGGCGAGATCGGCGTCATGCGGCTTGACAAGGGTCGCGCCGTGCTCGCGATATTGCGACCTCTTTGCGCCTCTGCGCCCCTGGTGCTAAGCCTAACGGCACACGCCCACTATTCACTTACAGATGATTTGTATTGTTTACTAGTTGCCGCCCATGGCTTCGCTCGCGTGGTACAAGAATAAAAAGTAGCCTATATGTTATTCGAGCACACATACTATGTACGTTCCAAGTTTCATTCAAATCCATTCAGCCGTTACGGCGTGATTGAGGCACAAACATCGTGTAAACGTTTTAACGGTACGGCATAAAAAATCCACTACTAATGTGTGTCACTCAAAAAATGTGTGTTACTGTTTGAGTGTGTTTTTATTGCCACTCGTCGTCGTAACGGCTGACCGGATTCGGCTGATGAGCGAACGGAACCGCAGGCGAATTATTCAGTTAATACATATATCTTAAAGAAACGATTTATTTTACTCAACAATTTCAGCAAACGTTTTAAAGAGCCATTGTTTATTGATAAAAATTGCATAGCTTCGAAACCTTCGTGATAAATGGAACTATTAGAAGCCAACAGGCATGGGAAATAAATACGCCAGTTGATAGAAATAGACAGCTGCCGCCTAGGAAATTGTTTCCTACTGCGCCGGGTCGGATCCAGGCTTCCATTGCGAAAAGGTTTATTTCAAACTTTAAACAACATAAATACTCATATATAAATACCATCTATAATGGGCGATGGTCTGATCACCTCTCACCATGGTTCAACATATCCATCTTGGGACTTTAAAACAGTAGTGGCTGCATATTTTCTTATGATTATTTGTGGCTTTGAATACCCCATTAGGGGTACGGGCTATGTTTAAGAATACCTAATAAGGAATGTTTATCAACCTGTGTATTTTTATAGAGCACTTGTATGTATGGTTACTGTATCCTGTGATTGTGAGCAAAAAATGGTTAAGTTAAACGGGGTTCAAGATGAAAGCTTCGTATCCCTAACCCCTTTCCTAAGTGGGGTCCTGGCATCCCGTCTCGGCGACGGATGGAAGCCGCGGGCGGATCGCTTCCGCAAATACGTCTGTTGGCTCCTTGCAGTTTTGTAATTGGTTTTCTGGAACGCCTCGTTGGCTATGCGCTCCTAGTATTTCTTGAAAGTTTGATAAACAAATACTGTATTATCTTCCTCCTTGATCCGTTCCCCCATCGTTGAGGATCGTGACTCCGCGCAAGTGAACTCGATCTATGGTTTTTCTCCATCTGCCATGGATTTCGGTCTGATGAAGAGCGGTATTACCGGACAAGTCTAAATGTTCTGACCGCTGGTCCGACTATCGCTTTGGGCTTTGGTTCGTTCTTCTAGCAGCCTCCGCTGTCCGTGCTTCCGTCTGTCAGCGGCTGTCAGCGCCAGCGGGTTGAATTTCATAAAATGTAATAGGTAGAGAGTTGACATTTTCTGAGTTGAGTGTTTATTTCTATTACCGCTATAACAACAAATAGTAAAAATAAAATAAAAAAATAAATGTGGGCTCCATACAAGAAAAAAATTAATATAAGATCGTACGGAATCCTCCAAGTGCGAATTCAACTCGCACTTGACCGGTTTTATTTTATATCTACTCAATAGTTTGTTGCTAGAGAGCAGAGCTAGTCGAGAACTAGTCAAGCAGAAAAATTAAAGGGTTATGCGGATTAACAAACTTTTATGCTTATTTTCAGAATGTTGTAATTAGTTTTCTACAAGCTTGCATGTCATTTTCAACACCGTTAACTCAAGTTATATACATACATTTTTCTCTTCGCAGATTCACTAAACAAAACTGCATTTCCGGTTCCCGGTTCAAAAAGTTCCCGGAAAAATAGAATAGGATTTTCCAGTCAACTCCCATATTGCGGAGGAGTTGAAATTATTCACACGCGCGACGCCAAGTTAGATGAGTTCCCGATGTAAGCGGCAAGCTGGATAATTGGGAGCGTGCGATTGTGTTTGTTTGATTCTCTTTAACCCTCCGCGTGTTTATGCGAGCCTGGTACTACGAGCGCAGATGTTTGACTATTGATTTTGATTGGGCATGTTTAGATGCACCCTATCTTTTAAAAGTTTACTCATGCAACGTTCCGCACGGTCAATGCTTGGGTGGGGGACTGCTTGCGACCCGTTCCCTTAATTAAAGGTATTTTAAAATTCTAGATTCTTTTGTCAAAAAGGCTTTCCCAAGCGTGATATCAAAGGAAATTCTTAAGGCCAGAGATAAAACTTTTCAAAGTAATCTCACTATTCGTTTTCCTGAAGCGGGAAGTTTTCAGTCGGATACACTCATCCGTTTTTAAGTAAATTAGATGTTTTTGCCGATTCCCGGCTGAGAGAGGTGGAGAGAGCCTAGTTTGATTGGATAGTTCTTTAGGGAAAATTATGTTAAACTGTCCCATGACATTCCGGGAAAAAAGGTCAAAATAGAATGTCGTATGTATTCTAAATGCTAAATATTTGAAGAGGTTACATAGACCGTTTGAAAAGTGAAATAAATTAATGTTTTCTACGAAAAGCTAAGTCGCAAACGGAAGCTAGTAATAACTCAGGAAAATGTTGCGTCATAAAGTTTCGATGCCTTATATAACATCTGGTGGAAGTCGATTCGATATTACTTTGTAATATTTTGGGGCAAGTCGGCAACTTCCATACCTGCGAAAAATATAAGGGGGGGAGGGGAGGGGGAGAATTAGAAAAGTTAACAAGTTATCGAGTGGGCCGAGTGGGCCGAGTGGGCCGAAATTCGGGCCGTTTATCGTTTTAATAATGACGCTAATCTACAATCTCTGCGGTATACTTTCCGAGATTCGAGATATTACATAGGAACTTTTGTATTTAACAGAATTACGCTTCATTTTGCGCCTTCCTTCTTCCATTATTGGAGCTTTATCTATAAAAATACGAAGAACATGTAGGTAAGTACTCAATATTCAAAGAGCTCAAAAAAATCAGGGTAATTCCGTCTCAATTCCAACGAAGAGGAGCAAAATACTAATTACATTCGTTTAATTTCCGCTACGGCCCGAAACGGTTTTACGATACCTTTTTTTGCGTTTGGAACAATAATACAGTCCGTGTAACGTAAAGTACCCGCTGCGTGGCAGCAACTAAATAGCTAGACCAATAATGCGTTTTGGGTAATAAACATAGTACTTCGATGAAAATATCTAAGAAAAAATCTGTAACTTTCTGAGTTCTGAATCCTTTTTATTTCCAAATAAAACATACTGATAAACAAATCATATTTTACAACATTTCTTTTCTTTGCTAGAAAACAAAATTCTAATAGGAAAACCCACCGCAAAAAATAATCTATTTCAGCGATAAATCAAGTGACACAACCTACCCAACCAAAAGAACGTAAGAAAAAGTAAAGTCTGGCCCAGATTTATTCCCCTTTGCACAGAGGGTACCAGTTGTCCCCATTGTGCTGTGGCATCGCGGGACAAATTAAATTAGCATGAAAAGAAGTGGGGATAATGAGCCTGTGTATTTTATTCAGCGGACAGCGGAACCCGGCGCGGTTGTTTTATTTGCCGGAGAATTACTCACTGTACTCGGACAAGCGATGCCTCACTTCTCTGTTTATGCGAGCCTGGTACAAGAATATTTAAATAAAACTAGTTTATTTTAATAACAGTGTTCTGTGTTTCTCCTATTCTAGATGGCTCACTCGTTTGTGTTTATGGAAGCCTGGTGTTTTGTTTCAATGGATTTTTTTTTAAATTTAAATTACAAAACTAGTATTCGATCGAGTTGCCGAACTCAAATAATTTATGTAGATTTTTAGGCATAGTAAGCATATTAGTTACATACAATTTGCCATCAAAGACAGCCCGTCTTTCTCCAGTTCGTTCAGTTTGCGTGTTCCATACAGCTATAAACAAAGGACAGACGAACGGACGATGTAATTATGCATAAGGAACCCGGACCAAGTGAGATTAATGGACTCCGTACCTAAAGGCCGACAGACACTGAAGCTGATAAAGCTACCAAAGCCTATATAGATCATAGAATAGAAAAGTTTTTCTATTTTTAGTTGTGCATTTTGACCGAATTATACATACATTACTAGTGGTATATGTCCGTGTTAAGATAGTTGAATTTTATTAAAAGTAGATCGTTGAAGTTAAGCAACGTTGTGCGCGGTCACAATTGGGATAGGTGACCGCAAGTGGCATTACGAGCTAAGCGCATCCGTGCTTCGGAGGACACGTTAAATTGTCGGTCCCGGCTTTTAAGTCGTTAAGCCATGACAGAAGCCTTTAGCCGGCCTAAAACTTCGTCACAAAAGTTGACCACTAGCTCATAACTTACTTACTTACCCTAAAAGTTCTATGCTACTATAATTTATAGTCAAGTCAGTGCGTTGATTGTCAGTCTGTCCCTGTCAAATGACGTGAGGCAGTTGGAATGCTACTTATATTATAAATGCGAAAGTTTGTGAAACTTCTGTGCTCTCAGAGAATACAGTAACGAAATTAGTAAGAAAGCTATTAAATTTATTAGAATAATTATCCCGGGATTCAGTAGGAGCAGTCCTTTACTAAAGGTGTAAACCTTTAGTCGTATGTGATAGGTGCCTGCGGTCGGCACTGGTGGGTATTGCGTGTTGGCGTGGCTACCTGCCTGCGTCTCCTGAGACCCTGGTTTTGGAACTCCAGTTAAGGAGTATTTTCATAAAAATATTCCTAGATTTTTTTCTCTAGCACTACGCCTATTTGATGTTTTATCTAGCCCGCGACTTCGTACGCGTGTAGTACATTATTTTGTTTTATATTCAATAGTTTTCGCAGCGCACGCCAAAAACTATTTTGGGTTTTCTACCTTGGGTAACAATATTGCAATTTTCTTACGGATCCCTATTTTTTTTAAATATATTATAGCCTATACTGGACCCTGATAATGTAGCTTTCTATTGGTGAAAGAATTTTAAAAAATCGGTACAGTAGTTTCGGAGCCTAGTCGTTACAAACAAACAAAAAATCTTTCCTCTTTATAATATTAGTATGATCTATGACTAACATCCGCCCACGTATCTATGTGTATTTCAAGTATCAGCCAAATTCGTTCATCCGCTACGGAGATGAGCAAACACATTCACACACTTTAGCATTTATAATATTAGTGGCATTAAGTGGATCAACATTGACTATGTCGTTCTTTTAGCTTTTTTCGTTACGTTTTATTTTGCTTTTTCCTTTGAAAAGAGAACGAAGCTCTAAAACTTGAAGGACAAATAAAAATAGTCGAATTGAGAGCCTCTTTTTTTGAAGTCGCTTGAAAAGGCTTTTATTCCACAAGTGAAAAGAAGACAAATCAATTATGACCCCAAAGCCATTACCCTGATCGGGTGTACCCAATTCATGGTTCTTTCACCAACACCTGCAATTGAAATTACTTATTCCTGAGGTCAGTTTGCTCCTGGCCTTAATATTTAAGTGCAGGCTACGTACACTTTAAAAATGCACGGCACTTCAGTTTAAGTGGAACTCACCGGATTAATTTTGGATGAGCTCTGGGAGGCGCGATCGAGTCTAGAAGTCTAGCCGTATTTATATTTAAGCAGTTACATACTCCTCATTTCCCACCATATGTACTATGAGTACCTATGTACTAATATTGTAAATGCAAGTCTGTGAGAACGTGAGGTTGTTTAAGCTTTAACCACAGCGTTATGTTTAAAGAAACAGAATATATACAGTTCGTGACCTGGAGAACTTCCTTCCATGGTACAACGCAAACAAAGCGATGGGCAGACACAAATATTATTAATATATACATTCTCTCTCTATTATTGTTGCTTTGCCTAAGTATATATCTTTAAATTTAAACTTTAATTTTAATTATTTTACTTTTTCTTATCTTTATTTTTCATGTAACTTTCACGAGCATAATATTTTAGTGTAGGTTATGTACAATCTAATTGTCCTATATATAGGAAATGTATCTTATGTGATTGTGTTTTTTTTTATGTTATAATATATATGATGTGTGTGTACTTAAACTTAAACTAATCATACTAATATTATAAAGAGGAAAGATTTTTTTGCTTGTTTGTAACGAATAGGCTCCGAAACTATTAGACCCATTTCAAAAATTATTTCACCATTAGAAAGCTACATTATCAGGGACCAGTATAGGCTATAATATATTTAAAAAAATTAGGGATCCGTAAGAAAATTTCAATATTGTAACCCAAGGTAGAAAACCCAAAATAGTTTTTGGCGTGTGCTGTGAAAACTATTGATTATAGAACAAAACTAGTATTTTCGCTTTCGGGCGCGGGCTGCAAGCAGCCCGCGAGGGGTGACCCTCAAAACCCTCAAACCCAAAATTTCAGCCCAATCGGACAAACCGTTTCGGAGATACAAGCAAGAGGGGGTGAAAATTGGGGGGGAGGGGGGATTTTTTTATGAAATTTTACTCGTTATCCCATTCTCTATACGAATCGACCAATCGCGATCTCGAATCGTGGGTAATTTCGGAGATGCGTAAAAGAGGGGGTGAAAATTGGGAGGGAGGGGGGGAAAATTTTTATTTAACTTTACTCGCCATCCTGTTCTCTATACGAATCCACTTAAAAAAATCCCATATCACGAGTCATTTCGGAGAACCGATAGAAGGGGGGGTCAAAGGGGGGTCGAAAGGGGGGGGAGTAAAAAAAGTTGTATTCATTCGAGCACCCTCTATCCGAATCTACAAAAAAAACATGCCCTCGTCGAGAAGAATCGGGACACCGAAGGTGGGGGGGGCGAGGGGGGAGGAAAATGGGGGTTTTCGGACTTTTCCCATACTCACAGGAACTCATCGAACATTTCCCCCATACATCATCATCATCCATCTCCACTCCTTCTGGGAGAACAATTCTGTCAGTGAGTGAGTCAGTGGTAATCGAGCTTTATATAGTATAACTAGTATTTTCGCTTGCGGGCGCGGGCTGCAAGCAGCCCGCGAGGATGTTGTTTCTTAGAGGCTGAACCAAAATTTCAGCCCAATCGGACGAACCGTTTCGGAGATACAAGCAAGAGGGGGTGAATATTGGGGGGGAGGGGGGTCAAATTTTTATTCAACTTTACTCGCCATCCTATTCTCTATACGAATTCACTTGAAAAAATCCCATTTTACGAGTCATATCGGAGAACCGATAGAAGGGGGGGGTCAAAGGGGGGTCCAAAGGGGGGGGAGTAAAAAAAATGTATTCTATCGAGCACCCTCTATCCGAATCTACAAAAAAAACATGCCCTCGTCGGGAAGAATCGGGACACCGAACGTGGGGGGGGGCGAGGGGGGAGGAAAAGGGGGGTTATCGGATTTTTCCCCCACTCACCGTGACTCCTCGAACATTTCCCCCATACATCATCATCGTCCATCTCGACTCCTTCTAGGAGAACAATGATGTCAATGAGTCAGTCAGTGAGTCAGTCAGTGGTAATCGAGCTGTATATAGTATAATAATGTACTACACGCGTACGAAGTCGCGGGCAACGGCTAGTAAATATATAAATGCGAAAGTTTAGATATTTACACGTATGTGCGTGTTTGTGACGTGGCCATCACGCTGTGACGCCCTGGAATAGCATACAACCTATTTATCCAGGTACAAAACAAGTCTGGTTATTATGATTGCTTTTACATGTTGTAAATGAGGCGGGCAAAGCCGCCGGCCGCGGTAATCCCGAGAGCCGCCGAATAACCCTGAATTGCCAAATGCACGAATCGTGTCCAATAATGGAAAGCGGGGAATCCGATAGTCCTCTATTATCCCGGTAATCCCCGTAATAGAGCTCTCCCTCCCCACCCCCCACAGGAGGGGGCAGGGCCCTGCAAGTTGCAGCGTCGTTATGCGCTGCGGCGCCAAATCGCACCGATTAGTGTAATGACTCTGTTTTAGTTGCGGCTTAAGTGGCTGGAAATATGGTTATGGGATTTTGGAGCTGGAAACTTTGATCGTGGAACTCGAGTGGAGCTGGGCGGGACATCGTGAGTGGCGGTGGAGTAAGGAGATAGACTGGTGGCCGAAGTAAGGCTTTAAAATGTGAGCCGTCGGCAACGAGATGCGTAGAGATGAAAGAAAATGCAGGCCTCAACGAAGCTCCTTTGGTGCACTTGACGCATGATTTGGAACAAGAAAACCGCCTAGAAAATTAACTTATGCCTTACGGTGGTTTCCCTCACCTTTTTTTTATCTTTAAATCTTTTTTGTCATCTTTCTTATATTGTGGCTTTTCTACGAACAACGGAAACTTTAATGTTTCTGAAAATATTCCACTAGATAAAGATAAATTAAGAGGATGACTTAGGACTGGGCATATTAGGAAGAAACATCGCTTTAATATAAGAGTTGAAATATTATCAAAACCTACTGATCTAGTATTTCTCAAAGAAATTATAGTTTAAGCCACCTCACTATCTGTTACTGGGCCTAGAAATACTTTTATCTACGTTCATTATTTTCTTGTTGTGTTAGATATACATTCCAAGGTATAGACGGTGGCGGCTCATTTGCACGGGAATGAGGGTAGTAATCGAATGAGGGTAGTGGCGCCGCTTCTAATGTGACGACTATCGATGCCATGCTAATGACTGCATCGAGGGTAGGACACGTCATATAGGCATGTATGGAGCTACCTGTTTAAACTAAACTGTGGGAATTCGATTTGATGGAATGGATGGATGGTATGAAGACTCGCGATGAATCGGAATGAATAGCGTAATAGAGAGTATAGATTGCATCCACTGTGGGATAGGGATGGCAGGACACATAGGCGTCCTGCCTATGCCTACAGTGGATGCAATCGGGCAGAGATGATGATGATGTATTAAAAAAAATACTCAATCAGTTCTGTAATGATAGCGGAAACACAAAACCGAACTCCACTGAAAATGTTTCATTAAAACAAATAGCTACATTAATTATTTTTATATTATTGAGTGTTTCGATGCAATAATATTATTCAGTGCAGTGAGGCGGTACTCGATAAATCCAGAAATGAAATCATATTTGCCGCAGATATTTCCAATACCTTTGAGCATCCTGTATATTTTTACAAGTAGCCCCTTATTGATTTTTATTTTAAATCCGGTATTTCGAATACACTTCACATAAGCTGCTTCTCTCCCCGAGCATGTCGTAAAAGTCGACTAAGGGATAGTATCCTCCAACATGATGAGATACAATAAGCAAGTATTCCCAAGGAGGTTTGACGTCAGGCAGGCGGCCGGTCATAAAACACCTTAGCCAAAACTCTTACAGCATGATCCAAGGGTCATGCTGTGCCGAACCCACATAGAGTGGGATAAGGGCAGAAGATGATGATTTCGAATACACTTTAAGTTTTTCTTTCCCGTCTATTTAATTACCATCCTACTATCATTTAAACACGTACTTGAAGCCCGGTGGTCGGAATCTTTCTCTGAACTGGTTGGCTAAGGTCTTTTACCATCTATAGTAGATGATTTATACAGCGTCAGGAGGCAACTTTTACCTTCACAAACGGGACGCTGTAGTGCCCGGGACGAATTAAGATAGAGTAGGCTTGCCCAGCACCTGTTCCATCCTCTCAGCTTAGTCGGCCTTGTCCACAGGAAAGACATGGTCAATACGTGCGGAGCTGACTAAGCTGACTAAGCTGACTAAGCTGACTAAGCTGACTAAGCCTAGTTGGGCATTAGGTATGTATTCACTACTTGTTTTTTTTGCTATCCTTATTTGAATATCTTTTGTTTCTGTCAAAGAAGCTCATTTAGAATTTTACATCGTTTATACATATTATATTGTTTGTTTACCGAATAAATTATATAAAAACCTACTGTACCGTGATACTTCAGATCAGTATCTTTTCCCGATTCCTCTGAAGTAACGCTGAGCATATTTTGATATAATCTAGTTAGTCAACTTTTGTGATTACTCCCGGCTTTTAGGGACCAGAGCCAATATATTAAGGAGGGGTAAACTTTAATCCCTACATTGCCTGTGAGGTATGAACAGAAAGCAAACAGTAGTAATTTACCTTTAGATTTAATTTTTTTCACTAGGAAGGTTGCAATTTGCACGAAAGAAGCCTTTAAATCCTTTCACCACCAATCCAGTCTATTCAGTAGCAACAATAGCCGTCTAAATACGGAATGAAACAAAGTACCCAAAGATTTTGCGTTCGTTCTTAGGGTTTTAGCCCATTATTACGTTGCATAATAAGAAAGTTACCGATCCCGGCACTCAAAAGCAAAGTTAATGGTCAGAATTCAAAAGTTTATTTTATAAACCCTGAGGGGTAATGTGAAATGTCAAATAGCTGTCATAGCAGGCAATATACCTCCATGGGGTCTCACAGACGTCGGCGCTCGGCACTCGAAGGATTTACGCGTGATCCCGAGGTCCCCCAGACCGGCGGTCCCGCAGACCCACAGTCTCGCAGTCCCGGAGTCCCAGGGGTTTGCAATTCAATTATCCAAATAACTCGGAATTCCGCGTAATCAATGCTGAAGTATTTACAGCGCTATGGGGTTGGGAATTGTAACTTCGAGCAAGAAGTTTTGCTTTTCGGCCATTGACCTTTTCAAAGCTTAAAAGTTATAGATTTATGCTGTATTTTGAGTTAGACCTTGTGTATGTCATTTTTATGGAGCCTTTGAGGCTCACTTTAAATACTTTCAACCACACTAGTTCGAAAGATAGATAATGTAACTAGCAGCTGCGCGCGACGTCGTCCGCATTATAACTAAAAGGCAACAATTTTGTCGAAATCTGTTTAACGATTTAGGCCAGATGACTAATAGAATGCTTACCTACTTACTTATGAACTTTTATACAAAATAACACCCCGATACAAAACAAATATGTATGCTCATCACACAAATTTGTATCTTGGATTGAAATTGAACCTACATTCTACAGAAGGCAGAGCAACTTCCGAGAGAGCTATAAATAAATAAATACCACCCAACAGTCACATACATTTTCCTGACCCCACACTAGGATTCCCTGTGTCGTGGGTATCAGAAACTACGAGTACCATGGTACCACAACACCCAGACCCGGAACAAATATTTGCAGAACATGCAAACATTTCTTCCGAAGCGGGAATTAAACCCGCGCCTCTTGCGTCTCTGGTGATCACTCGCCCGCCACGCCAAGCAGGCCGTCAAAGCCAGTCAAGCGTGACATGCGCCCGAGTGATGGCTCGTTAGGCACGCATCGCGTCCCGCGTCGGATGACGTCATGCATATTCACCACCGGACACGTCTTGAGCCTCACAAGTACACGGCACTGCCATTAGGGTAATTAAGGTTAACATGCTAATTTGAACTGATCTGAATCTCAAAGCTTGAAAGTTTATTACACTGTCATCATCATCATCTTCCTGCCCTTATCCCACTCTATGTGGGGTCGGCACAGAGTTTTGGCTAAGGTGTTTTATGGCCGGCCGCCTGCCTGACGTCAACCCTCCTTGGGAATACTTGCTTATTGTATCTCATCATGTTGGAGGATACTATCCCTTAGTCGACTTTTACGACATGCTAGAGGAGAGAAGCTGCTGGACGCATTCTATGTTTTTTCTTTACTCCCATATATGTATGGATGTTTGTTACTCTTTTACGCAAAAACGGCTGAACGGATTTGAATGAAACTTGGAATATACATAGTACGTATAAACATATAGGCTATTTTTTATTCGGGTACCACGCGAGCGAAGCCGCGGGCGGCAGCTAGTAGATATATAATGAGATATGAGAGCACTGGTAGTCCAGTGGTACCGGTCCCACCTTCCGATCCTAAGGTCGATTTATGTGCGTAAAGTAAGTTCGTACGAGCTAGTGGCCAACTCTTGTGACGGAGTTTTTAAGCCGCCTAAAGGCCTCCGTCATGGTTTAACAACTTAAAAGCCGGGACCGACAATTTAACGTGCCCCCCGAAGCACGGAAGCGCTCAGCTCGTAATGCCACTTGCGGTCACCTATCCCAATTGTGACCGCGCACAACGTTGCTTAACTTCAACGATCAATCAAGAACGTCTAAGCGAGCTAGGCCACGAGCGCTTTTATGAGTTCGGTTCTTCTAGGCCGGCAATAAGCCTGTTGATTCGCAGAGTGCCTCTCTGCGGTTCTAGAGGCTCTTAAGAGGCCGTTGTCGTGATACACCACTCGCCTGAACAGGCACTTTTGTGTTCTTTAGATTTACTGGATTACACTCTTAACTACACCTTGTGGTATTCTGATAAAATTTTACCTATAGTTTTTTTTATTAAGCAAAGCTTGTACTATGGGAGCCGGATGGCTGATAGAATCGTACATCGTAAATCATCATCATCATCTTCCTGCCCTTATCCCACTCTAGTGGGGTCGGCACAGCATGATCCTTGGGTCATGCTGTAAAAGTTTTGGCTAAGGTGTTTTGTATTTTTGTAAATGTTTCTTGTATGGGGCTACCTTTTTTATTATTTAATGTCAAAGCGGCAATAGAAATAAACACTGAAAATTTCAACTCTCTGAAATTCTGAAATTCTGAAATTCTTTATTGTACGAAACGAAACAAATACACACAAAACATTAAAAAGTACATGTACAAAGGCGAGCTTAACTCTTAAAGAGTTTCTCTCTACCTAATACGGTTCATGAGACGGACGGACGGACGGGCGGGCGGACGGTCAGACAGCGGAGGCTTAGTAATAGGGTCCCGTTGGTATCCTTCGGGTACGGAACCCTAAAAACGGATGCTGATAATATCTACCGACGCAAAGCGACCGCAATGGACGTTATGAAATCAGATAATCCCAAATACACTAAATAACAGCGATAATCAGATCAACGCATTTACAAAATTCAACTGTATTTAGCAAGCTTACATTAAATTTGCAAATATTCGCCCAATGCCTAAATATTTAATCTAAAAATTGGACAAACAAACCTTTTGGCACAAATGATCAGCTTGCAACATAAAATGAACTCTATTACGATGGCTTTAGTCTCAATATACCGAAACATGAATCGGCAAAGCTACGTTGTACCATCAAAGGAATTTGTTTCAGTCGAATGAATTTGAACCTTCGGGCGTTGTTTTAAGCTTCAATATTGATTTCACTATTTGCGCGCTGTGTGCGTCACGGAATGTTATACTACTATTTATGATACAACGCCATAACCAAAATCCATGGCGCTTAGATTATAATCAATGCTTTGGTAAGGAACTCACGTTTGTGTGAACCATACATTCATGGTTTTAGCAACAACTGCGTCCGGACAAAATTCGACCGTATAACTAGCGTAACATGGTTTATTTTTGTTTCTCAAAGCGTTGACCAGTTAGGGCTGCCCGCGAGATGAACAGATTGCGCTAACATGAATATTTTATAATCATGATACCCGCGTGTTCTGGATTACCTTTGTAATACACATGGCTTCTTGTGATTTCTGCTTTCCTGTTAGAATAATCAACAGTTATTGGAATAACATAATTTCGTAACATACACAATAGGTAGCTATTGTTTTGGTTAATTTTCAGCATTGTATAAATTGAGTTTGAGTTCTGTGCTCTGGTGTTGTTGTTATAAATCATCATCACCATTTCAGCCAAATATATAGCGCCCTATCTTCGTTTGAGAGCACTGGTGATCTAGTTGGTAGTGACCCCGCCTTCCGATCTTAAGGTCGTGGGTTCAAATCTGGTCGTTTAACAATGGATTTTTCTGTGCGAAAAATGTATGTGCGCTATACCAGTACTCCCAAACGGTGAAGAGAAACATCGTGAGGAAACCCGCAACTTAGTCAGCTCCGCACGTATTGACCATGTCTTTCCTGTGGACAAGGCCGACTAAGCTGAGAGGATGGAATAGGTGCTGGGCAAGCCAACTCCATCTTAATTCATCCCGGGCACTACAGCCTCCCGTTTGTGAAGGTAAAAGTTGCCCCCTGACGCTGTATAAATCATCTACTATAGATGGTAAAAGGCCTTAGTATAGTATCTTCGGTTTGACTGTCGCACTGTGAGTGTCCACGTTTCGGCTCCGGATGTCATGACAGGTAGGACGCGCTCATTCAATACTTTGGTATTCAGGCATTGTGGTAAGTACAGGTGACGTGAAAATTTGACGTAATTTTCCAAATGCTGCCGAACCGAGCTGGATTCTCCTCTTAGCCTCAAAGTTGTTTCTTTATTAAATACCAAATAACACCGCAAAAGTTGACCAATGGATCTTCTTCAACATGATGGACTATCTATATGGGCGATGGGCTGATCACCTGTCACCATGGTTCACCATATCCATCTTAGGAATTTAAATCAGAAGTGGCTGCAAGTTTTCTTATGTTTACTTGTGGCTCTGCTCACCCCATTAGAGATACGCGCGTGATAATATAGTATGTAACATCAAAATCCACAAAAATACCTAATCACGCACCAGGAGCACATAGGATATCAGGAGGTGTTGGCGTTACAAATGAACGCGAATCAATCGAGGCGGAATATCGACGCGGATGATATATTCGCTAGACGGGTCGTTACCGTGACGGATGACGTCATATGACGCGAGTGATGGCTACCTGGAATTCTAGATACGATATTGCGGTCAGGGGTTTATACTTGTCATGTCATTTCATTTAGATTTCATGACAAGATCTTGTAATCTGATTATTATCGAGATTATTGTTTTTGCTAACTATGTAAAATATTTTTTTTACCATAATTTTAAACATATTAATACCAGGTACTTGGAATCTTTCATCATAATGACTTTAACGTCCATTAGTTCAACCACAGACAGAGAACCACTTCAATACATGCAACGAAGCGCTCGTGGCGTAGCTTGCTTAGACGTTCTTGATTGATCGTTGTGCGCGGTCACAATTAGGATGGGTGATCGCAAGTGGCATTACTAGCTAGGCGCTTCCGTGCTTCGAAGAGCACGTTAAATTGTCGTTAAGCCATGGCCTTTAGACGGCCTAAAAACTCCGTCACAAGAGTTGGCCACTAGCTCATACGAACTTACTGTATCTAAATGTTGCATAGATGATGTCGACGTCAAGTGGAGCCCACACTAATCGACTCACAGCTCACGACTGTGTTCCATCACTACGGATTAATCATCAAAGTGATTGTGATTCCGAAGCTACAGTAGGTACACTAGCCTCGCGAAACAATCGGGTGTTAATTCTACATGAAAATTCAGAGCTCTCCGAACGTAAGCGTTCTGTTCAAATATGACATTGTTCGCTTCAATTAGAACTTGTCTTGTTCAATATTTGTTTAGTTCTACGTAAGGAAGGTTCATTTGGGAATGCCAGGTAAAACATCCAGGAAAGCAAAGTTGGCAGAAAACTTCGACCGGAGCAGAGTCGACTTGGTAAATAGTTATTTTGGATTACAAAATATATTTCGCTAGTTAGATTAAAAGCACAGGAAACATATTGCACGACCCGATCAGATACTAGGAGAGCAGAATCCTGCAGGAGATTTAGAGCTCGTAAATAACACGCAACGGTACGCCATCCCTCATCAAAAAACCCTCGTCATGGAATAAATAACGATGAGTTGATAATCTGACCACGGGCGGTGGTAAATATGATACCTTTCCTAGTTTATGTCACCCTGGTGACATTACGAGAACAGGGTCATTGTTTTATTTAAAATCTCAGCTAAGCCCGAACCATCGCCCGAACCTTTCCATAATTTATGGTTGAGAAGAAAATAAGATACAGTAACAGTATAGCCAACTAGAGAAAATACATCAGAAAAGCTTAAGAACCAATAACCCTCCTTTTGTTTCCGTAGTTGGGTAAAAAGTTCACTAACAACTCTTCGATTCTTCAAACAAGGTAAAGAAGGTAGGCAAAAAGCGATACCTAAAGGGTTTCTCAATTTTTTCGGCATATAATATCAAAATGGTCGCGTTCCGAACAGGCGCAAATTACGTTATCAACAACGTAGATCGATCAACGACGATTTGAAGTGATCCTTACCGTCCTATTAAAGTATATTGAAAAATAAAATGATTTGTGGCTAATTCTAGGGAAATTCCAAGTATGACTTCTTCAAGTTTCAACCAAACGTATCTTTATGTATATTCATACGTTACACGTAAATAAATAGCGTGTCACGGCATCAATTAAGCGTGTGCTGAACTAGCTAGCGCAGCACACGTCACTCGCACGTGTGACGTGACACGTTGATAGATGGCGCTGTCCCGATGACGGTATTTCACTAACGTCGCGCCCGACTCTTGTAAAACATTGTTTAGCTTTACTCTGACTATGGAACAAGCAGTCATGATAAACGCTTGGAACGTATGGAAAGTTATCCCACGAACCTTCTCGAAGCCGAGGGCAGCGGGTGTGAGGTGATGTATCGGTTTTTATCTGTTAAATTAGGTCAATGACCTAGTTGAAGTTTTGTGGAGGGACTTGAAACAAGATGCATCTGAGACAACAGAGAGCAATCTTCAACTTTACAACATTAAGATCACATTAGCAGAAGAAACCAATAAACAAAATGGCGTCTCTGTAACGAGTTTCCGTAATGTTGTTCCGATAAATCCGTAGCAATACAAATGAAACTCAATCGGTTTGCAAGGATTTAAACAGAAAAGCTTTCTACGTGCTTCTACGGCTCCTTATTGCTTCTGCTCTCCTGGTACTTTTGTTTAATGGAACCACTGGTTTAGAGTTCATTAAAGCTAACATTGTACAAAGCTGCTGCGGTACACGGACACGCTACGCACGGGCACGCGCACGCAACGGAGGATCGTGTCACATCGAGTCGAGTCGAAAGCGTGGAGTTTTGATGGCCATATCTAAATAAACATAAATAAATAAACATTTGTGGACATTTCACACAGCGCCATCTAGCCCCAAACTAAGTAAAGCTACAGGAACCAGATGGTTCTCATAGGTCAGGATATCTTGGTCATATCTCGACAGTGGTATCGTAAATACACGCAAACTAAAGCTAAAGTAAAACATAAGCTTCAATCGTCAAAGTTGTTACCTTACAGCGGCTTGTCAAAACTCATTTTCCGCGTTCACTCGGGCGCGCCTTTTGACACGCCTCAAATCTTTCAATACGACGAAAACCGAAACACCAAACACAAGGTACGGCTATAGTTACTGCGAGTGAGCGTCACGCATGTTAACTAATGTTTCTAAGACATCTGGCTATTTAGTGTACAGTCCAGATGTTTATTTATTACAGAAGAGATATTGATATCGATTCTGATGTACGTTTTCCCTAACTAAACTTAATTTGACATTCTTAAAAAAGTTGTTTGTTGTTCCACGAACAGGAACAGGAACAGCTTTGATTCAAATAAAGTTTAGGTAAGGAAAAAGTACATATATCAGAATCATTTTGAGAGCATTGACCTGCTACAACTTCGGTGCCCACTATCAGTACGGCCACACCCTGCCACTTTTAGAAGCATAGCTCAAGTCACCCGCCAATGCTCCGTCACTCGTGCCACTCCCTTTCTTCTCATAATGGAAAATGTTTGACGCATGTTCAAATTTGTTTACAAAGACGTTTGTTGACGAACACATCGGAAATTTGTTAAAACACTGATTTGTTTGTACTATGTTTCTTTATACGATTCTCTATTCGAATAACCAATGATACCGTGGCTCTGCCTTAAGTTTTCCCTAACTACATCTTACTTATATTATAAAATTGAAAAGTTTTAGTTTGCTTGAAATTACCGGCGTAAAGCTCAAAACGCAACGATAGCGCGTACTAACTTTACCTGTGCTACCATCTAGTGCGAAAGTTTGTAACGATGTTTGGATGTTTGGATGTTTGTGCCTCAATCACGCCTAAACAGCTGAACGGATCTGAACGAAACTTGGAATATACATAGTACATGTACTGGATTAACATATAGGCTATTTTTTATCCGGGTACCACGCGAGCGAAGCCGCGGGCGGCAGCTAGTATTACATATTATGTGACTGTAGTAACAACAGGACTATATTTCTTCCGTGTCCATAGCGTAACCTGACGTTTCATGCAACTAACACCGAAATATCGGGAAGTCACCAACCACCTAATGTCGGTGGCGTGGCGGGCGAGTGCTCGGCTGAGACGCAAGAGGCGCGGGTTCGATTCCCGCTGCGGGAGAAATGTTTGCATGTTCTGCAAATATTTCTTCCGGGTCTGGGTGCTGTAATAATATGTATTATAAGTATGTATTTACAAAAAAAGTATAAGTATAAGTATTCTATCAGCCATCTGGTTCCCATAGTACAAGCTTTGCTTAGTTTGGGGCTAGATGGCGCTGTGTAAAATGACCACAAATATTTTTTTATTTATTACTAGCTGTCGCCCGTGACTTCGCTAGTAGTATCTGGATAAAAAATAGCCTAAATGTTAATTCAGTATATGTACTATGTATATCCAAGTTTAATTCAAATCCGTTCAGCCGTTTAGGCGTGAAAGAGTAACAAACATACATATAAACTTTCGCGTTTATAACATTAGTAAGGATAATAGGATTTATTTATCTATTTTCCGTAAATATCCTATTTAAAATACTAATATCATAGTAAAAAATATATGTAGTAAACATAGCGCCACAGAACATATAGAATTAAATTTAGATTGGTGACTACCCTACCCGTCGACACGTTTCACTCCGTGCACGATTTCGTAGAATGTTCCTAGGACAAGCTCCTATATATTTTTTTTAAAACTCACTAACGAGTTTGTTCTTAATTCTTAACTCTTTATTGCACATATAAAATCACATAAAACACAGACATAAAGCAAGGACATGTAAAAACGCGAGCTTAACCCTACAAAGAGTTCTCTTCCAGCAAACCTTTGAGGCTAGAGAGACGTGGAATTTAAATAGCGGGTACATATGTACAAAACAAGAGAAGACAAGTTTGGTCTGTGGAAACTCATGGCAGAGCCACAGTTCAGTTGAATGGTAAGACTGATTTAAGACAGAGAGCACTGGTGGTCTAATTGCTAGTGACCCCGCTTTCCGATCCTAAGGTTCAAACCTGGTCGTGTACCAATGGATTTGCCTGTGCCAAAAATTTATGTGCGCTATACCAGTAGGTACTCTCAAACGGTGAAGGAAAACATCGTGAAGAAACCCGCGGCTTAGTCAGCTCCGTATTGACCATGTCCTTCCTGTGGATAAGGCCGACTAAGCTGAGAGGATGGAATAGGTGCTGGGCAAGCCTACTCTATCTTAATTCATTCCGGGCACTACGGCATCCCGTTTTTGAAGGTAAAAGTTGCCTCCTGACGCTGTATAAATCATCTACTATAATGCTAAAAGGCCTTAGTAAGACTGATTTAAAAAATCATTTCATGAATACGCAAAATAAACCAAACGTGGTGTAGGCACGCATCTCAAAAAATATGCTTAGCATTTCATTTTCAGAGTTCCATTGTGAATTTCCGCGCTCCGTGTGTTCTGCGGAACAGAACAATGCGCATAACTTTGCGTCGTTCTGTCTGTCACACCGCGTGCTTGCAACAACCTACGAAAGCTGCACAGCAGGAACGCTGGTTCACTCAATTACGGTCCCGGCGACAAAATGTGTGCAGTTTACGTCGAAAAGATATACCAGCCGTTTGTTAATTTAGAACTATAAAATCATAAACACGTACCTACATCATACCTACAAGTACATCAGATTACAATCCCATCTACCAACAGCTAAGTAAGTTCGTATGAGCTAGTGGCCAACTTTTGTGACGGAGTTTTTTGGTATAAAAGCCGACACAGGGAGCTGCAACTTAACGTGCCCTCCGAAGCACGGAAGCGCTCGGCTCGTAATGCCTGCGGTCACCCATCCCAATGGTGACCGCGCACAACGTTGCTGAACTTCGACGATCAATTAAGAACGTCTAAGCAAGCCACGCCACAAGAGTTACCAATAGCTGGCAACGTTGCCGATCAAGTTACGCATCCGGGCGTAGCGTGCCCGTGGACTTCCTCCATTTTCATACAAAGCGAAATCAAGTACACATGCATAGCTTCATCATTATCATCAACCGCAGCCAAATCGCTCCCACTTGCTGGTTATAGGCTTGCCAGTTTTCACTAGGCTCATCCACTGACAGCCCTCTACGAAGCTTTACGTAATTTACGTAAAATAGATACCCAGCCGTTCTCAACAGTCTGTGGTTCGAAACAAGCTAAAAAAGCGCGCAGTTTTTAATCAATGAGTTCAGTTTTTGTAACGTGGTATTGACGGCCTGCACTACAGTTACCACGGCTTACGTCTGTCTGTCACGTCTACATATTTCAACGTATTTGCAATGCACCTCGGCCACGGTTTATTATCAGTGAGAGCCTCCGATGCGTACTTTAAATCCTTATACCACACTGGTTTATAAGAGTGACAGAAGCAATAGTAGGAGCAGAAGACCAGTGTGGATGACACAAGCGACGGGAGGCCTATCTATGTCCAGCAGTGGGCAAGGACAGGCTGTGGATGATAACGATCACAACTTTTTTGTTTGCTTTAAAATGACAAAGGAATATGTTTATGGTGATGATGTAGTTAGTATCTTCAACCCTTTGTATTTTTCCAACATAAAATAGGCATCTATTTCACGTTGGAAAAATACAAAGGGTATTTATTGAATAATGGACCGATGACAAGGAAGTAGTGATTGATTCGTTGTTCCTATGTATTGACATATTCAAAGCTACCCCAATTTTTGCGTGAAATATTGAACACCGGAACTAAAGTCAGCATGGATTATTAATGGATCTAACACCATGCTCCCACCATCAGAAACGTCATTAATCTTTATACACTTTGTGTGGTTAATAGACCATTATCGAAAATATATGGGGGCGTGAAGAATTGCTAAAAAGTGCGCGGTCGATACCCGCGTTACCAGGGAAACATGGCAGTGGAGAGGTACTCGTGTTTTCGAGTTTTAGAACTTGCGAATTCCTGCGCTTCGTTTGAATTTCACGTTTTTAGCTTCGCACGGTCACAGGTACGCACTACGCACAAAGGAACTGTAGTTGCGAATTTGTATCTTTTTCAAATATCCGAACAACAACTGCTACTAATAAATACGAAATTTGTGAGAATGTTTAGGTTTGTGTCTCAATCAAAGCGGCTGTACATTATCCTGCTTATAAACACGAAAGTTTGTATGTATGGATGTTTGTTACTATTTCACGCAAAAACGGCTGAACAGATTTGACTGAAACTTGGAATAAACATAGTACAAGTGCTAAATTAACATATAGGCTATTTTTCATCTGGGTACCACGCGAGCGAAGCCGCGGGAGGCAGATAATTATATAATCCGACAACTTTTATCCGAATATAAGGAGAGCGACGCCCTGGGCGGAAGATAGTAAATAAATGATGTAGGAGCTGTCCCGGAAGACACCAGGAGATCATAGGCTGTGTGAAGCAAGTTGTGTATTGTTCGCTTCCTTATTAACCGATGTCAATTAGCGAGAAGTAAGATGCTGTGAGCGAGTGTCAAACACAGGAGCCAATTAACTCACCTCACCCACTTTATTACAATACAGTCTATGTAGGAGGCAACGTACGACGTACCTGCGAGTATATACGGAAGAAACTATAAAGGCTAAAACGAATAACTGGGGAGAAATAAAAAGTAAACAGAAATTTCTTCGAAACTCACAAAAATCATCTACTACAATGACCTACTAGTCAATAAACAGAACAAACGTAATAAAAGCTGTTGATAAAGAAGCTATAGTCCAACAGTGGGACAAGGTAAACCCGAAATAAAAGGTACGTGACTAGAAAACAGCACCTCCATTTAAGGTAAAGAACAAAAGCATACTTTTTCAATTTGGCCCCAATGACCTCATACAATCGAAGTTCTGTTCCCCTGCAATAAAACTAAACGCCTTTGTATCCTGCCCGCCTGGTAGCCCTGCGGAGGCAACACTAACGAATGTCAATTACAGAAAGTTTCGCAATACCAACGTGAGCGCGAGTCGATAATGAAAACTTGCCACCGCCTCGACTTTATTAGTTTCTGATACGCGTACTTATAGATTTATAATGAAAATCTGCACTACTGATAATTATTAAGTAAGTATGTTTGCTTGTATGAGCTAGTGGCCTCTTGTGACGGAGTTTTTAGGCGGAGGCCTACGTCACGGCTTAACGACTTAAAGCCGAGACCGACAATTTGACGTGCCCTCAGAAGCACGGAAGCGCCTAGCTCGTAACGCCACTTGCAGTCACCCATCCCAATTGTGACCGCGCACAACGTTGCTTAACTTATACGTCAATCAAGAACGTCTAAGCAAGCTACGCTACGAGCGCATTTTTTTTATACAACATTGAGAAGATGGAAGAAAGTCCTGGATGCGATTGGCCAAATCCAGATCCGAATGGCTTAAAGAAGGAGAGTCCTAAACTCAGCAGTGGGTACATAAGTTTCCAAGTCACCTATAGAAGTGCTCTACGTTTTTTATAAGTGAGTCAGTGAGTGTAAAAATGGCATTTTACAAACCTTAATAACTCCAGAACCATGAAAGTTTTATTCATGAAATTTGGGATTGTAGGAGTTGAAGGTGTTTTTATCAAATATGCGAAATTTAAACCATGTAGGCCTCATAGTTTTTAAGTTACAAGGCTTCGAAAGTATCACCAAAATGTTACTTCTCTCTGCAGGGCAAAGGCCTCCATTTTTCCAATTCTCTGTTCCTTCCCTTATTTTGAATCAGTTCTTGTAGGTATGCAGACACAGCCTGCGCGTAGCCCGTTTATTTTCCGAAATAGGCTGATACTCTAGATAAATAAAACATAATAATACATACAAGAAGAGAATAGTATCGGATCCGGTAGCAGCTTGTAAGTTAACGTCACGTGACACGGCTACAAATGACTCCGACCCTCGCGACAAAACATATAACCTTCATAACATTTTATCTTTACCAATGAATTCACAATTAATTCATTTTTTGATCAAAAAAAAATGAAATAGGAAGAAACATAGAATGCGTCCAGCTGCTTCTCTCTCCGAGCATGTCGTAAAAGTCGACTAAGGAGTACCTAGTATCCTCTCCAACTTGATGGACCTATGGGCGATGGGGTGATCACCTGTCACCATGGTTCACCATATCCGTCTTACGACTAAATCAGAAGTGGCTGCAAGTTTTCTTATAATAACTTATGGCTCTATCGTATCCCTATACGGGAGTGATGTATATATGTAAATAAGGTACCTACCTATAAAAATATCGCCCTGTGTTATAGTTGAAACCTTTGAAGTAAACTTCACCGTACTTATTCGAAAGAACTAGTGACGTGATATTCATGTTTTATTCACAAACGTTCAGTCGTTACGTTCGTTACGACAAACTAGCATATTTATAATATGAGTAGGATTGAATCATTAGATGACCCCGCCTTCCGATCCTAAGGTCGTGGGTTCATACCCGGTCGTGTACCAATGGATTTTTCTGTGCGAAAAAATTATGTGCGCTATACCAGTAGGTACGGTGAAGGAAAACATCGTGAGGAAACCCGCGGCTTAGTCAGCTCCGCACGTATTGACCATGTCTTTCCTGTGGACAAGGCCGACTAGGCTGAGAGGACGGAATAGGTGCTGGGCAAGCCTACTCCATCTTAATTCGTCCCGGGCACTACAGCGTCCCGTTTATGAAAGTAAAAGTTGCCTCCTGACGCTGTATAAATCATCTACTATAGATGGTAAAAGGCCGTACATAGGATTGAATAGGATAAGAGTTTATCGATTCTTCTGATACTTTTTTATTGAGGTAGAAAGGTTAACAAAACAATCTGAAACCTCAGGCCATTAAAAAGACAAATAAATAAAAATCTCATCAGAAGGAAGGAGGCGGGCTTAGGCGCGGCACACACGATCTATCTCGCTGACCGCATTACGCCGGGCGTGACGGATGACGTCCTCATCTCGGACGTGACAACGAGGAATATACCTCGGCTTTCAGTCACGTGGACAATATACACTCAACCAAACAAAACGAGGGAAATCTTGTCAAAAATACAGATATCCTACTAATATTATAAATGCGAAAGTTTTAAAGGATGTGTGCTTGTGTGGATGTGACGATGTATGTTTGTGCCTCAATCACGCCCAAACGGCTGAACGGATTTGAATGCAACTTGGAATATATATAAGTGTGTCGGAATAATATGTAGGCTACTTTTCATCCGGGTACAAAGCGAGCGAAGCTACGGACGGCAGCTAGTACAGTATATTTATTTAACGGCCTGCAGATTTAGTCGCGTGTCACCTACCCAGATAAAAATGCCCTGTCTTATTCTAGATCATAAACTATTTCAAGTTTCAGCCAAACCCGTTCAGCCGTTACGGATGTGAATGGGAACGAACACACCAACTTTAATTCTATAATATTAGTGTGATTTTGAAATGGATACAGATGGTGCATACGACGAAATGCCGAAAGTAATCCTATAGGTAAATTGACGCGTAACGTCAAATACTGCTGAGACAGGTTTCATAAAAATACGTAGTACGCAATCTTATCTCATAGGTTGTTGAGTGAGGAATCGTATTTTGTCGAATTTTAGAAGATTTTGTAGTTAAAGATACCATACCTCTCTAAAGATGTCAACGACGAAACACTGTTCCTGGTCACTTTACTACATTGATCAAAGGTAGAGTTGAAGATTAAAGGCGCAAATGGAGTGACTTTCCGACCTTTAATTATGATCGATGTGTTTTAATAAAATAAATCATGATTTTTGTTCACTTTACACACATGTACAACAAGAATACGTAAGATGATCAAAATACATAAATACGTGCATATTTGTGAACATTTCACACAGCGCCATCTAGCCCCGAACTAAGCTTGTACTATGGGTACTAGATGGCTGATAGAATACTTATATACTTTTTTTACTTATAATACATAATACTACAACACCCAGACCCGGAAGAAATATTTGCAGAATATACAAACATTTCTCTCGCAGCGGGAATCAAACCCGCGCCTTTTGCGTGTCAGCCGAGCATTCGCCCACCATGCCACCGAGGTCGTCGAAAAATACCCCCATACAATTTCGCTGCAAATTAAATTAAGCAACGCCATGGTACCCTGAATCCAATCACGGCAGAAATCGACAAAGCTTGACATAATAGAGTTCCAATCAAGCAGGCGATACTGGCCGTCTCCCGGGAGCCTAACAAAATGGACGCCGGCAGCCCGCCAAGTAACGAATCGACGCGACGCCAACATTCAATTTGCAGTGCACTTCTGCTCTCCTGGTACTTCGACGGTTACAACTTGCCAAATTGGACAATTCCGCGGGTACCAGGGCCGAAGAAGGCGGTATTAAATACCGAGGGTGGTCGTTATTGCTGATATGAACGAACGTGTCGTAATTACCCGACTGTGTGGAAGGAGGGTAATGATTTTTAATGTTGCCTTTCAGCTTTGATTTGATATTAGTAGCGCTACGTGCTGTTTTTGGGGGACGGCCAAGAGTACCCCAAAGTCATAAAAATATCTGTTTAAGATAGGTATCTGCATACCTACATATCTGCTATTACTACTAGTGACACTATTTTTTCTGAAAAAAATAGTTTTTTTATGAAGATGGCGTTTTGCGTCTGAACCGTTTTATTCGAACCAGCTAAAAGATTTAAAGTGCGGCCCAAGCTCCTTTCGTATCATGTCTTTCCTTCACCGTAACTTATAAAACTTTGCTCTATCGATCAAATCCACTATGTACCTATGTCCTTAGAACTTACCTCAAGGAATTTGAGATTTAGACAACCTCAAGCATCCAGTAGCAACATTCTAGACTAGACTTAGGTTAGGTTTGTGTTTAGATACTCTCAATTCGTCTAGTTGGTATTCAGTTCGGTAAATTATACACTCGAGAGCAAAAATTCCGGGTCATCTATAAAAACTTGAATATCTTAGAAAACATGAATGCTAATTTAGTGAAATAAATTGTGTCAGATTTAATCCTACTATATTATAATTGTGAAAGTTTGTGAGGATGTTTGTGCCTCAATCACGCCTAAACGGGTGAACGGATTTGAATGAAACTTGGAATACCTTGGAATACATAGTACCGTGTGTAGGCTATTTTTCCTTCGGGTACCACGCGAGCAAAGCCGCGGCTCGTTACGATATCTGTGTGGAATCACCGTGTTATCGTATTCTATATGACAATTATGTATTGCAAAAACGCGAGGAAGTTACGAGCTGTCAAGTTTCGTTTGGTCATAGCGAACCACGCCCCTGAACGTCCTTACAACCAACATATAGATGGAATTTCAAAGGTTATCAAAATTATTAAAGTGAAAATCCTCATTTACTAAAATACTGTAGAACGATATAAGTAAAAAACGGTAGGTATTTGTCTTTTAAAATAATTAGATTTTTTAATATGATAAAGCAATTTAATCAAAATCTACGAGTTCATAGCCCAATTTTGCTCTAAAAATTAAATTAAGGTTCTATAAAAAAAAGACCGCCCCCAATATTACATCTTGAGGGTACTTCAACAAACAATTATTAATATACAGACTCAAGCCATAATGAACCGTGTGTGGAAAGTAATAAGAGTTATTTCCAAGGTAGGGGCTGGTACTCCTACTAGTCATGTACCTCTACTCCACTAGTTCTTTTGAACCAGCAAGTATCTAAGAGGAAAGATTTTTTGTTTGTAACGAATAGGCTCCGAAACTACTGAAGCGATTTAAAAAATTCTTTCACCAGCTACATTATTACGGAATAACATAGGCTATAATTTATTTTCAAAAAAATTAAGGATCCTACTCCAATAATGTAACCCGAGGTGTAAAAATTTACCTGAAAAATCTTAATTTGTTAAATACCCGTGCAAAGTCGGGGCAGGCTGCTAGTAACACATATTTTCTAACTTTTAAATTCTACGACACGCCGGTTTCCTCACGATTTTCCCTGCGGCTGGTAATATTTCATTTTGCTAGATTTAATTCGAAGTGCGGGCACATTGCAGCCATTTTAATTGGTTTCCAGCGTCTTGAAAGTAATATTGCCAGCGAATCGGAGATTTATTGAGTTTTAGCCAACTCTGCTCAAAGGAGGTAATTGATCGATGCATTTCCGAGGGAGAAACATTTAGAAATATAGAAATCTCAGCAATGTCGAGAGTAAGATCGATTAATGATTAGAAAATAAAAGGATATAGATGGTAGATCTGGAGAGACCCCCATTAGGGATACGGGCGTGATAATATGTATGTATGTATGAGTGTAGCTTCTGTGTGTGTGTGTGTGTGGAGGGTGTCTGTGTGTAATGTATCTACGTCATTACTAGCTGTTGCTCGCAACTCTGTCCGAACTGAATTTTGTTATACAAAAGGTATCCTACAGCCTGTCCTTTTCCAGGATGCAATCTACTTCCTTGCCAAATTATATCAAAATACGTTTAACGGTTTAGATGTGAAAAGGTAACAGACAGACAGAGTTACTTTTCCTTTTATAATATAAGTATGGATTAGATAGAGAGAAAATGAACTTCGATAAGAGCCGGACACATCATAAAAAATTCATATTATCAAAGAAAACATCCTCAAATGTACAAAAGCAAGTGAAGGAAAATCCGAAAATAATATACTTTTTGTTATGAACACATCGGATTGAGGAAAAACGGAAAAATACCAGCAAAGTGGCAATCTTCGTGTTATTGTACGTTCCGAGGAATAAAATATGGTTTAATTTTGTGAAAACCTTCAATTAGGGGTAAATTGGTTTGCAGGGGTCGCGGGTTCGACGGCTGCGTCCGGACAGACGTTTGAGAAGAATAGCTAAAATATGCAGGAAAAAATAGTCAAGTACAAGTCGATTTCGCACACGAAGGGTTCCGTGCCATCGTACATAAAAATGTTTTAAGTTCTATTTTTTTCTTTTATTTTTATTATTTGTTGTTAAAGCGGCAATATAAATACACATTCTGTGAAAATTTCATCTCTCTACCTATTTAAATTTATTACGGTTCAAATACCGCCCGCTAATGGACTGACGGACGGACAGCCAAGGCTTAGTAATAAGATTCTGTTAGCACCCTTTGGATACGGAACCCTAAAAATTTAAATTAATATCAATTTACGCAGCTACAAGAAGTACCATTATAATGGTCTCCACTCACTGCACCGTTCTATAATAGAACCATCTCCAAAACTATCCGGGCATAAAAAAACATGAAATTATTTGTTGATATTGATATCGTATGACACATAATTTTTGACCAGTCATTGTTTATTTAATACTGTAACAGCATTTTAAAAATTATAAAAGATATGACATCTTATTGCAGGCGACTGTACGATGGAACCTAGTAGATACTAATCCATTTAGATTGAGCCCTCCGGTCACCAGGCTCTGTCATAAGGTCAATCATATCTAATTACATATATCCGGCTAGTCCGAGTGTGCAACTCGGTCCAACGGGCCACCCGGTCACTGGGACACAATCGGCCCACTTATTCCCGTCTCTGCCCGAGGTCTGATAGCCACTAGAAGTCAGTTGGCAAACACCCCTCGAGATGATTTGGGAGATGGGGAGATTGGGGAGAGTTTATAGCGATATGTAGAAGTTTTAAATGAAAATCAAAGTTTTAGGTAAATGAGCTCAAATATGCATTCTGTGCCCGCAATAGTTTCAATAGTTTGAAGGATTTTCGAATAAAACCGGCCAAGTGAAGCGCTCGTGGCGTAGATTGCTCAGGCATTCTTCGCTCTTTCCGTTTTTCCAAAAACTGACGAGTAATCGCGCGCGAATGAACGCGCAGCTTAAACAGCTTCAAAAATATAATCGCGCACGATTGTGTGTGCAGGCTTTCCGGCGCGCGATCCTGTACGCTCCTGAGAACGCGACAGAGTGTCTGTGTGAAGGCCGCTATTGACACCCGGCGCGCACGTCCACACTTTATTTATTAGACACCATGCAGGACGATTTGTGCACACACCCGTTTCCGTCTTGTCTTGCTGATTAAATATCGAACTTCTATTTGTATTTATTACGTCGTCGGCTGGTGAATTATCTAGGTTAATATTTTCGACGACCTTGGTGGCGTAGCGGACGAGTGCTCTAAATGACGGTTTCCTCATCACGTTTTCTTTAACCTTTTGAGAGCACTGATATTTTTATTTATTTAAGACTTTAGTTGCCTCGACTTCTAATTTTTTTTGAAAATATATTATAGCCTATACTTTTCCCTGATAATGTAGCATTTTATTGGTGAAAGAATTTTTTAAATCGGTTCAGTAGTTTTGGAGCCTATTCGTTACAAACAAAAAAAATCTTTCCTCTTTATAATATTAGTATAGATAAATCTTCTTAAGATTTAAGACTAACAGCACGAAAGTATATAGTAAAGGTTATTTATTACACGCAGAAAGGTAAAACAAGTCTTCACAGTTAGTAAAAGAGTAAACAAAATGAATACATTTGAACCCACGACCTTAGGATACGAAGGCGGGGGCGCTACCACTAGACTACCAGCGCTTCTACGTTTGACGTATTTTATTTATTCGATCTGTAATTTCAAGTATTCTTATAGTAAAGGTACGATACCAGATGAAGTAGCGGAACAATAAATTGTTGTATTATTTACCTGCAACAAAAATATTTAAAATTAGATTTAACAGTCACAGTCACAGTTTAAACAAGGTTAAAAGTTCTTTCGAAACAGTGTGGTGGAGTTGAGAAAAATTAAAGATCGCCTCAAAAGGCCCCTTTCGTGCACTTGACAGTTAATGATTCTAGTAATTATAACACCCAACAGTCACATACATAGTCCTGACCCCAAACTAGGATTCCCTGTGTCGTGGGTATCAGAAACTACGAGTACCATGGTACCACAACACTCAGACCCGGAAGAAAAATTCTTACGCAGCGGGAATCGAACCAAAACATTGTGAGACGTATTGACCAAGTCTTTCCTGTGGACAAGGCCGACTAAGCTGAGAGGATGGTATAGGTGCTGGGCAAGCCTACTCCATGTTAATTCGTTCCGGGCACTACAGCGTCCCGTTTCTGAAGGAAAAGTTGCCTCCTGACGCTGTATAAATCATCTACTATAATAGATGGTAAAAGGCCTTTATATATAAATCAAGATAGGTGCATGGATTGGGTTCGGTTGGGCACCTTATAAATTGAACGCTTTGAATGAAAACTTCTATTTGAGGATGAAAATTTCTAATTATTCGTACAAGTGGCCGTTCGGGGTTCAATACGCAATCAAAACGTCGCCCGCAGGGTTCCGCGCTCCTTTCAACTGTAATTTGATTTCGAGTGAGGAATGTACTGATCAAATTAGGTATTTTTGGCCGAGGACGTATGGAAATATCTTTCTTTTATTGTAAGACTAGGTTTTCGTCCGTGGCTTCGCTCACGTGGTGGATGAAAAGAAGCCTATGTTACTCTCATACATACATAATATTATCACGCCAGTATCCTTAATGGGTAGGACAGAGCCATAAGTATTTATAAGGAAACTTGCAGCCACTCCTGATCCTGAAGTCTCAGGATGGATATGGTGAACCATGGTGACAGGTGATCAGCCCATCGCCCATATAAGTGGGCCATCATGTTGGAGAGGATAATCCCTAAGTCGACTTATACGACATGTTTGGGGAGAGAAGCAGTTGGACGCATTCTTTGCTTTTTCTTTACTCCCAGTCCCAGTCTAGCAGAGAAGAAATGTTGCTCTCCGGCCCTTGAATTATCTCTTTGCAAAAATCGTGAGGATCCGTTGCTCCGTTACCGAGCGAGAGAATGACAAAACAACAAACGTACAGACTTCCGCATTAACAATATCAGAAGGGATGTAGACTGTTGGAACGTCGACCGAATGCTTCAATGAATACAAAGTTGTAAGAAAATGAGTTCTCAACGATATTCCCAACTTATATTCAGACAAAGTTAATTGGAAAATAACTTTTCCGAGTCAATTTTATTATTCCACTAGCTGACCCCGCGAACTTCGTATCGCCTTAAAATTAATAATTCAAGTGCTTGTAATTTAATATGAACTTTATACCATAGCAATAAAGCTCAAATTGACTACGTTTTAGTTACAAATCATTTGTATGGGAAAAAGAAAAGGGCTATTTTTAGGGTTTTTCCAGCAATAATTCTAATTTTTCTCGCCGTAAAAACCATCCTTGAACTTCAACGAACATTTTAAAAAAAGATTTGGCCAAATTGGTCCAGGCGTTGTTGAGTTATGCGCTTACCAACACATTTTGCGATTCATTTTTATACTATATAGACTTCGCGCACGACCGCTGCGTAGGGAGCCGACCTCGCGACTGAGCCGCGCGGGTACCTTACTCATAGATCTAAACTCCCCTCCCGCACGCGCACCCCCGCCTTGGTGACGCCCACTTCGCAACGGGCCGTGCAGCAGAAATCGTAATATTTTAATTTCGCCATAACTTCAAAACCAAGCGTCCAATTTTAATCATTCAAAGACCAAATATTATCTCCATAAACTGTTCTTAGTGATGAAATCATTTATTTTGATAAGGATTAATAGCATGAGTAAAATAAACGCGTTTAAATGTAGTCCAAAAAAAATTCAAGATTTTTAAATAAAAAAATGGTTGCTGTGCCTCACTCGACATAGATGGGTATAGTGTGTCGCGGACTTTTTTGTAGATATTTATAAGATCTACAATTAATTAGAACATTTTATGGTTCTATCTTTTATAGTTTAGGCAGCGTACGCAAAATAAGTAACTTTTCTGGTTGATTTTTTACACCTTGTGTCCGAAAAACCCAAATATCTTACGGAACCCTATTTTTTTCCAAAATAAAATATAGCCTATGTTACTCGTGGATAATGTAGCTTTCGAATGGTGAAAGAATTTTTAAAATCGGTCCAGTAGTTTTTGAGCCTATTCAGTACAAACAAACAAACATACAAACAAAGTTTTCCTCTTTATAATATTATAAGTGTAGTTTTATAGTTTAGGCAGCGTACGCAAAATAAGTAACTTTTCTGGTTGATTTTTTACACCTTGTGTCCGAAAAACCCAAATATCTTACGGAACCCTATTTTTTTCCAAAATAAAATATAGCCTATGTTACTCGTGGATAATGTAGCTTTCGAATGGTGAAAGAATTTTTAAAATCGGTCCAGTAGTTTTTGAGCCTATTCAGTACAAACAAACAAACATACAAACAAAGTTTTCCTCTTTATAATATTAGTGTAGATAGCGCCCCTTGGGGATGCCATTCATACTTATTATTTTGTGTAGACACTGCGCTGTGAGTAATTAGTTTTGGAACAATCTTCACTACATAGTATGAAACAAAGTCGCTTCCCGCTGTCTGTCCCTATGTATGCTTAGATCTTTAAAACTACGCAACGGATTTTGATGCGGTTTTTTTATTAGATAGGATTATTCAAGAGAAAGGTATGAAATGTATAATACATGCATAATATAGTCGAAAAACAATGATAATTTTAATATCTCATTCTTTAAGTACTATCAACATACATACATTTATCACGCCCGTATCCCTAACGGGGTGGGCAGAGCCACGAGTATTCATAACAAAGTTTGCAGCCACTTCTGATTTAAAGTCCCAAGATGGATATGGCCCATATAAATGGTCCGTCATCTCAAGGGAACACTATCCTTTAGTCGACTTTTACGACATGCCCGGGGAGAGAAGCAGCTGGACGCATTCTATGTTTTTTCTTTACTCCCAGTCCAGCACAGAAGTACTATCTTCATCTTCCTGCTCTTATCCCACTCTATGCGGGGTCGGCACAGCATGACCCTTGGATCATGCTGTAAGAGTTTTGGCTAAGGTGTTTTATGACCGGCCGCCTGCCTGACGTCAACCCTCCTTGGGAATACTTGCTTATTGTATCTCATCATGTTGGAGGATACTATCCCTTAGTCGACTTTTACGACATGCTCGGGGAGAGAAGCAGCTGGACGCATTCTATTTTTTTTTCTTTACTCCCATTCCAGGAGAGAAGTACTATCTGTACCAAATTAAATACAGCGATAGTGGATGATTTGGGAGTAGAGGACATGGAGATATACGGATCGATACGATGGCGCCAGCAGACGCCACCGTGGCGCCGAGTTCCCCAGGGCATACTGTGTGTTGGATTAGGGACTTGCAAAATGAACTCGTTTACAATAAACTACCTTCCACCCGCGGCTTCGCTCGATTTGAAGCCGGATAATAAGTAGCCTGTATGTTATTTCAGGTCACGAACTATGAACACCTTAGCCAAAACTCTTGCAGCATGATTAAAGGAACATATTGTGCCGACCCCACATAGAGTGGGACAAGGGTAGGAAGATGATGATTATGATGATGTACTATGAATATTTCAAGAAGCCTTAAATCAATTATTGTAATTAGGAGCCTGTAGTGTCCCACTTCAGGTCTTGGCTTCCCTTCTGTCTAAATTAAAAGCGAAAAGGAGATGTTTCACAAATGTATGGAACCTAGGCCTGTGTAATTATACACTTTTAAAAACATAGCTAAATATAATTGAAACCGTTTTCCCATTGAACGAAACTTGAAATATTCATAGTACACGTTCTGGAATAACATTTATAGACTATTATTATCCGAGCACCTAGTTCAAAAATGTATGCCAAGCGCATGGAAGGAGCCTTTGAGGCGCACTTTAAATTCTTTTACCTCACTGGTTTGAAAGAACTAGGGACAACTAGATAGGGGTCGTCCCTTACCCCTGAATACTCAAACGCAACTCAGAGTTGAGCACGTCTCAACTCACGGTTTTTTTGACAGTTTCTGATGAAAATCTGTAAAAAAATTGTCATTTGAGACGTGCTCAACCATGAGATGCGTTTGAGTATTCAGGGGTAAGGGACGACCCCTATCTAGTTGTCCCTATCTAGTTGTTGTGATATTTCGTGATTTTTTCGAAACCCCCCCCCCCCCCCCACCCCCTTCTCGAGCCTCACGTGATTTAAGCCACAGTCGCAGGCGGAAACAGATGGATTTGAATGTACAGATAGTTGCACTAACCTACCTTAGATTAGTACTAATTGCAATCAGAGATCATTATGAGAATTGAGTCTCAGGGGAGACGATGAACTATCTC
Source organism: Scotopteryx bipunctaria (assembly GCA_949320045.1). Classification (NCBI taxonomy): domain Eukaryota; kingdom Metazoa; phylum Arthropoda; class Insecta; order Lepidoptera; family Geometridae; genus Scotopteryx; species Scotopteryx bipunctaria. The sequence goes on from OX439460.1 coordinate 9,686,915, forward strand.
AAAGGAAACTAGCCTCAAACTCCCTAGTTATAAAATTTACTTTCTGTTTACGAATGGATTCTGAACCGTCGTATGTACATTAAAAAAAATTGTACAGGGCCCCGTTTTACTTCTATTATTTGTTGTTATAGCGGCAATGAAAATACATACTCTGTGAAAATTTCAACTCTCTACCTATAACGGTTCATGAGATACAGCCCGCTGACAGACGGACGGACGGACAGCGGAGGCAACAGGGGCCCGTTGGCACCCTTCGGCTACGGAAACCTAAAAAACGAAGTGATGATTAACAGGAGCAGTCGTTAAGCCATGACGGAGGCCTTTAGGTGGCCTAAAAAAAAACTCCGTCAACTTTGCCTCCGTTCATTCATCATCATTCGTCATCATTCATTCATTCATTCATTCATCATCCGTCACTAGAGTTGGCCACTAGCTCTTACGAACATACATACATACAGGAGCAGTGTGACATTGTGTTTAAAAGATTATACAAGCCCTACAGCAAAATTACGAATACAAGATTCGTAATTTTGCTGTAGGGCCGCTTTCCTCGCTCTTCCTTCGCATCCAAGCACTCAAAGTAACCGACGCTCACAATGGAGTATACATAAAGATCAGGCCATCACACACTTATCGCGCGCAAGGGGTTGGCGCCGGAAATGGAAAGAAAACACCGGAAGCGACCCGAGTCGGCTTTAATGGAGTCCTTGTCTCTCTAATGTAACAGAGGTCAGAACAGCGGTTCCTTCCCGATGGCCCCGTGCCCGCGGCCCCGTGGTAGGGACAACGGGAAGTAAGATAAAGTTTAAAAATTAAGATAAAGATCGTTTTAAAATTTTGCAATAACAAAATTTCGAAATTGTATTCAAAATAAACGCAAGAAATCGCACCGTAATATTTAAACAGTTTTTTTTGTTGACTTTACATACTGAGTAAAATTATAGCGGCAATAGAAATACACACTCAAAATTTCAACTTTTTACCTATTACGGTTCATAAGATACAGCCCGCTGACAGATAAACGGACGGATGGACAAATGAGGCTTACTTAGCAATTGGGTCCCGACTCGTTTAGGTACGGAACCCTAAAAAGATGAAGTTAAGTACTAAACTAACTAAGTGCTCATGTGTTACACATGACAAACACATGAACACGTTTTTATGCAAAATTCGTGTTTTGGCCGCATGCGGCCATTGGTTGTATTCGTGGCCGTAAAAGGCCGCGTTGGCTTAGTTTTTTATAAACGGCTCACAGTATTAATGTAGTCCGAGGAGCAGGTGGCGATAATGTAAGACTTTACGACTCCCATAATTGATTAGGGTGGTGTGATGGTGCATTTGGTGTTTAGGGGCTTTTTTATGGTAAATGTATTGTGCTCCCGGAACTTTCGAGTGGATTTTACTTTATAATACATATATACATATTATCACGCCCGTATCCCTAATGGGGTGGGCAGAGCCACAAGTAAACAAGAAAACTTGCAGCCACTTCTGAATTGAAGTTCCAAGATGGATATGGTGAACCATGGTGACAGGTGATCAGCCCATCGCCCTTATAGATAAACTTTTATATAGATAAACACTTTTCACTTTATTAGGGTTCCATGCCCAAAAGGTGCCTTACAATTTTGATCCGGTTTGGAACATAACTTTTGAGCGTACAGCAAAACAGTATAACAGTGCTGAGAGAACAAAAAGTCATACGGTATCATAAAAGGTATGTTTAAAGACCATACAATTAAACATATTACCAAATAAAAAGAAGCAGGCACCGTCTAAGACATTAAATATAAAATGAATAAGCCTGTAAGCAGTAGGCGTACAAACGTGAGACAAGGTAAACAGCGCGCGAGCTACAAATGGCAGGGCAACAGTGATCTCCTAATTCCTCGGCTCGGAGTCAGCGAGGAGCCCCAATTTCCTGTCGGCACCAGCACCGGGCGCGGAGCAGCCGGGCCACTCCAGCCTCCAGATCAGGTCGGATACACTCATATAAAAATACGTGAAGATTTAAGGATGTTTTGTTTCTTCTTCTTCTTTAGCCATTTGTTGACCATTTCTGGAGGTAGGCTTCTTAGGCCTCTGTAGGCCATTTCTGGACGTTTTGTTTACATACATATGTAAAATCACGCCTGTCTCCCATAGGGGTAGGCAGAGATCATGGATCTCCATTTATTATTGTTTTATTCAATCTCATTACATTATGTTTTGTTTGTCTCAATAACTGCTGTGCGGATTGATATCTCTCTCTAGTCGTGTTACTAGTTCTTCTGAACCAGTGTGGTGAAAGTATTTAAAGTGCAACTTAAAGGCTCTTTTAATGCAATTGACACAATATTTTCGAACTTTTTTTGATTCTACGACATGCCGTTTCCTCATGACGATGTTTTCCTTCACCGTTTGAGAGTACTGGTACAGCGCACATCAATTTTTCGTACAGATAAATCCATTCAACTCATTCAATTCAGCCAACTCTAGTGACGGAGTTTTTAGGCCGCCTAAAGGCCTCCGTCATGGCTTAACGACTTAAAAGCCGGGACCGACTGTTTAACGTGCCCTCCGAAGCTCGTAATGCCACTTGCAGTCACCTATCCCAATTCGTGACCGCGCATATCTTTGCTTAACTCTAACGATCAATCAAGAACGCCTAAACAAGCTACGCCACGAGCGCTTCGTATTATCACAATAAACTTGATATGGGTTTGAAACCACCTTTTAAGTTTAAAGATACCTGCGCGAAAAGGTTCTCTGTCGACACAAAATATCTTAATTATCTAGTGGAGTAAATGTAAAATAATAAGGGATTGTTTTATACAAAAGTAATGAAACAGCTGTTCATGGAGCACAGTCATGTTTTATTCATGGAGAGTGAACCGAAACGCGATTCAGTTATCGAGCTCCGAAATGATCATTGGAACACGTCAGAATCCCATCGCCTATTGTTTTAATTTCAGAGATTTCACATCACGTCATTTTTTTAAGATTTTGAGCAGGCAGAGATTCTATATAACAGCAGTGAGGTCGCGGCCTGACAAACATAAATAATAAAATAGATTTCTTGGCAACTCCTTCAGATGATGTAGGTGTGATACAATGTAGCATGTCTTCGTGAATCTGAATTGCTAATGTCTCGACTCGAACACTGTTATTTTTGTGAACAAATTATACTTTTCAGTTCCGCCATCGGAACGGAATTAACGGACAAAGGACTTGGGAAATGGAACAAGATGGAGAATTCCATTATTTCCTGCGCATTGTACCGCACTGTTTAGTTTTACAGATAAAATCTTGCGACAGTCCGCTTAAGGTCTCCGCCCACCATCCCGTTCAAAGTACCATATTCTTTATTTTATAGATTTTTTAGGATCACTTGAAATCGTCTTAATTGGAGCATTCAGTCCCAAACTTTTTTGCTTTCTATATAATCTGATATATTGTAATAAGCTTTTTTAAACAATATTCTTTAAATATAGTTTTAAATTTATTAACCTTGGAACTTTTTTATTTAAATAAATATAAATGTTACGCTTGGTTTGCCGTTGCACTAAGCTTTGACAGACAAAAGAGCCCTATAAAAAGCCCAAATTAACATAACCTGTAGGTTATAACGTGGATGAGTGAAAAGAAATACATACAAACTCACACACTTTCGTATTCATATCAGTGTGATATCACCGCTGGGTTAAACTACCTTAAAACCAAAGTTCAAAACAATTTCCCTAAAATTCTATAATAAATTGGAAGGATTTTCATAATACTTCAATAATAACTCATAAATTTTAATCAGCCATCACTTATTCAGTTTGCAAAACATCAAGTTCATGAAATATGCAAATACTCGCAGATTTCAGGACTTACCTATCGAAGAACAAAGCACATTTTCTTACTTCGCACACAGTCCAAGGTAACGACAGCTATGTCACTGTTTTATTCAATATTTTCGTCACTAAAGGGCACAAGGGCACTGGCTAAGGACACTGCGTAGAGCACTGGTGGTCTAGTTGGTAGTGACCCCGCCTTCCGATCCTAAGGCCGTGGGTTCAAACCCGGTCGTGTACCAATGGATTTTTCTATGCGAAAAATTTATTAGCGCTATACCGGTACTCTCAAACGGTGAAGGAAAACAACGTGAGGAAACCCGCGGCTTGGTCAGCTCCGCACGTATTGACCATGTCTTTTCTGTGGACAAAGCCGACTAAGCTGAGAGGTTGGAATAGGTGCTGGGCAAGCCTACTCCATCTTAATTTGTCCCGGGCACTAATAAAGTTAAGATTTACTTTGCTTAGCTATAATGCTTTCAGATGTTGATCTTGGTCCATTTTTAATGGAGCATTCTCGGATGTAGCTATTGGTTACTCCGTCGAATTTTGGAAAAAGTTTACGTTTTGTATCCTTGTCTATATTTTAACAAACGCACACTTGTCACTGGACAAGTTCGCCGAGGCAAGACAGTGCAACCACAGTCTCTCGCAACAAAATTTATGTTGAAACAAAGTTATGGAATATTCCGAAATTCCCCTCCGCAAAGGTATTCCATCAGACGGGAGATAGCTTTGTGCGTCAAAGCGTCTGCCGCCACACCCGAATGCCCCAGCCTTCCCCTGAGCTCCTGGTACTCAAACATGCACAGCTCGTTAAATATGCACCAAGGCATCATGAAGACGAGGAGTTAATAATTCAGGCAGGTTCATTTGCTTGAAGTATGGCGCGATTGGGATGACGTACGGGCGCTCTTATAATGTTTTTTTTTTATCTCAATACTGTTTTTTTCCTTTACTGAAAATGTTCCATGAGGGTAAAGGAAGTAATTTTATACACCATGCCAGTTAGTAAAGAATTTAAAAACATGTTAGCAGTTAGGCTATCGTTTGCCGATTTGTCGCGTGCCCCAGCTGTTGCCGACACGTACCAGGCTCTCATACTTATCGAGAATTTGAAAAATATTACTTCTAAATATCCTGAACTTAAGCATCATACCGAACCGGCGAGGAATTATTTATTATTCGAATAATTAAGATATCATAAAAACGTTCTTGAGCCTAATTGAGAAGCAGGAAGCCAGAAAATTACCCCTTTATTCTACCTTTTGATAGAAATAATTGTTACAATAGCGAGCGGCAAAAATGGCTAAACGGTTTTGTTTTCCTGCGAAACCAATTATATTAAATATGTAAATAAATATTGAGTACCCTTCATAATACGATACACAATACTACCCTTTTATAATGTTCAGAAGAGTTTAAAATATTGGTTAATGTTATCCAATAGCTTTGTTGTGGAAACAAAAGGTAGAAGAGGATTTTTGTGTGAAATAAAAGACAAATTGAGGAAAATGATAAAAATATACACAATATGGAACATAATATGGTTAGTATTATAACAAAGAGTTCATAATAAACAGAATATAGACTTGATCTAATTTTATTTTGAAGGGGCTCTTACCGAAATTAGTGGCACAAATCCTATACTAATATTATAAATGAAAAAGTTTGTGAGGATGTGTGGATGTGACGATGTATGTTTGTGCCTCAATCACGCCGTAACGGCTGAACGGATTCGAATGAAACTTTGAATATACGTAGTATTTGTGCTGGAATAACATATACCTACTTAGGCTACTTTCTGTCCGGATTCCACGCGAGCAAAGCCGCAGGCGGCAGCTAGTATTTGATAATAATTATAAGCTGGTTCGGAGGGGTTTTTTTCTAGAAATTTCGTAACTGAAAAAAGTTCTATGAAAAATATTAAAGAGAACGAAATTAAAAATTAAAAGCCTTGAGAGGAAAGCGACTTTGTTCCCTTGTAAAGGACATTAGTGAAAAGCTCACAGGTACCAGGTGAGCAGAAACGTAAAGAGCCTTACTTAATTATGAGCGCTTCGAGACGCGCTGTTTACGTTAACGGTAGAAAACCTCTTTGCGAGGGGTTAAGGAGCGGTTCTGATTTGCAGACGTAAGATTCGGGAAGACAATTTGCTTAAGGACTTCCCTAATTTGAATGTCTTGAGCCTCTTAACTTTTTCATTATACAAAACCTCGTCTCTTGATCATGTGTTTTATTAACAGAAAATTATAAATGTTACTGGCAACACAACAACATTCGGCTCTTTCATAAGATTTAACCTTTTCTTCACATAACATCTCTCCTGTTTGTCATTTTGTCACCTGATTTACATATTTTGTCGGATATTCGTCTCTTTTGCCCGTAAAGAATAAAAAAAGATGTCATGTTCATGCTAAACCTATGCAGTATGATTATAATTTAAAACTTTCAGAATACCATGTAAAGCTTGGACATAAACAAGCCTTTTTCAGGTCATTAGCTTTAGTATACTAATAACTAGAATATGCATGACTATATAACTATCGTAGAAGAGACGTTTGATAAAAAATGTCACCTTTATTCGACAAAATTTCATCAACTCCGCGGGTAATTTTTAGGGTTCCTTACTCGAAGGGTGCCAACGGGACCTTATTACTAAGCCACCGCTGTCCGTCCGTCCATCTGTCAGCGGGCTGGAATTTACACAGAGTATGTATTTCTAATGCCGCTAAAACAACAAATAATAAAAGGTGGCCTAATAAAAGACAAAAAAAAATTGGTAATCGATCATGGAAGTTAAGCAACACTAGGCGCAGTCAGTAATTGGATGGGTCGACTGACTTTTTACTCATTTTTTTGTCGTATTTTTGTGTATTTCTTTTTCAAACGAACTTAAAATTAAAAATTAAGGGGTACCTACTCATCGAAGAGACGTGTTTCATTTTGCATTTTTTTTTTGCTTGATTTTAATAGGAAACGTGCTGCCGCCTATAATAGGTAGCATACAAGAAACATTTATGTACATGTACGATGGTACGGAATCCTTTGTGTGCGAATTCGACTCGCACTTGACCGATTTCATTATGTATGATCACAACTCTCTCACTGTCTTACCCACGAATACTCAAACGGGACTCAGAGTTGAGCACGTCTCAACTCACGGTTTTTTGACAGTTTTTGATGAAAATCTGTCAAAAACTCGTCACTTGAGACGAGCTCAACTCTGAGATGCGTTTGAGTATTCGGGGGTTAATCCGCAACCATCAAGAATGATAGCGTAATCAAGAGAAAAAATTCCTATAGCACCGACTACCGATACCGATTAAAATAAGTGTGTGATGACGAACAACATACATACATTTTATCACGCTAAATGGCATCTTTTTGTTATTATGATTACTTGTCGCTTTGCCATAAGAAAAAAAAGAAAACGAAAAGAACAAAACATAAGTAATGAAGGGTAAATAAAAAAATAATAAAAAAACCTTTTTTGAGACAAAAAATGTTTTAGACGAGAATAGATCCCATTCAAATCCAATTTCTGTAATCTTTACGAGCAGTCCTTAGTCGTGATATTCTTTAATATCATCCCGGTTTTATTGGACCTTTCTTTGAGCCCTCGCCGACCCTTTCCAACTCTATAATTACATGTGTATTACGGATTAACCTACTATTTTGGTGCGATTCTCTTCTGTTTTCCTAGTAATCTTATCTCGCAAGAAGCGGACACCATCGGTGTTTTCCGCGTCATTTGCCTTTTTTCTCTAATATATTTAATATATAAACAAGTGATTCGAAACAATCATTAATCATATCAATGAGAAAAATAATTTGTTGAAAGTAAGCTGAGCGCTTTCGTGCTTCGGAGGGCACGTTAAACTGTCGGTCCCGGCTTTGAAGTCGTTAAGCCATGACGGAGGCCTTTAGGCGGCCTAAAAACTCCGTCACAAGAGTTGGCCACTAGCTCATACGAACTTACTTAACCAAGAAATTCATCTAAAATAATCTATTTTGTAAAAACACAAGAATTCGAAAGTAAGGCACAAACTAAATCCAGCTAAAACTTTCTTCCAATTTAGGGAGGCCTATTACCCAGCAGTGGATGAAATCAGGCTGATGATGATGATGATGATGATGAACGCACGAGCCAAACCATCGAGCCCGGCAAACAAAGAGTTTTGGAGCATATAGCTCTCTCAGACTATCTCAGAAGTTGCGTTATTTACTCAGTCTGAAGATGTTTGACGAAAGTTCCAGAGTTTCGGAAATAGGTCCAAATACTCATCTTGAAACGAAACTAGTTTCAACGCATTTTGTTTTGCTCTGTCTATCTAGTCGTACCACTAGTTCTTTAGAACCAGTATGGTGAAAGGACTGAAGCATGTACCTACTAATGTTAAGTGTCCAGGAAATTAATTTTAAAAATATAGCTAACTAGCTTTCGCCCGCGGCTTCGCTCGCGTGATATCCGAACAAAAAGTAGCCTATATGTTATTCCAGCACACATACTATGTATATTCCAAGTTTCATTCAAATTCGTTCAGCCGTTACGGCGTGATTGAGGCACAAACATACATCGTCACATCCTCACATCCTCACTAACTTTCGCATTTATAATATTACTAGCTGCCGCCCGCGGCTTCGCTCGCGTGGTACCTGGATAAAAAATAGCCTATATGTTAATCCAGTACATTTACTATGTATATTCCAAGTTTCATTCAAATCCGTTCAGCCGTTTAGGCGTGATTGAGGCACAAACATCCAAACATCCAAACATCCAAACATCCAAACATCCAAACATCTAAACATCCAAACTCACAAACTTTCGCATTTATAATATAAGTAAGATATCAGTAGAATATATATCCATACATATTATCACGCCCGTATCCCTAAGGGGGTGGGCAGAACCGCAAGTAATCATAATAAACTTGCAGCCACTTCTGATCCAAGACTCCCAGGATGGATATGGTGAACCAAGGTGACAGGTGATCTCAAGGTCTCCCATATAGGTCCATCAAGTTGGAGAGATTATGCCTATTTTATTTACTATTTAGCGATTGTTTAGGTGTAATAATATATTACAATAACGATGTGTGATTAGTAATTACCTACATTCAACCACAGCGTCTAGCAAAAAGCTGGTTAACTTGTTATTTAAAACATATTTATTACACTATCTCTCTATCCTTTACCAGATACTAGATGATTTATAGATGGTAAAAGGCCTTAGTTAGACTTACCCAGCTGTTTATTATAGCTGTGGCCTTTGATTGAGCGGTTGGCATCGACAGGGATAATTAATACCAAACGTTACATCACATGTATTCACCGCGGCTGGTGTCAGTGTTTCTGACGTACGTATCAATTAATTGTGTTCATAAATGAACCAACAGTCACAAACATAGTTTTGACCTCGCACTAGGAAATCAACGAGTACCATGACAAAGGGATTTATGAAGAACAATGCAAAAATTTCTACCCGCCGCTAATCGACAAGCAATCGAGACTCAGTAACAAAATTACTCACCTATTAGTAAGATAAATATTGAAGTACTTTAGAAACAAATGACTATCGCGCGGAACCTATCTGTTTCGGAGCTAAGTACAACATCATCTAAATAGGCAGAGTGAATTCCGCGCGTAATTCCATCCTTCATTAATAACTGACAAAGCTCCTCGTTGTTCCTTATCCCCTGGTACTCGCTCTTTTCGAGACTAGCACTTCTGATGCGATTTTCGATTTTAGGATAAGAGACATAACCTTTGAGATACTTGATGCCATTTTGAACTCTACAACTAAAGTAATAGAGTTCTTGTGAACTGGACGTTTAAGAATTTCCAACAATTAATAATTAAGATCGTTTGAGACCTTTCCCAGTTTAATAATCGATGGACAGGCTAATAAATGTTAGAGTAATCGATAACCAATTAATTCGCGGTTAAAGAATGTCTCTTTATAAACTTGGGGGATAAATAATGATCGAAAATTATTTGGTGCAAATTCATTTTCATACAGTTTTGCAGAATATTTGGTATTCAGATTTATAACTAAAAGGCCTATACAGAGCAATGGGTGAAGTTAGGCTGAAGGTGATGATGATGATACGTAAAAGGATCTGCAAAACCTCTTCATCTAGCAATTGAGCTCTGACGTTTGCGTGCTGTCCCAGTATGTTTAATAAAGACTTACCGAGAATGCCTTGAGGAACACCAGACACTGTATGATGCCCTCCATAGTGTCGCCAGTGAGACAGAACGTTCCGGTCAGATGTCGTCCCTTCTTGTCTCCCAAAGAGGGCGCTGCGGCGAGGCTCGCGTGTACCAGGGCGCCGCGCGGGCGCACGTCTCGCGTCGCGCCGAGAACGCCCGGCAGGGGCGCGCCTTCCATTAACCGTGCCAACGGGTCCATGCCCGACGCTTAACACATCTTCCTAATCCTCGTATCCTGGTACTCACTCAACCATTTAGCACTGTATTTGGCACGTTCGTTACAGGTTATTGTTTATTTTGGCACTTTTAAATTGGCACTGAGTATCACTTAATTTGGCACATAAAATTCCGAACAGAATCCCTACTCTACTACAGCAGAAGTCATTTAAGGGTAGTAGTTCTTCATGAGGCGATCCTCCATCTTCGAGGACACGGAGAACAGAGACTGGGCGGGGGTGACCGTGTGGGAAACTAGCGCCTTGCACTCGTCACAGTTGCACTTGGTGCGGTCTCCCCAGCAGTCGCAGTTCCACACGATGGCTACTGCAGTGTAAATGACCACTCCCAAGCCCAGTACAATGTAGATTTCCATTCTGGACTATCGGTTTGGTGAGGGCTGTGGAATTTGGAGATGAGACAGAGCTATGGCTGCGTTTTGTTGGTATTGATTATTGATCAGATCTAGTTTTGACTATAGCAATAATTTAGAACTCCCAAAGAAAATGTTTTATCAATAAAATGCTACATTCTCTTTCGACATACAAAACAATGAGAACCTAGAAATACAAGGGTCTATGTCTACTCGAAAGTCTCTAGAATATCCAGTACTAAAGGTGACCAAGAAGCCTTAACATACTTCGTTAGGAGAGATAGCAAAACCCAACATCATCTGCCTACTCTCATACTATGTGTGGTCGGCGCCATTCTCTACTCATCATTCCTTAGTGCACACTCCTTTCTTGGCCATTTCTCTTTCACACATCCAGCCTCCATCCTTACATATCCATACCACTAACCCAGTATTAGTCTTCTAATATAAATATAAACTGTTACGTTACTGACCGACCGACTGACTGACTGAGAACGATGACACAGGAATTCCTCTTATGGTGCACTAAGAAAGGAAGCTTTTACCGCTATTCCCATCCTCCATATAGCGGTGATAACTTGGGTGGAAAGGCAGTCGTTCCGGTACATTTGTCACGGCAATGGCGCTGGGCTGCGGCTGTTGGTCGGTATTTATGGCGCAAGTCATGTTTACTTGTATTCTGTGGCCAGATATGATTTACAAGCGAGTTCAGCTGCTTTGCACGCATGGAGCCGCACTTTTAATGCTACCTTGGTTACTATTATATCAAAAATATCGTATTTTTGGTTATTTTTGAAAAAAACTGGTGATATTTCTGTTCAAGAAAAAATGACAAGTCGTGGAACCAAAAACGCTCAAACGAGTGTTAAAGTTTGACGACCTCTGTAGCGTGGCGGGCGAGTGCTCGGCTGAGACGCATAAGACGCTAGTTGGATCCCCGCTACGGGAGAAATGTTTGTATGTTCTGCAAATATTTCGGTAATGCGGTAGCGACTAGCTTCGTAAGTACTATGTAAGTATAATATTCCATTGAGATTCATTGAGGCACAAACATTTAGATTTATAATTATCATCTTCCTGCCCTTATCCCACTCTATGTGTGGTCTGCACAGCAAGTTCTCTTCTCCCATGCTATGCGCCGCCATCCCTGTACTCACACCTTTCTTAACCGTGTCCTCTTCCACACAATCAATGCATCTTTTATTTTACCTTCCTCTACCTCTACATTTACATTCTATCTGAATTCGGGTATATCAGGATTTATAATATTGGTACGATATTTCCGATAGGGCAACGCCCTTTCTGATTGTTCAAACAACCCGAACAAGCGTTCAACAAACAAATAACATACAGATATCATAATCCTCATCAAAATTACCTAAAAGCTACCTATTTTTCCTCGCCAAACAACCAACCCTCACTAATTAACCCTTACACGAGTGCTATCGAGTAACACACGTACCAGGGTAGCAGAAGTCGCAAGTATATATAAACAAACTGATTCGCGTTCCGCTGATTGGGCTCATTGTGAGCGCGCACGTATCACTCAATCACAGGTCATTCATCGACAGGCTCCTACATACTTCTACTACTCCTGATGGAACCATGGAGTGAATACCGATGGAGAACACTGTTTGACTATTTGTACAAGTTTTTGACAATACTCACTTATCTTACTCATTACATCCGAAAGTTTATGAAGAAGCTAGAATTTTGGCTGAGATACGGTATAGTAAGTTAAAAAACCTTCAATAAAGACTTGTGTAGTTGGCCTTTCTGCGCACGTACGAAATCACATCGTATTGGACACTCGAGATGACACGGGCTTCAGATAAAAAGTAAAATCATCCACAAAAATGTCCCAGCAAGACGTGATTCCAAGAGATAATGATGTCTTTTTAAGTTTTACGGGAAAAGTAGCAATTCTTTAGGAATTCAATTTAAATGGGACTACGTCGGGAATTTTTTTACACACGAGCGTAAGAATCATTGAAAAATATCAATTCACGGAAAAATTCGTTGAGATGCTTAGAAAACAAGAAATAGACAAGTATTATAAGCGAAATAAGAATCTTCTTATTTGGTCTAGTCTAGACCACGACCATAATATGGAAATAAATATAACGGTATAAATATTCAATATTCATTATCCACAGATTGGCCCTAAAGGAAAATCAGAGAGGATTGTTTTTGTATAACTGCCAATCATACAAGTTTTCCTAACCCCAATCACCGCGGTATTTGCCGAATACTTGTAATGATTGGGGATAATGATACAGGATTTGCTATTTGTACCCGACGACGAGAAATTATTTATTATGTAGCCTTTGTATTTTGGACAAGCATTGTATTTTTCTTTCTACGACAAAATAAATGTATTTTTGTATCAATTTGACAAATCTAGCTCCACATATCCGAAACATATACTCTATATTTTAACGAAACTGATGTCTAAAACAGAAAAAAACGATTAATTTTTACGAAAAAGTCAAGACTGGAAAGAGAAAAACGCAAGAGCGCCAAACGGTATTTTTGAAAAAGGAGTTTAAAGTTTAAATAGTTTTTTTTTTCGAAAATATCGTTTTGGCGCTTTCCAGTTTCGATATGCCTAGATTAGAAGTCCAGAATGAAAATTGTAATATAAAAATTACTTGCAACATTTATCATATCACTAGCCTCCGCCCGTGACTTGGCTCGCGTAGTGTCTGCATAAAAAGTAGCCTGCTATTCCAGTAGATATTCTAAGTTTATTTTAAATTCGTTCAGCCATTACGCTGTCAGCAACAAGTAAACATCCTCACAAACTTTCAGATTAATTAGTAGGATATAAAGCTTACTGAAGTAGAATCTACGCTACCAGGAATTCATAACTAAACAGACGTTATACATTATTATAATGGGGCGAACACCAGCGTCGGAATTTACTCAATTATTTGCCTCGGGGTTAGTAAATTTAACTGTTCAATGTAGTTTCGCAATTTGGAACAGGAATTTATGTTATTTTGTGGCGTTCATCATTTATCTGAAATCGTATATTAATTTTAACGCTATTTTGCTGAAACTAATAGCTTCAGCCTAAATATTTCACTATTCGTATAACATAATGAGTTTTCAAACAATTTACCTCAATATTGACCATCCCTTGCGTCATTAGTGTTATTGACCTAAACCAACAAGAAACCGGTGATATGGCGAAGCAAAGAATTTTCCTCGCGTAAACTCATTAAACACTTTTCAAATATTTTTAGGTAAAAATTCCCAAAAGCCTCCATTCCCAATCAATAAACATAATATTAAACAATCAGCCAATCAGAGGCGTCTCGCCAACGCATTGAAACGCGAGACAACGTAACTCGATAAGACATCGTACCTCCAAGAGCGATCTCGGAGTTATGGGCGCCTGGTGTAACGACATCAGCGCTGAATAGACTGCTATTAATTATGTTAGCCTGGTAGAGAGGAACGTCTTTGATAGCTTTAGGCATTATAGATATCCGAAGTTGAACTATAACATAATATCCTACTAATATCATAAACCTGAAAGTTTGTTAGGATGTAAGGATGTTTGTGCCTCAATTATAGCGTAACGGCTGAACAAATTTGAATGAAACTTGGAATAATAGACTATTTTATCTTGACACAACACTAGCGAAAGAACGCGAGTCGCAGGCTGAAGCTAGTTGACATAAAAGATTTTGTTTTGTTGTTATTATGTCATTGGTTATTTCTGAATCGAATGGTATTTTATTTCATTTTATCGACATTTTAATAATCTAAGCAACAGACGGCAGTGGTTTCTCGAAACAAAATAAATTGACCCTCGGATTCCATTTATTTATTTTTATATCTCAAAGCTTTGCAATCTATAATTCTATGACATTCAAAACACTTGTTAAAGGTCCTTAAAATCGTATTAGCTTTAATCTCAAAGCCACTGACATCGACAATCTTGGCAAATCACGCAATTACGAGTTCTCTTGAAACACAACAAAACAGCTCTTATTACGAAGGCTTAAAGTCTAAATTAGTATGACTTTGAGACGCAGGGAGTTACCAGGGCTCCATAGATAAGTAGGTACTAAGCTGAGTGCCGCGCGATAGGGGATATTAATTCGCCGCGTAACACTGATGATGAATTAACTCAGAATCTCAGAGACACTGAAGTCGACTTGGATGTGTTGTGTTTATGTGCTCCTGTTATCGGAAAAAGTGGTAATATAACATGCTCTTTCCTTGTACTGAGTGGTGTTCATAACCATGATACTATATAAAAGAGTTTGTCGTGACTGACTGACAGACAACGCAGAGCGTAAACCGCTGGTCTTAGAGACTTGAAATATGGGAGGTGCATTCCTTATCCTAGACGTACACTAAGAAAGGATTTTTGGAAATTCTACCCCTAAGGGGGTGAAAAGGTGTAAAAACGTTTGTATGAAATATAGAACTTTCAAACTTGAAATTTTGCATAAATACATTATGGCAGAATATTTACAAAATCTCTCCTCAAAGGGAAGAGATTGTGAATGTCTTTATGGGAACTTTTTAATGGATGGTTTGTATTCTGTAAATACAAATATATAATATTTAGCACACAAATGAAGGACAAGGTGAGAACAGGTGTCAGTGTTATTCAATCACGCGATGCACACAAAAGTATCTACTCTACGCGAGTGAAATCGCGGGCGTCTCCTAGTGGCTTTTAAGTGTTGTGTGAATGTCAAAAACAAGTGTGTAGAAGCAGGCCAGTCCCGGACGAATAAAGGCCAGTTCATTCCAATTCCCTCAAGTAAGGTCGAATCAAATAATCAGAGGAAACAAAAAGCTAAGCACAATTTGACCTCGATCGGGACTGGTAGAGAATTAACCCGTGCAAACAGACAGATTGTATTTACATCGTTTACATCGACGGGATTACTCTGCGCTTATCGGAGTAAGGACTAGGGGGGCAGAAGGTATCAGGAGCTATAAACAAATGAAATGCGAATGAGGCAAAATTCGCAAACGTACGGATCGAATCAGCAAGTTCCTCGTATTGCTGTCTCCTTCCATCCCATATAAACTGTAATACAAACAAAGCATTTTAATCTGCCGAACTAGTAATATGAAACCATTTACATAACTTATGAGTGATACCAATCAGTATATCGGAATAAACACTAGGGACACAGTAGTTACAGAGTTAAACGGGAAGGAAGACAGATAAACTAGTTCAGATAATTATACTATATTATCCTATCCCGCTTATCAATAATAGGACAAGGGATTTAGGATTAGACAGGAGGTATAAATTAACATCCAAATTATATTGTATTTTAAGACCAGCTTAGTATGTACGTTTTTAATCGTTCTTGCAAAATATAAAACAATTGAATTATTATGAACCAACATTTTGCTTTTGTTATTGTGAAATTCTTTTCAAGTCCCGTTTTTGCTTAAACAAAACGTTCATAATACCAAGGAAACAAAACATAGTAGGAGATGGAATAACAAAGACAAACATAAACAGCCGTCCTAAGCAAACCCAGGCGCATTTGCGGCGACCATGTGACGGTAACATTTGCGTATATATATACTAGGGGAGCAGCTCCGCCGAGGAAATTAACTGTTTTCCTATGATAGGCAATAACTTACAGTGTTTGTGGGCGCTGAGTTTACTCTTCGCATCCTACTTGTTTGTACCGGTTCTATCAGTCAGCCAGCGAGGTCAATGACCAGAGCATGGTGCCCAAAATGGACGCTGCTCCTATTTAACTTGAGGGCAAATCAAAGTGTGCCTCAAGGGCTATTTAAATGTTATTTTTAGACAAATACATACATAAAATCACGCCTGTCTCCCATAGCGGTACGCAGAGATTAATTACCCTTTGCTACGATCCTGACATACTTCTTATGTTAGTTTTTAGTCAAAGAAAATTTGCTTTTTCCATATTTTTCTTGGCCGTTTGAAAGAACGAGTATATAAAAATCCACTGGTCCATGACCGGAGTCAAACCCCAAGACCTCATACAGCACGGCGAGCATCGATGCTAGTATTTTAGGAAGACACAAATAAATAACATTTCCTATTCGTATTCTAGTTGGATTCCAGGTAATTTATCAATCTGTCTGCTCTGCATACATAAATCATGACATGTTGCGATGTAGGATGTAACTAAATATGAGAACACTAGCTTCAGCCCAAGACTTCGTTCGTATATGAAATATATCTATCGACGGCAGAAAGCGGAAATGTTGTATCTCAAAAAATTAAATGACTTAAAACTTGATTGCATAAAAAATGTTGATAAGCAAAAAAAAGCCGCGTCGAATGGTCTATGTCTCGTCTTTCTACGATGAAAAATTTTATGATAAGCCCTTGATTTTTCCCCAGTTTTTTTAGCCAGTTTGGCTCTGGTGTAAAATTGAATATTTTGAGATACGACAACATCGCTTTCTTCCGTCGATATATTTAAAAGGTAGGATAAACGTATAATATGAATCCAGGTCACAAACTAACTTATACAAGTTCGATTCAAATCCGTTCAGCTGTTACTTCGTGATTACAACAACTTCTCAAGTAAGCAAAAAGTAATAATGATTGAAATGAAATGTTACATTTTTCTTCGACATTATTTTCTAACATATCAACACAAACGTTTTTGGCGACACTGTCCTACGTCTGTCATTGTGACTATCCAACAAAACAATCTGCACTTTATCTCGTACACATAGGGTCCCTTTTATTACAACTCGTACTTTATCGAATCAATATCATCCTTCGAAGTTAGAGTTTCATCGACAAACTTTTTCTCTGTCGAGTTATCTAAATATATAAACTCTCGACTGACTGACTGAACGCATATAAGTACTGGAGCGTGAAACTTGGAGGCCATATTCCTCTTATGATGTAAGGGTGCTAAGAAAGGAATTCCCGAAATTCAGCTCCTAACGGACGCATCTTTGTATGAAAAACTGAACGGAAGCAAAGTCGCGGGGCGAGCCACTAGTAATACACATAAATATAAAGTAATACAACCCTTCACTCGAAAATGACATCTATGCCATCGGCTTACGGTCTACTAACTTCGGTAGCGACATTTCAAGTTAGTCATTTTTTTCCCGTCATTGTCTCTCGAGAAGTTTGGGAAACTTGTGCCCACATTTTGTAGGATTTTCGACATTTAGAAAAGATAAAGATTTCCTTTGGAATAAGTTAGTTACTGCGTGTTCCTTCCATTGAACTTTAGAAAGGGACTGATATTTTATAGAATTTATACCCACATCATCATCATCATCATCTTCCTGCCCTTATCCCACTCCATGTGATCCTTGGATGATGCTGTAAGAGTTTTGGCTAAGGTGTTTTATGACCGGCCGCCTGCCTGACGTCAACCCTCCTTGGGAATACTTGCTTATTGTATCTCATCATGTTGGAGGATACTAGTTAGAAATAATAGTACATTGTTCACCGAGGCGAGGGGAGAAAGTGACCGATTAATATTAACGAAGTTGCAGTTCATTCTTCGAAGTCGCAGTTACATCTTTGCCACATGTGTACAATAGAATAGAATAGAATTGAATAGAATATAGTTTATTAACAACACAACACGAAAAAGGTAGGTAACAAACAGATAGGTACTTAAAATTAAATAGCAACTAAAAAAACGAGTAGGTAGGTATGTCACATGTACATGATGGCAAGGATGTCACGAGGACGAACATGTGTCAACTGCAATAAAGGCGTTCGAGGCGTATTTACAGTCCTTTCACCACACTGGTTCGAAAAAAGGAGTGACATGGCTAGTATTAGATTACTCCATGTGAATTTCATGCGGCCTTCGAAATTATCATAAATAGACAATCTCCCAAATCATTTTGTTTACATTATCCGAGGGTCAAACATGCCCAAATTATTTCATTCCTAACATCACAAAACTCAAAATAGATATTGATACCCCATTTACATAGAATAAGTACCAGGGCGGCATAAGTAGGCGGGAGCTCTCGGAGCGAAAACACCAGATGTTTGCTCACTCGCTACAGACACACAAACAACAGTGTATTTATGTATGTATAGCTTAGGGCTCACTTCGACTAACTTACAGTCCAAGTTGACTTTGTCTTATGAAATTAAGTTGCAACTTAGACGTACTTTCTGACAATAGTTTGCATAAATTGTTCAGTTAATAACTGCATGACATAGTTTTTGTACTATTGATTTCTAATTAGAAATAGAGCACTGCTGGTCTTACGTTAGTGACCCCGACTTCCAGTCCTAAGGCCGTGGGTTCAAATCCGGTCGTGCAAAAATGGATGTTTCTTTTAAGGGACCTCGTTTTATATGTTTATATTATTTAATTTCTATTGTTTGATGTTATAGCGGCAATAAAAATACATACTCTGTAAAAATTTCAACTCTATACCTATTACGGTTCATGAGATACAGCCCGCTGACAGACGGACGGACGGACAGCGGAGGCTTAGTAATAGGGTCCCATTGGCACCCTTCGGGTACGGAACCCTTAAAACGATATAAAAAGTATTTTTTTCAAATAGACCGGAGCTATAAATAGAGTTATATATAAATGAAGGGGTTTTTCCTCTATTCCTTGCAAAGTGGACAACCGACAGAAAATTTCCAATAAAGGCATTCCGATGGGCGCTGAGCCGGCGCTCCCTCCGCCAACATAACATTTAATTTAACATATTGAACACACGCTAATACATTTAATAAATCATTCGATTTTACTTGGATTTATGTTAAAAAATACAAAATCAGGCAGGGGTTCAATATTCCACAAAAACACATCTGAAAATATTCCGGTCGTTAGAACATTTTAAATAAAACATGATCACAAATAATAAAATTGTGATTCCAGAAAATTCTGTGCGTAACATGAAATCTCATAATTTTAACTACAATGTTACTAAATCACAAATGTATCGGATCTATTCGCTACGCAAGGAGAACTTCTGCAGATGTGCTACGCCGTAGACCGAAGCGCTACGCAGCGTAGCATTGCTAATTCTCGTAGCGCATCTACGTAGCAACAGCTTTGAGTAATATATAATGTATTTTCTTCATAAATTCTGCAGAATGCTTATTTCATATCTTTTGCAAATATTGAGCTATATTAAAATAGATATTACATCGCGTTCTTATATAATCTTCGAATTATTTATAACAGCATTGGTTGTTTCACAATCCCTACATCCCATAAGAACATATTTTACAATGTTTCAGTGTACTAACATTTATAATTTATCTGTAGAAAATTGTAATTAGCCGTCTTCATTGTAGATTCATGTATTTTTTTTGTTACTTGTCATCGTTGGCTGTAAGTTCAGTTTATATTCTAAAATAAAATATATGTATTATGCCACACCCGCCATGAGTAACACAAAATCAGAACGAAATATTTTCTAGAACAGTAATTTAAAAACATTATTACGAAGTGGCGATAAACAGTCCTCTCAAAATGTTGAATAAATACATTTCATGAGCTGAACGTGGATCATACAAAACATGCAAACAAGTGTTTATATAAAAGAACAAAAAGCCCACTGTGTAGAATTCAGGTAGCATGGTACATCAGCCATATTTATTTTTTTACTACTAGCTGCCGGCTGCGGCTTCGCTCGCGTTGTCCGGATAAAAAGTAGCCTATGTTATTCCAGTACATGTTTTATGTATATTCCATGTTTCATTAAAATCCGTCCAGCCATTTCGGCTACAGCGTCAGTCAAAGGAATAAATTGAAAATGGCTTGTTAGAGCATTTTCAGTGTTAAGCGGATTTGCCGCAATGCACCTCCTCTTATAATTGTTTATAATGACGCGTGATATACGCATGCGGGAGGCGGGGCGCGACGCGGGGGGGGGGGGGGGGGGTACGGCATCCGCATGCGTGAGCGCTTCTGAGAAGTACACCTACGCCTGTATTATGAGATAAAACAAATGAATCTTACAAAAACAGAGATACGAGATAGATAGAGACATGTAAGCAATACACAGTCTGATTTTGGGATTCACTGCTATATTTTTATGAATACATGTATATAATCACCAAGAAACACGACTATACCGAATAGCAGCCCGCGATAAACTGAAGTTCGGTTTTTTTTTTCGCGCGCGCCCCGCAGCGTGACACTAGAAACGCCTTTACTGTTACCATATTAGTTTTTTCAACACTTTTGCCTACGACACTCTTGTCATCCAGACGAATTCAATGACACCTCATTTGTAAAAAACCGTTCACCCCTTTACCCCCGAATACTCAAACGCGACTCAGGGTTGAGCACGTCTCAAACGGTTTTTTGACAGTTTCTGATGAAAATCTGTCAAAAAAAAAACTTCATTTGAGACGTGCTCAACTTTGAGATGCGTTTGAGTATTCGGGGGTAAGTCTACAGCTTCAGTCAAAGGAAAGCACATACATATGTACACCTAAAAAATATTACCCTCCTTCGCAGTTTGATAAAAACACACGAAAACGCAAAACATTCCTGTGTTCAGAGGAGTTATGAGGAGCACTAGTAGCAGACTACCGTCTTTGTTCGCTTTATATTATAAAGTAAATACTACCATACTATATGGATTTCTAGCTTGAAACTGCGACCATTAAGACCTTACGAATTATTCTCGGTCACGAACTATTCAATTCAAGTTTCGTCCAAATCCGTTCTGCCGCTGCAAACGCACCCCACACACAAACATTGCCATATTATTAGTGTGATTTAAGCAAAGTAATTTGTCCCACATTAGCATATCCGCGTGAGTGTCGGTCTGGCCCGCGGGTGACGTATGGGCCCATTCGTCAAGCACAATTACCCGGCTGAGGGCCGATGACAGGCCACACGCCCGGCCGGGGCCCATCTGTGCAAGTTTGTTCATGAATATCCAACATATTAGTCGAAAAACTTATGCATGGCACTGACGAAATGTAAAAAATATACATTTCATTAATAAATTTAATTTCTGTAAGCTAATAGTAATGAAATATTATGGAACCTGTTGTTATACTATGCAGTCTGATATATATATTTTTTTAATCCGCTTAAATCTTTATCTGCAAATCTTTTTAATGCAGATAATTGCACCGCCCGCCCGCCCGCATTAAAAAAAACTTGCAAAGCTCATGCGAGTCACACATGCACAGCACACAAAGCAAACTCGAAACATGGACACGAGTTTCGCCTCCACGACACATCCTTGGGAAGTAGCACAAATTAAACCAATTTTATTATCTCATGTTTTCCATTTCTGTTTGACCCTATTGTTTTTTATGCCTAGTGTTTTGTGTTCTCTGCGTATTGTGTGTCAAATAAACAATTTCTTTTACTATAAGTTGACTCAGACTGTGCGTCAGAGACGTCCTGTCTCTGCGAGCGCTGCACTAACATTCGGGTACCTGTCGTGTTCTTTCAAACCAGTGTGGTGAATGGATGTAAAATTCGATAGCTCTTTTCGTGCACTTTGCACATGTTTGTTGGTCCAACAACACGTGCAAAATATTTTTGATACCCATTCAGTTTACCTCATCAAGCTAATTCTTCCAAGGGCTACAGAATTTATCCTCGAGGCTGTCGTTCAGGATTACTGCCCTCGGCTGGTGCCCTCGCAAGGTTCCAAGATAAAAAGATCCCTTGATTACGGACTCGAAACAAATGTCCGACATCACTCTCGCCAGCCCCACCGACACGCAAATTTAATAGCTATGTTAAAGGCCCAAGGCTCAAAATCCGCCAAACTCTGCATTCCCGAATTCCCTGATAATGGACGAGTATAAAATTAATAGTCAACTACGTTTTGATAAAATTAATGTGCGTGAAAATTACGTCGCCGTAAATTATAATGAAATCGTTTAGTGACGCGGATTTCACGAGGTTTTACTGCGAGCTCTATTTGCTGTTTTATCTATTTTATGACGCTCGCATTTCATTTTATGTACTCAGGTTATACGTTAATAAATTAAATATAACACTCAAGTGACCTAGTCCTGAGCGACGTCACTGTATGTACTTCTCACCCACACTAAGATCCCTGTGTTGTGGAAAAAAACATTGGTCCTGATAGTATTTGAACCTGTAGGCTATTTCCCGTAATGGATATATTTACATACATACATATTATCACGCCCGTGTCCATAATAAGATGGAAAAATACTCAAGTAATCATAAGAAACCTTACAGCCACTCCTGATTATTCAAAGTCCCAAGGTGGATATGGTGAATCATGGCGACAAGTGATCAGTCCATATGGTCCATCATGTTGGAGAGAATACTATCCCTTAGTCGACTTTTACGACATGCTCGGGGAGAGAAGCAGCTGAACGCATTCTGTTTCTTCTTTACTCCCAGTCTAGCAGAGAAGTAATATAGATATATTTAGGCTGATGATAATGATGATGATCATACAAGCATTGATCCTAACTACCACTACTGTGTAACTCCACTACTGTGCCACTAGTTCTTTCGAAAAAGAATTTAAAGTGCGCCTCAAAAATTCGATCTTACTAAAATTATAAAAGCGAAAAATTGTGAAGATGAGAAGTTTTTTATGTCTATCTTTCAATCACGGAACGTCACGGCTGAATGGACCTGAAAGTCTTGAAACTTGAACACGTTAACTGGAGTAATTTAGGCTGCTAATTTGTGGATATTTCACACAGCGCCATCTAGCCCCAAACTAAGCAAAGCTATGGGAACCGGATGGCTGATAGAATACTTATTATGGTTTTGTAAATACATAATATTGCAACATCTAGAACCGGAAAAATATTTGCAACATGCAAACATTTCTCCCGCGGGGGGAATCGAACCCGCGCCTCTTGCGTTCAGCCACTGTTACAAGAGTGTTCACACCCGCACGTTCATATGAATATTCAAGACGGATTCTTGGCACATCTCGGAACTATTGAATTTATACTCAATAATGCAAGTATCGTGTGCGCTGCAAATTGTTCCCGGAACTTGGCAAAGTGTACTAATTGGACTGTCGCACCTGCCTATACCTTCAGAGGACTTAGTTTCCCGGCAGGGAACAGAAGCTGCAGACCTTGACGAGGAATGCTTTGAGGGATTACGGAGAGAATTTGTCAATCTAGTCGTGTCACCAGTTATTTCGAACTAGTGTGGTGAAAGGATTTAAAGTGCGCCTCAAAGGCTCCTTTTGTGCGCTTGACATATTTTCGAACTTTTTTTTATTAATGATGAGGTTTTCCTTCAGAGTACTGGTATAGCGTAGGTACAACTGAATTTGAACCCACGACTTTAGGATCAAAAGGCGGGCTCTCATTGAGAAAAATAACGTGCGAACTGTATATTTTCACTTGACGTGAAGCAAAAGGAGGATTATGCTTTGATGTGTTAAAATGAATAAAATATTGACATTATATCGTAGTCAATAGGTAACATTTAGGCAACTTTATTTATTTTAGGAAGACCAACAGCTTAACTATGAAACAAAATGACATAACTTATAAGTGATAGACAAGCCAATATTAACGGTCCTCATGGGTAGAACAAATTAGGTAAAAAAAGCACAATGCAAACATATACTCAAATAGTTTCATCACTTTAGTTACACCATCGTACTAATATTATAATTCCGAAAGATTGTGTGGATATCTGGATGCAAGTGGCTTCACGGCGTAACGGATTGGGATGAAACTCGGAATATACATAGTCCGTAGATTGGAAAGAATATAGGTTGCCATATATTCATGTACCACGCGAGCAAGCCACGTGCGGAAACTGGTTACAACGAGTGACTGCAACGTGTTAAATATTGTCACAATAAGCGAAACTGAAATCCCACCAAAGGCTTTAGGGTTCCGTACGCGATGGGTGTCAACGGGACCCTATTACTAAGCCTCCGCTGTCTGTCCATCCGTCCATCTGTCAGCGGGCTGTATCTCATGAATGTGTGTTTGAAGAAAAATGAAGAATGTGTATTTATATTGCCGATATAACAATACATAATTAAAAAAGGGGGCCCCATACAAAAAACATTTATGTACAATGATACGGAACCCTTCGTGTGCGAATTCAACTCGCTGTTGACCGATTTTTAATGTGTTATTCTTCTAAAACACTTCGTATATAAATAAGAAATGTATCAGAATAATGCCTAATCACTAAATTTATCAACTTCATCATCCAATTCTATAAGATCCTGAGTTATCGGAACATCAGTAACGGAAGGTTCAAGATTGTTACACACATCTGCAAAGCTTTCAATATGCGTAAATCCTACAGCTGTCTGAAATACGCAGTCAACTTATTTATCACATGTATTCAAAGAAACACACAAATTCCATCAACAAACAGTCAGAACAGACTCGTAATTCTATTGTGCTTCAAAATATTTCCCTCTGAGTGACAGTGACAGCGCAAAGTGACAGATTGGATTGCCAAAAGCCTCCTGAAGGTTGAAGGTAGGCGTATGACAGGGTGGACCGCTCATGTAATATTCAAATGCCGTCAATTTACAAAAAAAACCCAACGAATTCCATAATAGGAGAATATTTTCAGGGCATATTTTCGTTAGCAAAAGCTCCAACAAGCTTCCTCTACATTCCTAGTTGAGTTCTTCAAGGACTTTTTGTACCATAAAAAAGACATATTTTATCCATATCCTACTAATATTATAAATGCGAAAGTTTGTGTGTGTGAATGTTTGCTACCACGTATCCTGTAACCACTAAACCGATTTAGATGAAATTTAGAATGTAAATAGTTTAGGCTTCAGAACATTATGGAAAATTTTATTCCTTGGTTCGATTAAGTGGGATAAGTTGGTTTGACATGAAACTCCGTTTAGAAATTTGAAATATAAAATAATTGAACACGTGTTACAGGGTTTTTAAATAAGTCCTAGAAGCGTGAAACTTGAAGGGATGGTGCAGGGATAAACTCGAAGACCCCGGGACGCTTAGCAGCATCTGTGATGGTCCTACCCAACATGGAGTTCAGAGAGTTAGACATGGGATGCATTAAAAAAGAATTAAAAAAACGCAACGTAGAGTATTCTACTGGTTCATAGGTAATAGAGAAAATTACATTTTCATCTCAAAGGTCAAGTAAACTACGTCTTTGAAGCACAGCTTTTTGTTTGTTTTTTTACATAATGTGATCAGTCAGACAACAAAGCTTTCTCTACAGTCGTTAATGAGTTTTATAATTATTCTCAAAATGTTTATGAGTCCGAATAGTTTTATATCTCGTGCGGCAATATCTCTCTACCTACCCCCTCACGGTTGGCTCTTGCCCTCTTTTTGTGCAGTCCTACTATATTATAAATTTGAATGTTTGTATGTTTGTGTTTCAATCACATTTGAACTACTGAACGGATTTGAATGATGCTTTTAATATTAAAAGCATCATTCAAATCCGTTCAGTAGTACATAGTACATGTGCTGGATTAACATATAGGCTATTTTTCATCCGGATACAACGCGAGCGTAGCTGCAGATAGAGAAATTAATCTGATCTACATTTCCCATTCTTTCCTGTTCCCAAACATTCGGTAAGAGGCATCCATCAATCACGATCGATTAGAAGTCGTAAGATGGATATATTCCATGAGATAATGGCAGTAAACATGTACAGTACACGGCAAAACTGAACAACCATGAAATTAAAAACCTTCTTTATATATCTCCTATGTATTATTACTATGAACTTGCTAAGCCCGCAACTTCGCTCGCGCGCGTCACGTACCTTCCAAGTTTCGTTCAAATCTGTTCTGTCGCTAAGACGCTGGCATTAACAGCCTCATATCATGACTAACTTTCACATTTACAATACTAAAGCCTTTTACCATCTATAGTATGTATGTATGTTCGTATGGGCTAGTGGCTAACTCTAGTGACGGAGTTTTTAAGCCGCCTAAAGGCCTCCGTCATGGCTTGACTACTTAAAAGCCGGGACCGACTGTTTAACGTGCCCTCCGAAGCACGGAAGCGCTCAGCTCGTAATGCCACTTGCGGTCACCCATCCCAATGGCGACCGCGCACAGCCGTTGCTTAACTTTAACGATCAAACAAGAACGTCTAAGCAGGCTACGCCACGAGCGCTTCAACCGTAGAAAGTTCGGAATCATGTGCACGAAAGGAGCCTTTGAGGCGCACTTTAAATTCTTTCACCACACTGGTTCGAAAGAACTAGTGACACGACTAGATAGATCAAAAGGTAAGGGACAGCTATATTCAGACTGCCAAATGAGTTATGTCAAATCCTTCTTCCTAATAATGATATAAATGTGAAAGTTTGCGAGGATGTGTGGATGTGACCATGTATGTTTGTGCCTCAATCACGCCCAAACGGCTGAACGGATTTGAATGAAACTTGGAACATACATAATACGTGTGCTGGAATAACATATAGGCTACTTTTTATCCGGGTACAACGCGAGCGAAGCCGCGGGCGGCAGCTAGTGAGTTATACTTGAGTTTAGAAAAGCGCACGGCGGTCACCGCCATTGTGCACCGAGGAACAGGCTCGTGTACCACGTGACCCCCCGAGCCTCTTACACCTCAAGAAGTATCACGATTGATAATTATTTCACGAATACAAAGATGAAAATTAGCTGTGACCGATATACTCATTCTGTATATACTTCTAGACTATCCCCCGAATACTCAAACGCGACTCAGAGTTGAGCACGTCTCAAGTCACGGTTTTTTGACAGTTTTTGATGAAAATCTGTCAAAAACACGTCACTTGAGACGTGCTTAACTTTAAGATGCGGTTGAGTATTCGGGGGTTAGATTTCTAGGTACTCGAGATCCTTACGTGTCTAAGAGGTTGTTAGAGGCAAGTCCAAATTAGCAGCGTTTACATTGCCCTGACGAATTTATGTATTTATAAGTATTTGTCCTGACTGAATGACATACAGACATACATCACATCTTACATGCATTCATCTTGTATTCATGTTACAAAGAAAATCGACAGCCTGTGAAAAGCACGAGGTAAGAACCGTTCCCCTGAAACTCGATAGGAAAGCATAGAATACAAAACATCGATTGATCCATTTACCAAATACCAACAAAACGCACACGTCGCCAGTCGGCAGGTGTTCGACGAACTTCTGGACTCTTTTACCCTCAAAGATTCAGTTGTTCACTTTAACACGTGATGTAGGAACGCAGCGCTGGGCCACATTCAAGGAAAACGGTGAAGGCTGTCGCGACGCGGGCTGACGCCAAGGCGGGCGGGCGGACACTGGCGCGAAGCCTCCCGGGCTCCACGCCCCCCTCGCACCCTCCCCTCCCCCGGCACCCCGCCCGCCCCGCGCCCCGCACAGACAAACTCTCAATTATTTTATTGGGAAGCTAATGAGACGCGAAAGGTTTTGTAGTTTTGCATTTCGCAGACGATTACTGGGCGGGTTTACTGGAAACGGATGATTAAGTTTCAGCTGAAGCTAACCGATACACAGAATGAACTGCCTTTTGTCTGTAGTAGATGATTTATACAACGTCAGGAGGCAACTTTTTACCTTCGCAAACGGAACGCTGTAGTGCCCGGGACGAATTAAGATTGAGTAGGCTTGCCCAGCACCTATTCCATCCTCTCAGCTTAGTCGGCTTTGTCCACATGAAAGATATGGTCAATACGTGCGGAGCTGACTAAGCCGCGGGTTTCCTCACGATGTATTCCTTCACCATTTGAGTACTGGGATAGCGCACATAAATTTTACACACACATAAATCAGAAGTTACTGCAAGTTTTCTATGTTTACTTGTGGCTCTACCCACCCCATTAGGGATACAGGCGTGATAATTATAACCCGGATTAGTTTATCATATTTGGTAGTTTGTTTGTCTTGTCTAAATTTTTTTACCTGTCTCTGTACTGTACACATAAATACATCCACCTATGTTAAAGCCTTACCCTTGCCTCAAAGGTTTGCTGGTAGAAAACTCTTTAAGAGTTAAGCTCGCCTTTGTACATGTACTTTTTAATGTTTTATTTGTTGTCTGTGTACAATGAAGAATTTCAGAATTTACTTCTTATCCAGGTAACACGAGCGAAGCCAGGTAAGGCAGCCAGTTATAAATAGTCCGGAAGTATATGAGGGATGTTTCCGCTATGACGTCATTTATAAAGAGAGCTTATTATTGCCGTGAAAAATGAGGCGAGATCAGGAGAGCGGCTTTGAGGCTGCTCAGTACTTAGGATTACTATTTTGCTTATTTTTGCTCATTGTATTGCTATCATCATCATCATCTTCCACCCTGGGTCTAGGCCGCTGTAGGCCTTTCCATTTTGCCAGTCTCGGTCCTGTGCGTCTCTTATCGAGGTTTTACCCGGCTTTTACATAGGTGACAGTATGTATGTATGTTCGTATGAGCTAGTGGCCAACTCTAGTGACGGAGTTTTTAGGCCGCTTAAAGGCCTCCGTCATGGCTTAACGAGTTAAAAGCCGTGACCGACTGTTTAACGTGCCCTCCGAAACACGGAAGCATAGGTGACAGTGAAATAAAACATCATAAATAAATAAAATAAATATTTAAGGACATTATCACACAGCACCATCTAGCGCCCATACTAAGTAAATCAGTAATATGCTAACCAGACGGCTGATAGAACTTATATACTTTTATATTACATACTTTTTTTTGTAAATACATAGGTACTTTATATATGTACAAAATATTACACCTAGACCTGGAAAAAATATTTGCAGAGCTTGCAAACATTTCTCCCGCAGCGGGAATCGAACCCGCCCCTCTTGCATCTCAGTCGAGCCGAACACACCACAGAAGTCACCCATACGTTTGTAACCGGAGGAAAACGTATGAAAAATCATTAACATTTTTGTTCAATCTTAATTCAGAATTGCAGTTTACGTAAATCTTTTGACATAATGAAAGTAACTTCATAATCCGGGATCCACGCCGACCCGAAGTTTCATTATTCCGCTAATTAAGACAGAAGTTCAAATTCAGAATAACTTTATCAGATCCCAAATACAAAAGCAATTACATTATTTGGTTATCCAAAACACCCTGACGTTCTTGTTTGGAGATCTCAATCGTAAACAAATTCTAATTTCGGGTATGAACGCAGATTATAAAGATTTGTTATTGTTTTTGCTATCTCTTATTTTATTTACTTGTTTCTACTTATATAATTTGTAAAATTGTTAAACTAAATTGTCGGTCCCGGCTTTTAAATCGTTAAGCCATGACGGAGGCCTTTAGCCGGCCTAAAAACTCCGTCACAAGAGTTGGCCACTAGCTCATACGAACTTACTTACTTTTACTGATATAATGCGAAAGCGCTGGTGGTATAGTGGTAGCGGCCCCGCCTTCCGATCCTAAGGTCGTAGATTCAAATCCGGTTTCAAAGAAAATAAGTTGAAATTGTAATGTATCATTTAATTCGCTTCAAATGTAATCATAAAGTCGGTTTCTGCATGCTGGTTTCCTAGCGAAGTGTGTGAATCTAATTTAGCTATTTAAGTTCTCTGTGTATCTCACTTTAAGCAAATAAATTATTTCATTTCATTTCATTTACGATGTCGCGGACAACAGCTAGTCATCTATAAACATAAACTTGTGAAAGCAATCCTCCCTGGAGATGTGTAATCGCTTGTTACCTCAGGCCCGAGTTCGATATCAACTACCTTCATTAACATCGAGCTTACAACATTTTCTTCGTAACTAGTCTGGGGCAGGCGACGCCGTATCCGCCATCATTACTAATATAAATCTAGTGTTACAAACACGTTCGTCTTTCTTTCATGCAGCAACGGAGCTACGTGTATCTCTTATCGTGATTATTCTCTCTTATTTGACGGCCCCGGTGGCGTGACGGCTTGCTCGGCAGAGACGCAAGATGCGCGGGTTCGATTCTCGCGAAATGTTTGCATGATCTGTAAATATATCTTACGGGTCTGGGTGTTGTAGTACCATGGTGCTCGTAGTTACTGATACCCACGACACAGGGAATCCTAGTGTGGGGTCAGGACTATGTATGTGACTATTGGGTGTTATTTATTTATTTATTACCATCAGGAATCAAGAAGAAATGTTAAAAATTCATTTTTTTAATAAACACTAACAACAGAGTTCTACAACGATTTTGGTTCCGTCATTGCAAGCTTGGCGTTCTCATAGCCAACGAAGACACACCGCCTCTGGAAATGTTTGATTAAAGCAATTCGTTCAACAACTGTGCACTCTTCTGTGAGCTGCATCTTCTCGCTTGAAGGTTGCACCTTAAAGGCTTCAAGACGCATATAAAACGTAAAATGCTAGGAACTAATCTTGCTGATATAATTCAGAAAGATTTGAATGTTTGTAGTTCAATCGCGGCGAAATGGAATGAATTTTGATATATACATAGTGTACTTTTTATACTCGTACCTCGCGAGCAAAGCCGCGGGCCGAGGTAATATAAGCCAACAGCGAAAACATAAATCTTAAAACGATCAGTCATAACAATACGACCTGTATCTTTGAAATGTAAGGTTTGTGATGTCGGAGAGACCTAAATAAACCTTACATTAGAAAAAGTTACAAATAAAAGCTAAACTTTGCAAAAATCATGATCTGTTTGATCCGAAATTCGAAATCTTACGAATTCCAAGAACAAGTTAGGAAAGTAACCATAAGACCGCCGACGTACAAATCCGGGTGTACCCGCGCAGTTGATACATCTATCCAAGTTAATGTTCTATCTGTAGATAGTGGACGGATAGCGTTGTTATTGTTCCAACTATCCGTTTGGATTAGACCCTGTTCCGGCGGGTCTGCACATCTGTGCCCGCTTATCCTACGGGGATACTTCAATGTGTACAGTTGGCTACACAATTTGATAAACATAAGTGGTTTGTCTTATGAAACTTGTCTGAAACCCTGCATTGCGATCCCAAGGTCTACATAAAGTAGTCGTCTACATTGCGGCGGAGGATGCGCACGCAGAGGCTACGCACGTTAGCTGAGTGTGTCTAACCCCCGAATAGGTATTCAAACGCGATTCAGAGTTGAGCACGTCTCAACTCACGGTTTTTTGACAGTTTCTGATTAAAATCTGTCAAAAAATCGCACTTGCTCAACTTTGAGATGCCTTTGAATATTCGGGGAGTATATTTAAGTTATGTTAATTTAAGGTAGTTAAGCGCTTTGGTTTTTTTTTAAGCTTACTATCTCCATTTAATAATAAATCATTTCATTTCATTCGAGTGTGGCGTGGCTGTGGATCGCAGTGACCGATCCCGTATACATCTTCATATAAAACTAGCGATCCGCCCCGGCTTCGCACGGGTGCAATGCTGATACTAAATATACTACAGAATGTCTTTATATACAACTTTTACAGTTTTTTGTCATTAGACAATGCAAACATGTTTTCTATAGAGGTTACTAAAAACCTTGCCATAACCGCTATGTCCCTGCATTTTAAATCTGTAATATCTTCGAAAGTATTCATTTAAATTGCTTGCTCAAAAGGGTCATATTGATCTATATTAAATGCACAATGTATTTAAGGTACTTAATTGGATAACGATTAATGCTGTATTGCTTAAAATCGCTTCGTAAAAAAGCCATTATTTCTCGTAAAAACTAAAGGATAAAAAATGGTTATTGTGGGTTTTCCCTAAGAGATAGACATATACCATCGCGGACTTTTTTGTAGACCTTTTTAAGGTGTACAATACTGTAGTACATTATTTTGATCTATCTCGTAGGGTTCAGCCAGCGTTTGCAATGTAAGCGCAAAAAATTTGTTCATTTACGACATCACATTAGAAACCTCTAAAATTATCAGTGTTTCTCTACTATTTTATGCATGTAAAATACATATAAACCTTCCTCTTAAATCACTCTATCTATTCAAAAAACCATATTTAAATCCGTTGCGTAGTTTTAGAGATCTAAGCATACATAGGGACAGACAGCGAGAATCGACTTTGTTTTATACTATGTAGTGATGACGAAGCTAAGTACCTACTCGTGCGTGCCCGTGGACATTGCGCCTACTATAACAAGATACGGATTTGTTTGACTGTACGCTCCGGACAGTCAGCCGCAGAATGCTATAACTAATCTCATCGACTGGTCGGTCCCTCGCATTACTTAGATAGCAGCCTAAACTGCTGTTTTCGGGACGAGCGAGCACGGGCGGGAGCGGAATGTGAACATGTGTATATTCCATTTGTAGAACATTTAAAACTGTCACGGATATTTATAGATAGAAGATATAGACAAGACATCGAGTTAGGCAATCTATCCCGTTCTAGTACTTGCAAAGTTCCACTGGAATTTTTGTGGGCTTGGCGCAACCTAGATCTATTAAACTATGGCCTTTTAAGACCTTTTACCATCTACAGTAAATGATTTATACAGCGTCAGGAGGCAACTTTAACCTTCACAAACGGGACGCTGTAGTGCCCGGGACGAATTAAGATGGAGTTGGCTTGCCCAGCACCTATTCCATCCTCTCAGCTTAGTCGACCTTGTCCACAGGAAAGACATGGTCAACACGTGCGGAGCTGACTGAGCCGCGGGTTTCCTCACGATGTTTTCTTTCGCCGTTTAAGAGTACTAGTATAGCGCACATAAATTTTTCGCACAGAAAAATCCATTGGTACACGACCGGGTTTGAACCCACGACCTTAGGATCGGAAGGCGGAGTCACTACCAACTAGACCATCAGTGCTCTCGGATCCATTAATAAAAATATATAATAATAAAGTTTTTATTCAGACATCCAGGGCCCACAAAGTGTTAGTAAGACTTTTAAGGGTTAGTACTTAATAACTAAAACAGATTTCGATCATTACCTGCCCGGCTGCGACAGTATTTTTGCAAAGGTTTTACTCCTAAGTTTAGTATGGAGTATGGTTTCTAGTTAAAATTCCTCAAAGCGAGGAAAATCTAGGCTTACTTTATAAGGAAATATGTGGCGAGAAATCGTATTTATTACCGTTTCGTATCGAAAGGACATTTAAACAGAACGCCCTATTAGCAGAACGTGCTACACACACACATTATCACGCCCGTATCCCTAATGGGGTGGGCAGTTCCTCGTGTTTATTACCCAGTAATTTCTAGTTTTTCGGTCTTTATGAGTCCAAGAGAAAATACTACTCCTATTAACTAAAGGGGGAAATAATAATTTGAAAAATCAGGAATCCTAGTATGTTTTTGTAAGAAAATAGTAAATTACTGCCCAGGCCGGAAACACAGCTAATAAGGACGAGGCGAAACAGAGTCCTTCCTTAGTGATTTTAAAAGGACGAGGCGATAGCCAAGTCTTTTTTAACTAAACGAGACCATTAATTGCTATTTCACTCGAGTCTTGTATAGTAGTTTTATCTAATTTGCGAGGAAACAGTGAATAAATTATTTCAGAAAGAGAAGTTTCATTTTCACCAATTTGACTGCGCGCCGTTTTTGTTCTTATTTTTTAACTTTTTTAAACCAGCGCTACAAAAATATAAAAAAAATCTGTCCCGCTATTTCCACTATTCGTGTTGCAAATTGCTGGCGTGTTATTTCAGAGAGTGCCGAAAAGAGCCGACTGACGTACATCACATACCTACTGTTTTTTTAATAATGAAGCCATTTTCGAGCAAGTGAGATAAAATATTATTCGTCGCATTACTAGTTCTTTTTCGTCTAGGGTCAATGACTAAGGTTTCGACCCTAAAGTTACGACTGCATTCGCAAATAAAGTTTAATTCAATTATTCACTTGACTCGCCCCAGGTGCGGCCGGGACCAGGAGCACATCTACTTTAGGAGGTGGCAGAGGTACACTAATACACAGGGATTTACAAGTACGAACATCTTACTAATATGGATAATTATATTAGTAAGATGTTAACTGATAATCCTGCAATATTATGAATGTGAAAGTTTGTGAGAATGTTTGATGCTTGTGCCTCAATCGCGCCTAAACGGCTGAACGGGTTTGAATGAAACTTTGTATATTCCAAGTACATGTGCTGGATTAACATATAAGCTATATTT